>CM076579.1:287246477-287642369 GCA_034641835.2 Pinus albicaulis | reverse complement strand
AACAGCTAGTCCTTCCTTTCTATTATCCAGCAAAATGAAGAGACAAAACCTACAGCAGATCCGTTGTAATATCCTCTGTTCTCTCTCACAGTCTCCCTCTTTGTTTCTCGCTCCGAGAATACACATACCATGCACAACCGCAATACAATGCCCTCATAAAAGCGAGGGGTTGCCTTCTAGGGAAAAAAACCCTAAACTAAACATAACTTCTACCGTCAGATCATTTTCCTAATGAACGGCCTAGATTGACTAGAAATTACTATACTTTTACAAGGAAATTTTACATCTATTTTTAGCTTCGGGGCATCACTGACCTCCATGGCAGTGATTAATTACGGGCGGTGTTGCCGCCCCTTTTAAGGTACAGGGGTCCAATGCTGTGATACAAAGTAAACAAGATAATCAAGCTCCACACCCAACAATCTCCCACTTGGAGACTGATTGTAGCAACTCCACCGCTGCTTCATTTGCTGGACATTGACTCCTCTTTGGACCTGGCAATATTGATCGGGGTTTGCAAGTCTAAATGCACCCTAATAAAGAAGAGAAAATGGTAGTGTTAAGTAGATAGGGTAGGTAGATGGTGCTGCAAAGTGTTATCTGATGAATGGTGCTGCAAAGTGTTGGTTAATCATTTACTTTCATCACAAGTACTAAAGCGGGAAATACACTGGAAAATCACAGCAAGCAAAGTCAAATTCATTAACCTCCCTCATCATTTTTCCCCCTCAAGGGTTTTACTAATTTCCCCAAAAGTACTAAGGTAATTTGAGATCAAAGGGGCTCAAGGCATTTCCTTGACTTCTGGAGGGACCGGACCCTCGGCCTAATGATCAAAAAGACCTAAGCACTTGAGATAATTCATCATTGTTATCTTCCATCTTTAACCTTTTCCTAAGTAAAATCCTATTTTACTTAGGAAAGTGATGCAAAATTCCATAAAAATTCCTCAAAATAGCTTGTTATTCTAAGTTTAAGTGTTGAAGACAAAATGTTGCAATTTACTTCACAAGTTATCACTTTCTTAGATATACAAGGATGTTTTAATTTTTCCTTGTCCTTTGCCATATTAACATTTAATTCTACTATATTAAATCCCTAGTGAAATCCCTTTTCCTAAGTATATAACTCCCTTTTCTATAAATATCCCCAAAACCCATTTATTATAATGTTTACCAAAGTATATATTCCCGCACATTGAAAATAAACACCCCGCTTTATAAGCCCTTTGGTTAAAACTATAGCCTTATACATAAATTCCGCCCCTATGATGAATTAATTATATTAATTCATTCATCATATAATAAAAATATATAGAAAAAACTTTAAACATACGACAAGTATGTTTAATACCAAACATATCAATAAACTTTGCGAAAGTCTATGCCACCGTGTTCCGTCCATGTGGCATTCCACCTGGCCAAGCTCCGCCGCAATCCATTTCATAATTTCATGGGGTTAATTAATCATTTGGACTAATTAACAACCATTTCCGCCTATTAACTTTTCCCCGGAGTGATTAGATTACGCATTAAAACCTTTTTAAACCCCGACGGGCCCACCTTTGAAATCACACAAGTTCCCCTCCCTTTCAGCCGTTGGATCGTCTGTTCGTTGATCAACGGTGATCGTTAATCCCGCTGCCCATCCCTTGCCAGCATGTTAACCAGTGGGGGATGGGCGGTTTTTTGAAAAGTCAGCATTCCACGTGGCAAGCGTCCTGTGGAATCGCTGCCCTCGCAAATTTTACCGCCCTCGTCCATAAGCGGTGCGGGCTCACCGCTTACCACTTACCGCATACCGCCGGCCCCACTTCCCTACGTCACCCCGTACGTCAATGACGTCATCACCTCGAAAAATACAAAAACCCTTTTGACTTGTAAATAAGCCATTTTTCGTGTTTTTTCGGTTATTTTTAGTTTCTGAAAGAGACAGAGCTCCCGTTGCAATTTTCAAATTCCACTGCAAATACACCAATTTACTCCAAAATTCTGCTGCGCCCGTGTTGAAGAACGTCCCTGCCATTGCTCATTACCTGTCAAAGAACCAGTTTCCGTCAAAAACAGGAATTTATCATTTTACGCCCGACTGCACTAAAAGCTCAGTTTCCTTTTTTTTTTCGCTTAGAAAGTGGTTAAAAATCATTGCTGAGTCCTCCCTGAAGATTTTAAACCTGTGAAATTGCCCCCAAAACCTGCAAATTGTTCCAATTTCCTCCTTTGTCAGATATCCCGTCCGGTCTGTAAGGAAAAACGAAAACCTCCATTTTGAATCCACAAGAACCAAAATGGAGGTCCCGACAGCTCTAAATATCACTCCATTGAATGCTCCCCACCGTGATTTGGACTATTTACCTACGATAGATGAAGATTTACAAATACAAGACACATATTTGGTGAAGTCCCATTTGAGCTTACGTATTTATGAGCAGAACACTCAAGGGCAAGATCACATAGAGGGTTGCAGAATCCAATCTCTGAGGTATTTTATTCCTACGATCCCATTTTCCCACGAAATCATTCATTACGCTCATGCAAACTGTGATCCACTGAAAATTTATGTGCTCTGATCAAAGTGTTGTTCCTATCACCCTCAGTCTATCATGCTATATTGCCTTTGAGCAGGCAAGAATTAAGCATTGGTATCATGGAAGGGTTGATTGAGAAAACCAGACGATTAACCCCAGAGAAATTAAAAGCAATGTGTCAGTATTTCATGTTACCTGAGCATCAGCCAAAAGGGACTCCCCACTATGGTTTTTACTTTTTCAATACATTGGGAAGGCTTATTGTGAATGTAATATCTTTTGTTTTAGGATTCAATACCAGTGAGTATGTAGATGAGATAAATCTGGCTTTGCTATCCATCTTTACCCCTGGGCAGCCTCCTGAGATTAAGTATGATTATGCTTCCTTCATTGCCAACAAAATCATGATCAATTTTTAGGCTGAATCTTCCAGAAAAGTTTTTAGAAGTACTCCTCAGTTATCTCTATCATCTCCTTGATTTTTTATCAGTCCTCGATTCCCTTTCCTGATCAAGCTTCCAAGTGCTAAGGTAATCCAGTCACATCATTTTTGGTCCCCCATCATTCATCTTCCCTCGATTCTCCTATCCTATTCGGAATTCATTGATCGATTTGGCACATCTTTTTAACTTTGGTGAGTTTCTCCAGGAGCTTAGTCTGAGAATTAAAGACCTTTTGGTGCAATAGAGTTATAAAGTTGGGGATTGGTACTTGTACCAAAACCATACAGTCATCAGGATTTATGGATGTGAATTACATCCATTCAAGTTACCCAGATATGTACCAATAAGAATTTTTGCTTTGGAATACTTTAGACAGATGAATAACTCAGATGTAATCCATTTCTGCAATGTAAAGAAGAAAGCACAGTTAAGGATCAAAAGCCAGTTAGGTCATTTCATTTGCAATTCTAGAGAAGCTGAGAGAGAAGCAGAACTTTTATTAGAGAGAAAATTCCAGACATCTTTCCGTTGGGTCCCTTATGACCCCTTTGGTTTCATTTGTGAAAAAAGGTTAAAAAATAAGTCATCTCCTTATGTACATCACAGAATTCCTGACATAGAAGAGTATGCAAATCAAGATGAATGGGTTAAAGGAACACTTGTTGAAGAGGAAAGTGGAGCTGGCAAATTGAATAAACTTATGAAAGATGTTGAGAAGAATTTTGACCTAGAAACATATGATCAAATGCAGGTACCCTACATTGGCACGTCTACAGCAGCCACTCTACAGCAAGCATTACAGAAAGATAGTCCATCAGTAGCAGCAGAACCCAAGGGTAAAGGAAAAGAACCTATAGTTCAGGTCATTGAAACCTTGGTCATGGCAGAAAAACCACAGAGTTCCAAAGCACCAGAACCATTTCAGGCTTCTCCCACACCAGCAAAACAAATCCAAGTTCCAGAGATGAAAACTCCACTGAATGTGGAAATAGGGAAAAAGAGGCTAGCTCCAGATACCACACCTTCAAAAGGAGACCCACAAGTTTATCAAGCTAAAAAACACAAGTCTGATCCACCTCCAGATATAGAAATTATAGATGAAGTATTTGATGATGGTAGGGAAGATAGTCAGCAAACAGGTACAGCAAGTGAAACAAACATAAGCCAGAAAGGGATACAAAAGCAATTAAGCACTGAAGCATCTTCTTTCAGACCGCCAAAGACAGATACTGGAGACATTAAAAGAACCTTCATTGATATCAAAACAAAGAATGATCCATTGAAAAGGAAGGTATACGATCAGTATATGAAGATGGCTCCTCATAATCAGCAAAGGCTGATGTCTGCATTTGATTTTTCACAAGGTAAAATGCTAATGAGCCACTTTAAAGCAAAGGTGCCAAAGCCAACTTCAGCAACAGATTACATCAGAACAAATTTTGAAGTTTTAGCAAAAGATATCCATCCCCTGGATCAGATAGAGCTTCATAGGCAAACAGGGGAAATGGTTTATTCTACTCTCACAAACAAAGCCATGGCAGCTTTAACGCTGCAAGATTCCTTGAATAATACTACTGCACAATTGAAGATTGAGAGGGCCTCCTCACAGGCCAAGGACAATAGGATAAAGTCTCTAGAAGAGATCATCATTGGTTTGGGTCACAACCCCAAAGACATTAAAGGTATTGAGGCATTGGTAAAAAAGAAAGAGGATGATATAGCTGCACTCAGAAAACAGCTGAAACTACCAGCCTCGAGGCACCCTCAGACACAGGAAGTTATAAAAGGAAATTCACGGGAAGAAATGATGGAGTTGCTCTTGAATATGACAGAGCGACTAAATGAAACAGAGAAAGAGTTGGAAAAAGCATTGCAGGAACAGGAAATTATCAAGCAGACTTCAACAACAGGTACTACAACTACAGGACAGCAGGAACAACCATCTCAGGTGAACATTTCTAATTTGCATTCTGAGGATTTAATTAAGCAGATGGAGAGTTTGCAGCTAAAGGTCACAAAACTCCAAGAAACAAAATTACAATTAACAAAATTGGAGGGAAAATATGACACATCCAAAAAGACAGCTGCTGACAACCTCAGGGAAATAAAAAGATTGGAAAAATTGGTTGAGGCTTTGCAAAAAGATATTTCACTGGAAAAGCCTCTGAACGAAATAAATGATATTCTTTGGTGCAACATCATTGAATTAATAAGAGGTATTTGGCCCTCCATTCAAGCTATTTTTGAGCAAAATGAGTTAGTCAAGATAGCACAAGAAGAAATAAATAAAACTAGACATGAATTAAGAGGCAAGCCAGAGCAGGCCCAGCAGCTCATTCAATTTTTGAATTCCAGAACAAAACAACAGCTTGCATTGTTAGGAATTGATGACAGAACAGGTGCAGTTTTGGAAGCAAAGAGAGTTTTCACCAAGAGGACTTTCATGCAAAATCTAGAAAGAAAGTGTACTGACATTTTGGTTGATATCAACGTTTTTAGAGAGAAGTTTCAAGCTTTGCTGGACAGTGAATTGCCAAGTCCCATGCTCACAGAGGATCAAATAGTAGACTCGGAAACCTATGAGAAAAGAATAAAAGCTCATGCTAAAAATACAGCTATAGGTTCTACTAGCTCATCAGAACCTGCATTACCAACTGGGAAAAGTATTTATGAAAAAGTGAGGAATCTATTTCATCTAGAGCATGAAATAAAGTATCTATTTCCGAACGAGCCCACTTTTTATAAACTTACTGAAGCAGATGAAACTTTAAGGAAACTCAGAAGGACAATGATACCAGATGATCGGTGGTGGAAGGAAATGCTGGAGGTTTTGTAAAAGTTGTTTTCAGGATGAGATTTTATCTTTACTATCAAGTAAATGGTAAAAACAGAAAAGCAGATGAAAGAGTATCAGATGAAAGGTTAAAGAGTATCCGTGAGAAGAAAGAGTATTCGATAAGTCAAAGAAATACGCAAAAGGACAGCACAGATTCCTATTTTAAGCACTTATCTTTAGCACGTCCATGAAGAAAGGAACAGCACGTCAGCCGTTACCCATTATTCTATTTACGAGACCATGTGTCTCTTGTTGTTTGTAAATATGCTTTAAGTCAGCCTGGATTATTGGCTAGGATAGCGTAAGATTGTTAGGATTATTTTGTGTATAAATAAACCCTCAAAGAGAGTGTTGGGGGTGGATTCTATTACTCTGCTGTAACATTGAGATTTTCGGAATAAAAGCTTTTGGATAAATTTACTTGTGGCTTGCTGGATGACGATTTGAAAGCACTGGACTTGTTGCAGGATTCATGTGTTGGACTACAGTTCAATAAGTGTTTCTACCTTTTGTCTGAAATTTTATATTAGTTTTTACTACCATCATATTCATTTCTGAATAATTTACATAAAAGATTGAAACAAAATTTGCTTAATTGTACTCTGTTTTCAAATGTAATTGTTCTTGATGTTTTCTTCTAAATTAGCTATAAGCATGAATTCTTAACTGCTCCTGCTTTGCTAATTTAAACATTGTTGATTACTATAATAAAGAATCCTTCATTGCTCTTTTTTTGTAGTCATTTCACTTCTTTCTTCTGAACATGGTGAAAGATTCTTAGTTGCCTTTCATCCCTTCAGGATCATCCCATCCACTTTAAATTTTAAGGATTTTTCTCTGTCTAGCTATCTTGCCCTGTAATACCATCTTGTGCCTAGAATAGAAATCCAGTAAAGCCATCCTTTGACTCCATAGCCCAATGGACTGAAAGCCCTCAACCTTGCCCTTAGTTTGTAGATTCCACCAATTTTCAAACAAACCCTTGAATCTATAACTAGCCTAAAACCTTTCAAGAACAAAGATAAATTATAAAGAGAGAGCCCTCTCTGGATGCAGATTGGCTAGATTCTGCATCTAAAAGGTTGGTTTGTGGTTACCTCGGGTATAATTTCCTCTTACACAACTTCTAGGAAAACCTGAGTGATAACATAGTGGCGACTCCACTGGGGATCTGAATCAATTTTACTTGTTAATATTGTTCAAATATAAGCTATAGACAGAGTCTAAAGATCAGCCAGTAGCCTTTGAAATTGCTTTTGCTCTGCAAATGCAAAAGTAAATAAATGCTGTTTCAGTCTATCTCTGATTTAGCTTATATGTTGAATCTTAGTTTCAAATTTTTCAATCAGAGTCTCTAGTTTAAACATATCTTTGAGGAAATCTTAATCACATATCATTATTTCTTAAAGAATTTGTAGAAGTTGTATGTATTTTTCAATTAAAACCCAAAATCCAAAAACACATATTCTAAGAAAACTGGCTTCAGAAAGGATTCGACATACTAGGTCAAACCCTGACCCCAATCCACCACCAGTATTTGAAAATCCAAATCTGATCCCTAGGATTCTTAGAAGACAAGGAAGTCAAGAAAGTTCTGAAAGAGGAAGTCAGGAAAGTACAGGTAGTTCTAGACCACTCTCTAGATCTGCATCTTGTCCTGTGAAAATTATTTATATTGATGACATTCCTTTTGATGCACGATTTCAAACATCTTTGTTTGTAAATTTCTCTGAGACTGAATTATCTAGATTAATTCCAGATCCTTTGTTCTTTGAAGATTTGCAATACAGATTTGTTTCACATCATCTTGACAGAGAATTGCATAACTCCATTCAATCTGAGCAAGCCTTCGAAGAAAGCTCAAACATTTCTGTGATAACTGAAGCATCTCCTAGCTCAGTCACTTTTCAAACACCTGTTAGACCTCCATCTCCTCTTGTTAGACCTCCATCTCCTCCCGCGAGACCACCTTCTCCTCCTACTAGACCGGCTACTCCTGTCACTTCACTTTATCTTCCAATGGCTAATCGATATGCCCCTTTACAGTTACCAGCCAACCCTCCAGCTTTACCACAAGACTACCAAAGTAAGATCACACCTTTTGACGGATCAGGTACCTACACAGCTCAACAACACACCAAAAGAATGACAGATTACTTTGAGTTTTATGAGATTGATACTGATAATATCCGTATGAGAATTTTTGTACAGAGTCTTACTGGAGAAGTTAGAACTTGGTTTAGGGCTCTCACCTCGAACAGTATTGCTGATCTAGAAGCTTTGTATAGGGCATTTTTGAACAGATGGGAGAAAAAGAAGGATCCTCTCCAGATCCTTTCAGAATTTGAAAAATTAAGAAGAAGACCAAATGAAACCGTACAAGATTACATCATAAGATTCAATGAATCATATAATGCAGTTCCTCTAAACCTAAGGCCCCCACCTAATAATGTGTTGGTCAAATTTCAAGATGGTTTTGACTCCGATATAGCTTATTCCCTTAGGGAAAGAGCTCCACAAACACTAGAGGAAATGAAAAGCATATTTGTGAGTGTAGAAGCAAATCTGATAGAAAAACGAGCCAGAGCTAGGGCAGAGAGAAGAATGCCTATGAATGAAGAACCTTCAGCTTTTGAAAAGAAGCTGGATGTAATCATTAAAGGTATGGAAAGATTAGGTGACAGAGTGGAAACCATTGAAAGAAAGTCTTCTACTGACAATCAGAATGTTGCAAGAAACCCAAACTTTGGGAGGAATCTGAACCAAAATATTGGAAAGAATGTCCCTGATCAAAACATTAGGCCACCTTTCCAAGAAAACTTTGTTGAAGGTTCAACCTCTGAAGAACCTACAGAAGATGTAGAAATAAACAATGTAGATGATGACAAAGATGAACCAGAAGTCTTCCTATCCCAGGATGATCAAGAGAATCATATCCTTGAAACATTCCAAACTCATTCAGGTGAGACTTTTGATTTCAAAGAAGGCTATGACACAGCAATATACGAGGTTCATAAACAGTACAACTTGAGAAGTAGACGGATAGATGTACCAGAGAAAAATAAACAGAAAACCACAAAACAAAATGTCAAAGGTAAACAAAACATTCCCCCTGTACAAAATATTCCCCTTGTACAAAACATTCCCCAAATACAAATTTTGCCTAGGATAATTCCCAGTTTTTCAAATCCAATAATTGAAGATGTCTCTGACAACCAACCAATCAACAAACAACAATCCAATACATCTCCTCATGTAGGAACTATAGAAGAAACAGTAGAAGTTAGTCCTGAAACATCTTCAAAACAAAACTTCATTCATGAAAAAGAGAAAAACATTGAGGACCCAATAAACAGAGAAAACCCAACTGTGCAAAACACTAAAGCTCAAACAGAAAAACCCTTTAATCTAGAGGCTGAATTAGGCAAACTCAAGATAGTTGTTCCTTTATTAGAGTTGGCTAAACATGATGTCTATAGGAGTCAGATTTCCAAATCTTTAAACATTAACATTACTGGATTGGATGATTCAGTAAACATTCTTGATGATCAACCCAAACTTCTTTTTGGCCCTGAGGTTAATGGCAAACCAGAAAGTGGAGGAACTCCTCCATTTTATATAAGCCTGAATGTTCACAACAAGATACTCCATAATGCAATGCTTGATTCTGGAGCATCTCACAATTTGATTCCAAAAGCAGTAATGGAAAGATTGAATCTAGACATTACCAGACCATACAAAGATTTGTTTTCATTTGATTCCAGTCAGGTAAAATGTTTAGGTTTAATTAAAGATCTGTGTGTCACTTTGGTCCAATACCCTGCTAAGTCTGTTTTAATGGACATAGTAGTTGCTGATATTCCACCTAAATATGGTATGTTATTGTCTAGATCTTGGGGTGCTAAACTTGGAGGATCTATTCAATTAGACATGTCTTATGCAACTATTTCAGTATTTGGTCAGCCTAAAATATTATATAGAGAAACTTTGATGAAGTACTTAGTGAGTAGCCATGAGAAGCCTGAAAAATTCCCTGTTTATTCTGTACATTCTGACATGGATTCTTTTATTTTATACAATGCTGAGTCAGATCTTCCTACTGAAATAGAAGCTCCTGAAATGGAAATCATAAACAAAACCACGGTTAAAATTGAAGAAATCTCTGAAAACAAAGAAACACCAGATGACCAAGAAATACCTGAAAAAACTAAACAACTAGCTCCTGTCAGAAAATACGTTAAAACAATTGATGAAGATTATGAACATGAAATTCTATGGCATTTAGAGTTTGATGGCTCAGTAAACAGACTAGGGGCAGGAGCTGGGATTTGGTTACACAATGTGGAGAACAATCATGCAGAGGGTCATGCTTATAGGTTAAATTTCAAATGCACTAACAACATGGCAGAGTATGAAGCTCTTTTATTAGGGCTTAAACATATCAAGAAGTTAGGAGGCATTAGGGTATCAATCATAGGTGACTCTGAACTAATCATTCAACAGATTAAAGGAGAATGTGCAACAAAGGACATGAGACTGAAACAATACCGAGAGACAGTTGTAGAGATTCTCAACACATTTCTACAAGCCCAACTTGCCAAAATTCCCAGGAAACAAAACTTGCATGCTCACGGTTTAGCAATGTTTGCTAGTACATGCAAGTTGCCTTTTGATCCTAATCATCAGTTTTCAGCTGAGATAAGGCACAGGCCTGCAATACCAGACAATCTTTTGAATTGGCAAGTATTTGTGAATAACAATCAAATCAATAATTTCTTGACACTTCAGAATGAGTTTTCTAACTGTAATATAGATGAAGACATAACTGTTGATGAATTTGATCAAGGAAAAGAACAAAAAATAGAGATTTCAAGAGAAAATGCAATTCATATGCTACATCCAACCACATTCACTGAAAAAGACATGCAAAATTTGAAACAAATGGAATTTGATGAGATCATAGATGAAACAGAAATCATCAATTTAAAAGATAATCAATTACCCAGAGGATTAACACCTTTGGAAGATCTATTCGACTCAAATGATATTCCATTCAGACCTAAAATGGAACCTGTTAAAGCCGATATGGAGGAATGCAACTTAGGAACACCAGAACATCCAAAAATTGTTAAGTTGTCTAAATCTCTTCCAAAAGATCAAAAGGTGAAATATGTTGAACTATTAAAAGAATTCCAGGATGTTTTTGCTTGGAGTTATGAAGACCTCAAATCTTATGATACATCCATCATTCAACATACTATACCTTTGAAACCAGACCAGAAACCTTTTAAACAAAAGCTTAGGGGAATTAATCCTGTTTTATTACCCTCAATTGAAAAGGAAATCAAAAGAATGTTTGAAGCAGGGATTATAGCTCCTATCAGATTTTCAGAATGGGTTTCTAACCTGGTACCAACAAGAAAAAAGACGGGAGAAATTAGACTGTGTGTCGACTTAAGAAATTTGAATAAAGTTTCTTTAAAAGACAACTATCCTCTGCCGAAAATGGACCATATTCTGCAAAGGGTAGTAGGATCTTCGAGAATATCACTACTGGATGGATTTTCAGGGTACAACCAGATTCTGGTTCATCCTGATGATCGGGATAAAACAGCATTTACCACACCATGGGGTACGTTTAAATATGTCAAAATGCCATTTGGGCTCAAGAATGCAGGAGCTACATTTCAAAGAGCAATGGACATTGCTTTTGCTAAAGAGATACATGATTTTCTGGTTATTTACTTAGATGATTTGACTGTTTTTTCTAAAACGGATCAAGAACATTTAAATCACCTAAGGCAAGTATTTATAAAGTGCAGAAAATATGGAATTTCTTTAAACCCTAAGAAGTCATTGTTTGGTTTGGAAGAAGGAAAGCTTTTAGGGCATATCATTTCTAAAGATGGCATTAGGATTGATCCAGAAAGAATTCAAGCAATTCTGCAAATACCCCACCCCAGAAACATAAAAGAATTGCAAGCATTTATAGGAAAAATCAACTTCTTGAGAAGATTTATTTCTAGTCTAGCAGAGTTACTTAGATTACTGACTAACATGTTGAGGAAAGATTCAAGCATTGACTGGACCGTAGAAGCCAAGCAATCATTCGAGGAAATTAAAATGGCTTTAACAAGGACACCAGTTCTGACCAGTCCTAAATTTGATAGAGACTTTATTATTTTTTCATTTGCTTCTGAACATACTGTTGCAGCTGTTTTACTTCAAAAAGATGACCAAGGGAGTGAAAAGCCAATAGCATTTTTTAGTAAAGCACTGAGGGATGCATCTCTAAAATACAATATTATGGAAAAACAGGCTTTTGCATTGGTAAAAGCAATCAAAGATTTCAGAGTTTACATATTATATTCTCATGTGATAGCATATGTGCCTAATGCGGTAGTTAAAGATATTTTGACTCAAGATGGCATTGAAGGTAAACGAGGTAAGTGGATAGCTACCATTTTGGAATATGATATTGAGATTAAACCAACCAAACTGATAAAAGGCCAAGGTCTAGCACAACTTATGACAGAAACCAATTTCCAAGCCTTAGATATCAATGAACTGGATAACGAGCAGGAGATGGCGACTCCTCAGATCAGTCAAGCTTTCTTAGATTCACCCTGGTATACTGATATAATTCATGTTTTATTAAACCTGCAAGCTCCTCTAGGGTTGTCCAGAACCAAGCAAAGATTTTTAAAAATGACATCTTTGAAATATTGTATTTTAGACAACACTTTATTTTGGAAAAATCATGAAGGAATCTTGTTGAATTGTCTCTTAAAAGATGAAGCTGATAAAGTGCTTAATGAATTTCATGCAGGGGATTGTGGAGGACATCTCTACTGGAAATCCACTGCAGACAAGATCTTAAGGGCTGGCTTTTACTGGCCAACGTTATTTTCTGATGTAAAGAAATTTGTAACAAGTTGTCACAAATGTCAGATATTTGAGGGTAAAAGAAAGTTGTTAACTCTACCTTTAAAACCAGTTTCCACGGAAAGACCCTTTCAACAATGGGGATTAGATTTTATTGGAGAAATTCACCCCCCTTCTTCAGGGCAACATAGATGGATTTTAACTGCTACAGACTATTTCACCAAATGGATTGAAGCCATCCCATGTAGACAGTCCAATGATTCTGTAATAATAGGGTTTCTAGAAACCAACATACTTTCAAGATTTGGATGTCCAGAAAAGATTATAACAGACAATGCTGCTGCATTTAAATCAAAGAAAATGATTAGTTTCTGCCATAAATATCATATTACTTTAGGTCATTCAACAGCCTATTACCCCCAGGGTAATGGACTAGCAGAATCCTCCAATAAGAGCTTGATCAATATCATTAAGAAATTGTTGGAGGAAAATAAAAAGAACTGGCACAAGAAACTGACCAATGCATTATGGCCAGACAGACTTAAAACTAAGAAATCCATTAGGACTAGTCCATATGAGTTAGTTTATGGTCTGGAAGCAAGATTCCCATCATCTTTAGGAATTCCTGTTATGAAATTACTTCAGGAGGCTCAAGTGGAGCCAAATGACATTCAAAGAAGAATTAATCAAACAATCCACCTGCAACAAACCAGAGAAGAGGTATACCAAAGATCACAAGTCTTACAGGAAAAGCTAAAGAAAATGTTTGATAAAAGGACTAAAGTAGAGGATTTTCAGTTAGGGGACAAGGTTTTAAGATGGGATTCTAGAAGAGAAGAAAAAGGAAAACATGGAAAGTTTGATTTCTTGTGGAAAGGGCCTTATATCATTCATGCCTTGCAGGGAAACAACACTTAATTTTTGAAGGACTTGGATAATTCAGAAGTTGAAGAAGGACCAGTCAATGGTCGAATGCTTAAGCATTATTTTGATCCAATTTACTAGAATGTTTTAATGTTTCTAACTTGTACATAATATATTGTTTTCTTGTTTTATTTTTGTTAAGGCAGTTTGGATTGGATGGTGACTTCTTGGAATTGAAGCCCGAAGTGAAGGCCCTAAGTTCCAAAAGCTTCACTATCATATGTAAAATAAAGCTACCAGAAGGAGGAAGATTTCATACTTTCAGTTTGAAGACATTTTGAGGCATCTGACCTGTTGTTCTTGACTTTCCACAAGGAAAAGCCATCCCCAAGTGGAGCCAGTGTTAGCCTCCTATATCAATAGGTTTCATCTTTCATGATTGTCTTGATGGAAGTGTGGAATATGTTCAAACCTTCTTACTTGAGCAAAGGTGTTCCATATTCTTTAAAACCAAAAAAATCAAAAAATTTAAAAAATGTAAAGAGGGTATACTCTAAAAGAAAGATCAAAGGGTAAAAAGAATAAAAATGGTCAAAAAGAGAAAGAAATGAACCCCAAGCAAAAAATAGACCAAGGAAAGTGTGCAAATCCAAATGCCACTACTTTTTACTCTGGTGTAATAAATCAATTGTGTGCAACTTGTGAAACTTTTGCCACAATTTATGAATAAGTCAAACTGTTTAAACTTGGCTTAGTCATATTTCAATTTCATGTTATAGATTAGAGAATAAATATCTAGCCAAACAGTTTAATCTTGGCAGATAAGTAGCTAGGTAGAGTGAATAAAAGGTGCTCAACAGTTTAATCTGAGCCCTTGGATGTAATAAGGGTAGAAATAGATAGATTCATCATGTAAAAAGAAAAGATTGATCAGGGTTTACAAGTCTAAATGCACCCTAATAAAGAAGACAAAATGGTAGTGTTAAATAGATAGGGTAGGTAGATGGTGCTGCAAAGTGTTATCTGATGAATGGTGCTGCTACATGTTGGTTAATCATTTACTTTCATCACAAGTACTAAAGCAGGAAATACACTGGAAAATCACAGCAAGCAAAGTCAAATTCATTAACCTCCCTCATCATTTTCCCCCTCAAGAGTTTTACTAATTTCCCCCAAAAGTACTAAGGTATTTGGAGATCAAAACGGCTCAAGGCATTTCCTTGACTTCTGGAGGGACCGGACCCTCGGCCTAATGATCAAAAAGACCTAAGCACTTGAGATAATTCATCATTGTTATCTTCCATCTTTAACTTTTTCCTAAGTAAAATCCTATTTTACTTAGGAAACTGATACAACATTCCATAAAAATTCCTCAAAATAGCTTGTTATTCTAAGTTTAAGTGTTGAAGACAAAATGTTGCAATTTACTTCACAAGTTATCACTTTCTTAGATATACAAGGATGTTTTGATTTTTCCTTGTCCTTTGCCATATTAACATTTAATTCTACTATATTAAATCCCTAATGAAATCCCTTTTCCTAAGTATATAACTCCCTTTTTTATAAATATCCCCAAAACCCATTTATTATAATGTTTACCAAAGTATATATTCCCGCACATTGAAAATAAACACCCCGCTTTATAAGCCCTTTGGTTTAAACTATAGCCTTATACATAAATTCCGCCCCTATGATGAATTAATTATATTAATTCATTCATCATATAATACTATAAGTATGTTTAATACCAAAACATATTAATAAACTTTGCAAAAGTCTATGCCACCGTGGTCCGTCCACGTGGCATTCCACCTGGTCAAACTCCGTCGCAATCCATTTCATAATATTCATGGGGTTAATTAATCATTTGGACTAATTAACAACCATTTCCGCCTATTAACTTTTCCCCGGGGTGATTAGATTACGCATTAAAACCTTTTAAACCCCGACGGGCCCACCTTTGAAATCGCACAAGTTCCCCTCCCTTTCAGCCGTTGGATCGTCCGTTCGTTGATCAACGGTGATCGTTAATCCCGCTGCCCATCCCTTGCCAGCATGTTAACCAGCGGGGGATGGGCGGTTTTTTGAAAAGTCAGCATTCCACGTGGCAAGCGTCCTGTGGAATCGCTGCCCTCGCAACTTTTACCGCCCTCGTCCATAAGCGGTGCGGGCTCACCGCTTACCACTTACCGCATACCGTCGGCCCCACTTCCCTACGTCACCCCGTACGTCGATGACGTCATCGCCTCGAAAAAAACAAAAACCCTTTTAATTTGTAAATAAGCCATTTTTCGTGTTTTTTTCGGTTGTTTTTAGTTTCTGAAAGCGACAGAGCTCCCGCGGCAATTTTCAAATTTCACTGCAAATACACCAATTTACTCCGAAATTCCGCTGCGCCCGTGTTGAAGAACGTCCCCGCCATTGCTCATTACCTGTTAAAGAACCAGTTTCCATCTAAAAACAGGTATTTATCATTTCGCGCCCCGACTGTAAGTCAAGCTTAGTTTCCTTTGATTTTTCTCTGAAAAAGTGGTTAAAAATCATCGCTGAGTCCTCCTTGAAGATTTTAAACCTGTGAAATTGCCCCCAAAACCTGCAAATTGTTCCAATTTCCTCTTTTGTCAGATATCTCGTCCGGTCTGCAAGAAAAAACTAAAACCTCCATTTTGAATCCACAAGAACCAAAATGGAGGCCCCGACAGCTTTAAATATCACTCCATTGAATGCTCCTCACCGAGATTTGGACTATTTACCTCTGATAGATGAAGATTTCCAAATACAAGACCTGTATTTTGATGAAAGTCCCCGTTTGAGCTTCTGTCGATGCAGAGACGAACACTCAAAGGGGCAAGATCTTATAGGGTTGTGGGAATCCAATCTCCCAAGGTATTTTATTCCTACAGTCCACATTTTCCCTGAAATCATTCATTATTGTCATGCAAACTATGATCCCGCACAAAGAGCTGTATTAGCTCCTGATCAAAGTGTTCTGTTCCCTATCACACCTCAGTCTATCAATGCTATGTTACACTTTGAGCCCGAGCAAGAATTAGCACCTTTATCCATGGAAGGGTTGATTGAGAAAACCAGACAATTAACCCCAGAGAAATTAAAAGCAATGTGTCAGTATTTCATGTTACCTGAGCATCAGGCAAAAGGGACTCCCCCCTATGGTTTTTACTTTTTTAATACATTGGGAAGGCTTATTGTGAATGTAATATCTTTTGTTTTAGGATTCAATACCAGTGAGTATGTAGATGAGATAACTATGGCTTTGCTATCCATCTTTACCCCTGGGAAGCCTCCTGAGATTAAGTATGATTATGCTTCCTTCATTGCCAACAAAATCCATGATCAATTTTTAAGGCTAGATACTGAAAAGGTTTTTAAGTACTCCTCAGTTATCTATCATCTCATGATTTTTTATCAGTCGGACAGATTCCCTTTCCCTGTTTAGAAACTTGATGCTAAAGGTAATCCCAGGTCTGTCATTTTTTGGTCCCCCATCATTCATCTTTCCTCTGATTCTCCCTACTCCTATTCAGAATTCATTGATCAGTTTGTACATCCTGCTACAACTTTGTTAACAGGAGTTTCTCCCCCCAGGCTTAGTACCGAAATTAGAAAGACCTTGCAATTGTCTAAGAGTTATAAAATTGGAGATTGGTACTTGCACCAAAACCATACAGTCATCAGGATTTATGGATGTGAATTACGTCCATTCAAGTTACCCAGATATGTACCAATGAGAATTTTTGCTTTGGAATACTTTAGACAGATGAATAACTCAGATGTGATCCATTTCTGCAATGTAAAGAAGAAAGCACAGTTAAGGATCAAAAGCCAGTTAGGTCCTTTCATTTGCAATTCTAGGGAAGCTGAGAGAGAAGCAGAACTTTTATTAGAGAGAAAATTCCATACATCTTTCCGTTGGGTCCCTTATGACCCCTTTGGTTTCATTTGTGAAAAAAGGTTAAAAAATAAGTCATCTCCTTATGTACATCACAGAATTCCTGACATAGAACAGTATGCAAATCAAGATGAATGGGTTAAAGGAACACTTGTTGAAGAGGGAAGTGGAACTGCCAAATTGAATAAACTTATGAAAGATGTTGAGAAGGAATTTGACCTAGAAACATATGATCAAATGCAGGTACCCTACATTGGCACATCTTCAGCAGCCACTCTACAACAAGCTCTACAGGAAGATAGTCCATCAGTAGCAGCAGAGCCCAAGGGTAAAGGAAAAGAACCTATAGTTCAGGTCATTGAAACCCTGGTCATGGCAGAAAAATCACAGAGTTCCAAAGCACTAGAACTATCTCAGACTTCTCACACACCAGCAAAGCAAATCCAAGTTCCAGAGATGCAAACTCCACTGAATGTGGAAATAGGGAAAAAGAGGCTAGCTCCGGATACCACACCTTCAAAAGGAGCCCCACAAGTTTATCAAGCTAAAAAACACAAGTCTGATCCACCTCCAGATGTAGAAATTATAGATGAAGTATTTGATGATGGTAGGGAAGATAGTCAGCAAACAGGCACAACAAGTGAAACAAACATAAGCCAGAAAGGGATACAAAAGCAATTAAGCACTGAGGTATCCTCTTTCAGACCACCAAAGACAGACACTGGAGATATCAAAAGAACCTTCATTAATATTAAAACAAAGAATGATCCATTGAAAATGAAGGTATATGATCAGTATATGAAGATCGCTCCTCATAATTGACAAAGGTGATGTACGCATTTGATCTTTTCACAGGGTAAAAATGTAATGAGCCACTTTAAAGCAAAGATGCCAAAAGCCAACCGACAGCAGTTACATCGAGAACAAATTTTGAAGTTTTTATGAAAGATATCCATCCCTTGGATCAGATAGAGCTTCATAGGCAAACAGGGGAAATGGTTTATTCTACTCTCACCAACAAAGCCATGGCAGCTTTAACACTGCAAGATTCCTTGAATAATACCACTGCAACATTGAAGATTGAAAAGGCTTCCTCACAGGCCAAGGACAATAGAATAAAGTCTCTAGAAGAGATCATCATTGGTTTGGGTCACAATCCCAAAGACACTAAAGGTATTGAGGCACTGATAAAAAAGAAAGAGGATGATATAGCTGCACTGAGAAAACAGCTAAAAATACCAGCCTCAAGGCACCCCCAGACACAGGAAGTAATAAAAGGAAATTCACAAGAAGAAATGATGGAGTTGCTCTTGAATTTGTGGAGGCGACTAAATGAAACAGAAAAGGAGTTGGAAAAAGCATTGCAGGAACAGGAAAATATCAAGCAGACTTCAACAACAAGTACTACAACTACAGGACAGCAGAAACAACCATCTCAGGTGAACATTTCTAATTTGCATTCTGAGGATTTAATTAAGCAGATGGAGAGTTTACAGCTAAAGGTCACAGAACTCCAAGAAACAAAATTACAATTAACAAAATTGGAGGGAAAATATGACACATCAAAGAGTATATTGACAACCTCAGGGAAATAAACAGATTGGAAAAATTGGTTGAGGCTTTGCAAAAAGATCTTTCACTGGAAAAGCCTCTGAACGAAATAAATCATATTCTTTGGTGCAACATCATTGAATTAATAAAGGGTATTTGACCCTCAATTCAAGCTATTTTTGAGCAATATGAGTTAGTCAAGATAGCACAAGAGGAAATACATAAAACTAGACATGAATTAAGAGGCAAGCGAAACAAGACCCATTTGACTCATTCAATTTTTGAATTCGAACAAAACAACGGCTTACATTGTTAGGAATTGATGACAAAACGGGTACGAGTTTGGAAGCAAAGAGAGTTTTCACCAAGAGGACTTTCATGCAAAATCTAGAAAGAAAGTGTACTGAAATTTTGGTCGATATCAACGTTTTCAGAGAGAAGTTTCAAGCTTTGCTGGACAGTGAATTGCCAAGTCCCATGCTCACAGAGGATCAAATAGTAGACTTGGAAACCTATGAGAAAAGAATAAAAGCTCATGCTAAAAATAAAGCTATAGGTTCTACTAGCTCATCAGAACCTGCATTATCAATCGGGAAAAGTATTTATGAAAAAGTGAGGAATCTATTTCATCTGGAGCATGAACTAAAGTATCTATTTCCGAACGAGCCCACTTTTTATAAACTTACAAGCAGATGAAACTTTAAGGAAGCTCAGAAGAACTATGATACCAGATGATCAATGGTGGCAGGAAATGTTGGAGATTCTATGAGAGTTACTATCAGGATGAGCATTTATCTTTACTATCAAGTAAATGGTAAAAACAGAAAGACAGATGAAAGAGTATCAGATGAAAGGTTAAAGAGTATCCGTGAGAAGAAAGAGTGTTCAACAAGTCAAAGAAATACGCAAGGGACAGCACAGAGCCCTATTTTAAGCACTTATCTTTAGCACGTCCATGAAAAAAGGAACAGCACATCAGCCGTTACCCATTATTCTATTCACGAGACCATTTGCCTCTTGTTTGTTTGTAAATATGCTTTAAGTCAGCCTAGATTATTGGCTAAGTTAGTGTAAGATTGTTTTAGATTATTTTGTGTATAAATAAACCCTCAAAGAGAGTGTTGAGGGTGGATTCTATTACTCTGCTGTAACATTGAGATTTTCGGAATAAAAGCTTTTGGAGGAATTTACTTGTGGCTTACTGGATGACGATTTAAAGCACTGGACTTGTTGCAGGATTCATGTGTTGGACTACAGTTCAATAAGTTTTTCTACCCTTTGTCTGAAATTTTATATTAGTTTATAATATCATCATATCCATTTCTGAATAATTTACATAAAGGATTGAAACAGAATTTTCTTAATTGTACTCTGTTTTCAAATGTGATTGTTCTTAATGTTTTCTTCTAAATTAGCTATAAGCATGAATTCTTAAATGCTCCTGCTTTGCTAATTTAAACATTGTTGATTACTATAATAAAGAATCCTTCATTGCTCTTTGTTTTTAGTCATTTCACTTCTTTCTTCTGAACATGGTGAAAGATTCTTAGTTGCCTTTCATCCCTTCAGGATCATCCCATCCACTTTAAATTTTAAGGATTGTTCTCTGTCTATCTATCTTGCCCTGTAATACCATCTTGTGCCTAGAATAGAAATCCAGTAAATCCATCCTTTGACTCCATAGCCCAATGGACTGAAAGCCCTCAACCTTGCCCTTAGTTTGTGGATTCCACCAATTTTCAAACAAACCCTTGAATCTATAACTAGCCTAAAACCTTTCAAGAACAAAGATAAATCATAAAGAGAGAGCCCTCTCTGGATGCAGATTGGCTAGATTCTGCATCTAAAAGATTGGTTTGTGGTTACCTCGGGTATAATTTCCTCTTACACAACTTCTAGGAAAACCTGAGAGATAACATAGTGGCGACTCCACTGGGGACCTGAATCAATTTTACTTGTTAATATTGTTCAAATATAAGCTATAGACAGAGTCTGAAGATCATCCAGGTAGCCTTTGAAATTTCTTTTGCTCTGCAAATGCAAAATTAAATAAATGTTGTTTCAGTCTATCTCTGATTTAGCTTATATGTTGAATCTTAGTTTCAAATTTTTCAATCAGAGTCTCTAGTTTAAACAGATCTTTGAGGAAATCTTAATCACATATCATTATTTCTTAAAGAATTTGTAGAAGTTGTATTTATTTTTCAATTAAAACCCAAAATCCAAAAATACATATTCTAAGAAAACTGGCTTCAGAAAGGATTCGACATACTAGGTCAAACCCTGACCCAAATCCACCACCAATTTTTGAAAATCCAAACTTGATCCCTAGGATTCTTAGAAGACAAGGAAGTCAAGAAAGTTCTGAAAGAGGAAGTCAGGAAAGTACAGGTAGTTCTAGACCACTCTCTAGATCTGCATCTTGTCATGTGAAAATTATTTATATTGATGACATTCCTTTTGATGCACGATTTGAAACATCTTTGTTTGTGAATTTCTCTGAGACTGAATTATCTAGATTAATTCCAGATCCTTTGTTCTTTGAAGATTTGCAATACAGATTTGTTTCACATCATCTTGACAGAGAATTGCATAACTCCATTCAATCTAAGCAAGCCTTTGAAGAAAGCTCAAACATTTCTGTGATAACTGAAGCATCTCCTAGCTCAGTCACTTTCCAAACACCTGTTAGACCTCCATCTCCTCCTGTTAGACCTCCATCTCCTCCCGTGAGACCACCTTCTCCTCCTACTAGACCGGCTACTCCTGTCACTCCACTTTATCTTCCAATGGCTAATCGATATGCCCCTTTACAGTTACCAGGCAACCCTCCAGCTTTACCACAAGACTACCAAAGTAAGATCACACCTTTTGACGGATCAGGAACCTACACAGCTCAACAACACACCAAAAGAATGACAGATTACTTTGAGTTTTATGAGATTGATACTGATAATATCCGTATGAGAATTTTTGTACAGAGTCTTACTGGAGAAGTTAGAACTTGGTTTAGGGCTCTCACCCCGAACATTATTGCTGATCTAGAAGCTTTGTATAGGGCATTTTTGAACAGATGGGAGAAAAAGAAGGATCCTCTCCAGATCCTTTCAGAATTTGAAAAATTAAGAAGAAGACCAAATGAAACCGTACAAGATTACATCATAAGATTCAATGAATCATATAATGCAGTTCCTCTAAACCTAAGGCCCCCACCTAATAACGTGTTGGTCAAATTTCCAGATGGTTTTCACTCCGATATAGCTTATTCCCTTAGAGAAAGAGCTCCACAAACACTAGAGGAAATGCAAAGCATAGTGGTGAGTGTAGAAGCAAATCTGATAGAAAAACGAGCCAGAGCTAGGGCAGAGAGAAGAATGCCTATGAATGAAGAACCTTCAGCTTTTGAAAAGAAGCTGGATGTAATCATTAAAGGTATGGAAATATTAGGTGATAGAGTGGAAACCATTGAAAGAAAGTCTGCTACTGATAACCAGAATGTTGCAAGAAACCCAAACTTTAGGAGGAATCTGAACCAAAATATTGGAAAGAATGTCCCTGATCAAAACATTAGACCACCTTTCCAAGAAAACTTTGTTGAAGGTTCAACCTCAGAAGAACCTACAGAATATGTAGAAATAAACAATGTCAATGAGGACAAAGATGAACCAGAAGTCTTCCTATCCCAGGATGATCAAGAGAATCATATCCTTGAAACATTCCAAACTCATTCAGGTGAGACTTTTGATTTCAAAGAAGGCTATGACACAACAATCTACGAGGTTCATAAACAGTACAACTTGAGAAGTAGACGGATAGATGTACCAGAGAAAAATAAACAGAAAACCACAAAACAAAATGTCAAAGGTAAACAAAACATTCCCCTTGTACAAAACATTCCCCAAGTACAAATTTTGCCTAGGATAACTCCCAGTTTTTAAAATCCAATAATTGAAGATGTCTCTGACAACCAACCAATCAACAAACAACAATCCAATACATCTCCTCATGTAGGAACTGTAGAAGAAACAGTAGAAGTTAGTACTGAAACATCTTCAAAACAAAACTTCATTCATGAAAAAGAGAAAAACATTGAGGACCCAATAAACAGAGAAAACCCAACTGTGCAAAACACTAAAGCTCAAACAGAAAAACCCTTTAATCTAGAGGCTGAATTAGGCAAACTCAAGATAGTTGTTCCTTTATCAGAGTTGGCTAAACATGATGTCTATAGGAGTCATATTTCCAAATCTTTAAACATTAACATTATGGATTGGATGATTCAGTAAACATTCTTGATGATCAACCCAAACTTCTTTTTGGCCCTGAGGTTAATGGCAAACCAGAAAGTGGAGGGACTCCTCCATTTTATGTAAGCCTGAATGTTCACGACAAGATACTCCATAATGCAATGCTTGATTTTGGAGCATCTCACAATTTGATGCCAAAAGCAGTAATGGAAAGATTGAATCTAGATATTACTAGACCGTACAAAGATTTGTTTTCATTTGATTCCAGTCAGGTAAAATGTTTAGGTTTAATTAAAGATCTGTGTGTCACTTTGGTCCAATACCCTGCTAAGTCTGTTTTAATGGACATAGTAGTTGCTGATATTCCACCCAAATATGGTATGTTATTGTCTAGGTCTTGGGGTGCTAAACTTTGAGGATCTATTCAATTAGACATGTCTTATGCAACTATTTCAGTATTTGGTCAGCCTAAAAGATTATATAGAGAAACTTTGATGAAGTACTTAGTGAGTAGCCATGAGAAGCCTGAAAACTTCCCTGTTTATTCTGTACATTCTGACATGGATTCTTTTATTTTATACAATGCTGAGTCAGATCTTCCTACTGAAATAGGAGCTCCTGAAATGGAAATCATAAACAAAACCACTATCAAAATTGAAGAAATATCTGAAAACAAAGAAACACCAGATGACCAAGAAAAACCTGAAAAAACTAAACAACTAGCTCTTGTCAGAAAATCTGTTAAAACAATTGATGAAGACTATGAACATGAAATTCTATGGCATTTAGAGTTTGATGGCTCAGTAAACAGACTAGGGGCAGGAGCTGGGATTTGGTTACAAAATGTAGAGAACAATCATGCAGAGGGTCATGCTTACAGGTTAAACTTCAAATGCACTAACAACATGGCAGAGTATGAAGCTCTTTTATTGGGGCTTAAACATGTCAAGAAGTTAGGAGGCATTAGGGTATCAATCATAGGTGACTCTGAACTAATCATCCAACAGATTAAAGGAGAATGTGCAACAAAGGACATGAGACTGAAACAATACCGAGAGATAGTTGTAGAGATTCTCGACACATTTCTACAAGCCCAACTTGCCAAGATTCCCAGGAAACAAAACTTGCATGCTCACAGTTTAGCAATGTTTGCTAGTACATGTAAGTTGCCTTTTGATCCTAATCATCAGTTTTCAGCTGAGATAAGACACAGGCCCGCAATACCCGACAATGTTTTGAATTGGCAAGTATTTGTGAATAACCATCAAATCAATAGTTTTTTTACACTTCAGAATGAGTTTTCTAACTGTAATATAGATGAAGACATGACTGCTGATAAATTTGATCAAGAAAAAGAACAAAAAATGGAAATTTCAAGAGAAAATGCAATTCATATGCTGCATCCAACCACATTCACTGAAAAAGACATGCAAAATTTGAAACAAATGGAATTTTATGAGATCATAGATGAAACAGAAATCATCAATTTAAAAGATAATCAATTACCCAAAGGATTAACACCTTTGGAAGATCTATTCGACTCAAATGATATTCCATTCAGACCTAAAATGGAACCTGTTAAGGCTGATATGGAGGAATGCAACTTAGGAACACCAGAACATCCTAAAATTGTTTAAGTTGTCCAAATCTTCCCCAAAAGAACATAAGGTAAAATATGTTGAACCACAAAAGAATTTCGTGATGTCTTTGTGCCTCGAGTTATGAAGACCCTCAAATCTTATGATACATCCATCATTCAACATACTATACCTTTGAACCGTACCGTAAACCTTTAACAAAAGTTTAGAACAATCCGTTTATTACCCCCAATTGAAAAGGAAATCAAAAGAATGTTTGAAGCAAGGATTATAGCTCCTACCGATTTTCTGCACGGGTTTCTAAACCCGGTACCAACAAGGAAAAAGACAAGGAGAAATCAGACCGTGTGTTGATTTAAGGAATTTGAATAAAGTTTCATTAAAAGACAAATCATCCTCTACCGAAATGGACCACATTCGGCAAAAGGCAGTGGGATCTTCGAGAATATCACCACCGGATGGATTTTCGTAATAACCAGATTCTCAGTTCATCCCATTGATCAGATAAAACAAGATTTACCACACCATGGGGTACGTTTAAATATGTTAAAATGCCATTTGGGCTCAAAAATGTGCAGAGGCCATATTTCAAAGAGCAATGGACATTGCTTTTGCTAAGAAGAGATACATGATTTTCTCGGTCATTTACTTAGATGATTTGACTGCTTTTTCTAAAACAGATCAAGAACATTTAGATCACCTAAGGCAAGTATTTATAAAGTGTAAAATATGGAATTTTTAAACCCTAAGAAGTCATTGTTTGGTTTAGAAGAAGGAAAGCTTTTAGGACATATCATTTCTAAAGATGGCATTAGGATTGATCCAAGAATTCAAGCAATTTTGCAAATACCTGCACTTAAACATAAAAGAATTGCAAGTACCATAGAAAAATCAACTTTTGAGAAGATTTATTTTCTAGTCTAGCAGTAGTTACTTAGATTACCGACTAACATGTTGAGAAAAGATTCAAGCATTGACCTGACCGTAGAAGCCAAACAATCATTCGAGGAAATTAAAAATGGCTTTCAACAAGGAGCGAATGGGCCCCACTCTAAATTCTAAATTTGATATAGTAGAGACTTTATTATTTTTTCATTTGCTTCAACACATCGTCATAAATTGCTTTACTTCAAAAAGATGACCAAGGGTGTGAAAAAACAATAGCATTTTTAGTGTTAATCGAGGATGCACTAAAGTACAATATTATGGAAAAACAAAGCCACAGCATTGGTAAAAGCAATCAAAGATTTCGTAGCTATATATTATATTCTCATGTGATAGCATATGTGCCTAACGCAGTTAAAGATAGATTTGACTCAAAGATGGCATTGAAGGTAACCAGGTAAGTGGATAGCTACCATTTTGGAATATGATATTGAGATTAAACCAACCAAATCGATAAAAGGCCAAGGTTTATACAACTTACATGTAAACCAATTGCCAAGCCTTATATCAATGAACCGGGATAATCTAAGGTGAGATGGCGACTCCTCGCATCGGCCAAGCTTTAGATTCACCTGTATACCTACATAATTCATGTTTTATTAAACCCGCAAGCTCCTCCAGGTTGTCCGTAACTAAGCAAAGATTTTTAAAAATGACATCTTTGAAATATTGTATTTTAGATAGCACTTTATTTGGAAGAATCATGAAGGAATTTTATTGAATTGTCTCTTAAAAAGATGGTTTATGCGTTTGTAGTCGAATTTTGCGTGTGGGATCAGGAGGACATCTCTCATCGAAATCCACCGCGTACAAGATCTTAAGGGCTGGTTTTTACTCCGGCCAACATTATTTTCCTGACATAAAGAAATTTTGTAAAATGTCGAATACAAATGTCGTATATTTGAGGGTAAAAAAGAAAGTCACATTCTGCCTTTAAAACCAAAATATCCACAGAAGACCCTTTCAACAATGGGGATTAGATTTTATTGGAGAAATTCACGTCTTCGTGACAACACAGATGGATTTTAAATCGCTACAATATCATTTCACCAAATGGATTGAAGCTATCCCATGTAGGATAATTCAATGATTCGTAATCATAGGTTTTCGAACCAACATACTTTCAAGATTTGGATGTCCAGAAAGATTATAATGACACGTCGTTGCATTTAAATCAAAGAAAATGATTGAGTTTCCGCCATAAATATCATATTACTTTAGGCTATCTCCACGTACCTCATTACCCCCAGGGTAAGCTGACCAGCGTAATCCTCCAATAAGAGCTGATCAATATCATTAAGAAATCATGGAGGAAAATAAAAAGAACTGCATAAGAACCACCTATATTATGTAAGTATACTTACAACCAAGAAATCCATTGGGACTAGTCCAGTGAAAGAAGCTTTATGGTCCGGAAGCAAGATTCCCACTCATCTTAGGAATCCTCGTCATGAAATTATCAGAGGTTCACATGTGGAGCCAAATGACATTCAAAGAAGAATTAACGAACAATCCACCCGCAACAAACCAAGAGAAGAGTATACCAAAGATCACAAGTCTTACAGAAAAAGCTGTTGAAGAAAATGTTTGATAAAAGGACTAAAGCAAGAGGTGGATTTTCGCTAGGGGGACAAGTGGTCCCAAGATGGGATTCTAGAAGAAGAAAAAAGGAAAACATGGGAAGTTTTATTTCTTGTGGAAAGGGCCTTATCATTCATGCCTTGTTATGGAAACAACACTTACTTTTTGAAGGACTTGGAAAATCTTAAGTTGGAAGGACCATTGAATGGTCGAATGCTTGCCATTTATTTTTGATCCAATTTACTAGAATGTTTAAATGTTTCTAACTTGTACATAATATATTGTTTGCTTGTTTTTATTTTTGTTACCTGGGTAGCTTTGATTGATGGTGAATTTCTAGGTCTGAAGCCCGAAGTGAAGGCCCTAAGTTCCAAAAGCTTCACTATCATATGTAAAATAAAGCTATCGTAAGAAGGAAGATTTACACTTTCAGTTTGAAGACATTCGCAGGCATCCGACCCGTTGTTCTTGGACTTTCCACAAGGAAAAGCCATCCCCAAGTGGAGCCGTTAAGTTAGCCTCCTATATCAATAGGTTTCATCTTTCATGATTGTCTTGATGGAAGTGTGGAATATGTTCAACCTTCTACTGAGCAAAGGTGTTCCATATTCTAAAAACCAAAAAAATCAAAAAATTTAAAAAATGTAAAGAGGGCATACCCCAAAAGAAAGATCAAAGGGTAAAAAGAATAAAAAATGGTCAAAAAGATCAAAATGAACCCCAAGCAAAAAATAGACCAAGGAAAGTGCAAATCCAAATGCCACTAATTTTTACTCTCACAATAAATCAATTGTGTGCATCTTGTGAAACTTTTTGCCACAATTCATGAATAAGTCAAACTGTTTAAACTTGGCTTACCATATTTCAATTTCATGTTATAGATTAGAGAAAAAATATCTAGCCAAATGGGGCTTAATCTTGCGTATAAGTAATAGGGTATAGTGAATAAAAGGTGCTCAACAAATTAACTGAGCCCCTCGGATGTAATAAGGGTAGAAATACAACATTCATCATGTAAAAAGAAAAGATCGATCAGAACAAAGTCTAAACGGCACCAATAAAGAAAAGACAAATGTAGTGTTACAGATAGGGTAGGTAGATGAGGCCGCAAAGTGTTATCCATAATGGTGCTATGTTGGTTAATCATTTACTTTCTATCACAAGTACTAAAGGTGAAATATAATTGAAAATCACAAGAAGCAAAGTCAAATTCATTAACCTCCTCATCATTTTTTCCCTCAAGAAAGTTTTACTAATTTCCCCCAAAAGTACCAAGGTAATTTGAGATCAAAGGGGCTCAAGGCATTTCCTTGACTTCGGAGGGACCCGACCTCGGCTCAATGATCAAAAGACCTAAGCACTTGAAATAATCCATCATTGATTATCTTCCATCTTTAACTTTTTCCTAAGTAAACCTATTTTACTTAGGAAATCGATGTAATATTCCATAAAATTCCTCAAACAACTTATATTATTCTAAGTTTACATGTTGAAGATAAAATGTTGCAATTACTTCATAAGTTTCTACTTCTCTTAGATGTACAAAGATGTTTTAAGATTTCCTTTTCTTGTCCTTTTTTCATATTAACATTTAACTCTATTATATTAAATCCCTAGTGAAACCCCTCTTTTCCGAAGTATATAACTCCCTTTTCTAATAAATATCCCCAAAACCCTTTATTATAATGTTTTACCAAAGTATATATTCCCGCACGTTGAAAATAAACACCCGCTTTACAAAGCCCTTGCTTAAAACGCAGCCTTACACATTAATCCCCGCCCTATGGCAAATTTTAGCTATTAATTATCCATCGTATACGAAAGGTATTATATTCAAAAAGCGTTAGACATGTAATATATAACCGACCGGGGGCATGAATAAAATGCGGGCCGAGTCTTGCGCCATTGTATTCCGTCCACGTAGCATTCCACACTTCGTCAAACTCCGCCTCGACCCTTTACTCTCAGACATATGGGATTAATTAGTTAGTTGAACTAATTAACAACCTTTCACTTACCAATCGAAACTTCTCCCGGGCGATTAAATAATGCTTAAACGAATGTAAATCCCGCCGGGCCCACTTTTCAATCCCCCGGTGACAGCAAGCTTCCCCTTTCCTTCCACCGTCGATCATCCCTCCATCATCGACTCGTCACGATCAATCCCGCCCGCTCATCCCGTGTGTGAGTTATTTACCCGTCGGGAATGGGTGGTTTTGACTAGTCGGCTCATCCACGTGGCGTTAGAGCTATGGAATCGTCTCTGCGCGTCTTTTTATCGTCGGCCCATGTTAAAAGTGCCACTGCTTACCGCCCACCGTGCGCATACCGCCGGCCCCACTTTCCTACGTCATCCGTACGTCAATGACGTCATCACCTCGAAAAAAGACAAAAACCCTTTTTCGACTCTGTAAATGCTTCAGCCGTGTTTTTCGCTATTTTTAGTTTCCGAAAGAGACAGAGCTCCCCCGCCGCAATTTCAAATTCCACCGCAACACACCAATTTACTCCCAAAATTCACTGCGCCCGGTTAAAGAACGTCCCCGCTCATTGTTCATTACTCGTTAAAGGAAACCGCTTCGTCCAAAATGTGTATTTATCATTCCGCGCCCGACCGCAAGTCGAGCTTAGTTTTGTTTTTTCTCTCGAAAAAATGGTTAAAAGTCCTCTCCGAGTCCTCATTGAAGATTTAAAACTCCGTAAATTTGCTTCCAAACTCGCAAATTGTTCCGCCTTTCCTCATTTGTCGACATCCCCCGCTTCCGTCCGCAAGAAAAATCAAACCTCCATTTTTGAATCCACAAGAACCAAAATGGAGACTCCCAATCGCTCTAAATATCACTCCTTTGAATGCTCCTCACCGAGATTTGGACTACTTACCTCCTTCGATAGAAGAAGATTTCCAAATAAAAGACTCCACATTTTCGATGAAAGTCCCCGTTTGAGCTTCCGTCGCTGCAGCAGACGAACACTTAAAGGCAAGATCTTATAGGGTTGTGGCAATCCAATCTCCCAAGGTATTTTATTCCTACAAACCCACGTTTTCTCTGCTAAATCATTCATTAATGGCCATGCAAATTATGATCCCGCACAAAGAGCCGTATTAGCTCCGCATCAAAGTGTTTTGTTCCCTATCACAATTCTTCGTGCTATCAATGCTATGTTACAATTTGAGCGTAACAAGAATTAGCAATTTATCCAGCATGGAAGGGTTGATTAGAAACCAAGATCGTTAACCCGTAGAAATTGAAAGCAATGTGTCGCATTTCATGTTACTTGAGCATCGCCCAAAAGGACTCCCCCCTATGGTTTTTACTTTTTCAATAAATTGGGAAGGCTTATTGTGAATGTAATATCCTTTGTCTTAGGATTCAATAACAAGCAGTATGTAGATGAGATAACTCGGCTTTGCTATCTATCTTTACCCCCGGGCAGCCTCCCGAGATTAAGTATGATTATGCTCTCTTCATTGCCAACAAAATCCATGATCAATTTTTTACGATGACAAAAGGTTTTCAAATACTCCCTTAGTTTATCATCATCTCATAATTTCTATCACTCGACAGAGCCCCTTCGTTCAGAAACTTGATGCTAAAGGTAATCCTGTGTCCGTTATTTTTGTCCCATCATTCATTTGTCCTCCGATCTCCCCTACTCTTATTCAGACCATTGATCACTTGTACATCCATACAATTTTGTTAACAGAGTTTCTCTCTGTGCTTAGTACCGAGATTAGAAAGACCGCAATTGTCAAAGAGTTATAAAGTTGGGGATTATACTTATACCAAAACCATGCTACCACTTAGATTTATGGATGAATTACATCCATTCAAGTTACCCAGATATGCTCAATGAGAATTTTTGCTTTGGAATACTTTAGACAGATAAAGAATTTAAGATGGTAATCCATTTCGTAATGTGAAGAAGAAAGCATGTAGCTAAGGATCAAAAGCGTTTAGGTCCTTTCATTTTCAATTAGAGAAGTCAAGAGAGATGCAACTTATATTAGAGAAAAATTCGTATATCTTTCCGTTAATCCTTATGACCCCTTTGTTTCATTTGTGAAAGAAGGTTAAAAAATAATTCATCTCCTTATGCACATCACAAGACCCCCGACATAGAACAATATGCAAATCAAGATGAATGGGTTAAAGGAACACTTGTTGAAGAGGGAAGTGGAGCCGCTAAATTGAATAAACTTATAAAGATGTTGAGAAGAAATTTGACCTAGAAACATATGATCAAATGCAGTACCCTACATTGGCACACTATCGGCAGCCCACCTACAACAAGCTACACAGAACATGCCCATCGCAGCGGGAAGCAGAGCTCAAGGGTAAAGGAAAAGAACTCATAGTCTGTGTCATTGAAACCCCGGTCATGGCAACCGCGCAGTTCCAAAGCACCGTAATCTCAGTTTCTCAAACACCACAAAGCAAATCCAAGTTCCGTAGATGCAAACTCATCGAATGTGGAAATAGGTGCAAGAGGCCAGCCCGTATACCACACCTTCAAAAGGAATGCACAAGTTTATCAAGCTAAAAAACACAGCCCCATTCCACTCTGTGAGGTAGAGATTATAGATGAAGTATTTGATGATGGTAGGGAAGATAGTCAAAGAAATGTGCAATTTCGCAAGTGAAACAAACATAAGCCGTAAAGGGATAATACAAAAGCACACACCTAAGTATCTTCTTTCGTACCGCCAAAATATCGTATACCGGAGACATTAAGAAAACCTTCATTAATATCAAAACAAAGAATGAACCATTGAAAATGAAGGGTACGACTACATGAAGATGGCTCCTCACAATCGCAAAGGTTGGAGTTGCCGCATTCGATCTTTCACAAGGTAAATGCAAATGAGCCACTAAAGCAAAGGTGCCAAAGCCAACTTCAAAAGAATGTATTTACATCAAAACAAATTTTGAAGTTTTAGCAAAGATATCCATCCTCTGGATCAGATAGAGCTCATAGACAAACAGGGGAAATGGTTTATTCTACTCTCACCACCAAAGCCAAGGGTAAGGGCTTTAACGCCGCAAGATTCTTGAATAATACTACCCAACATTGAAGATTGAAAGGGCCTCCTCAAGGTGCCAAGGACAATAGAATAAAAGTCTTCTAGAAGAGATCATCATTGGTTTGGGTCACAATCCCAAAGACACTAAAGGTATTGAGGCACCGATAAAAAGAAAGAGGATGATATAGCCGCACTTAAAAAACACCGAAAATACCACTTATACCCATACAGGAAGTTACAAAGAAATTCATGTAATAATGATGGAGTTGCTCTTGAATTTAGCGTAGCGAGCTAAATGAAACTTAAAAAGGAGTTTCTGAAAAGCATTGCAGAACAAAAAATATCAAGCGTAATTTTAAACATAGCAGGTACTACAACCAAGGGTGACGCAGAACAACCATCTCAGTAAACATTTCTAATTTGAATTCCGAGGATTTAATTAAAATGATGAGTTTGCAACGAAAGGTCACGTAACCCAAGAAACAAAAATTACAATTAACAAAATTGGAGGGAAAATATGACACATCCAAAAAGACAAAATTACTGACAACCTCAGTGGAAACAAAAAAGATTGGAGAAAATGGTTTATGTTTTGCAAAAATATCTTTTCACCGAGTGCCTGAATTAAACAAATGACATTCTTTGGAGCAACATCATTGAATTAATAAGAGATATTTGGCTCTCTCCATCCAAGCTATTTTTGACAGAATGAGTTAGTCAAGATAGCACAAGAGGAACAACAAAACTAGACATGAATTAAGGGCAAGTCATGAGCATGCCCGCATCATTCAATTTTTTTCGAATTCTGCAATTAAACAACAGCCTTGCATTGTTAGGAATTACGTACGTAATGTGTAGTTTTGGAAGAGAGTTTCTCACCAAGAGGACTTTCATGCAAAATCTAGAAAGAAAGTGTACTGACATTTTGGTCGACATCAACGTTTTCAGAGAGAAGTTTCAAGCTTTGCCGGACATGAATTGCCAAGTCCCATGCTCACAGGATCAAGATAGACTTGGAAACATATGAAAAAAGAACAAAAGCTCATGTTAAAAATACAAACATAGGTTCTACTAGCTCACTTATACCGTATTACCAACCGGGAAAGTATTGCAAAAAAGCAGGGAATCTATTTCATCTAGAGGCATGAATTCAAAGTATCTATTTCCGAACGAGCCCACTTTTTATAAACTTACCGAAGCAAGATGAAACTTTAAGGAAAACTCAAGAACAATGATACCAGATGATCAAAGGGTGGAAGGGAATGTCAATTTTGTAAAAAATGTTTTCGAATAAAAGTTTATCTTTTACTATTGATAAATGGTAAAAAATAAAAGTATGAAAGAGCATCGCATGAAAGGTTAAAGAGTATCCGTAAGAAGAAAGAGTATTCAACAAGTCAAAGGAATACGCAAAGGACAAGACGTAGCCCTATTTTAAGCACTTATCCTTAGCACGTCCATGAAGAAAGGAACAAAGACACCGGCCCGTTATCATTATTCTATTTTACGAGACCATGTGTCTCTTTGTTTGTTTGTAAATATGCTTGCCGTGCCTCCAGATTATTGGCTAGGATAGAGTTAGATTGTTAGGATTATTTTTTTAGAGGAAGAAACCCTCAAAGAGAGAGTTGAGGGTAGATTCTGGGGCGATTTCGTTCGTAACATTGAGGGTTTAATAAAAAGCTTTTGGACAAATTTACCAGGCTTTCATCGGATGACGTTTGAAGCATCGACTTGTTATGATTCATGTGTTGGACTTCAGTTCAATAAGTTTTCTCCAACCCTTGTGTTTAAATTTTATATTAGTTTATGCTATCATCATATCCGCTTCGAATAGTTTATATAAAAGATTGGAAACAGAATTTGCTTAATTGTACTGCTTTCAAATGTGATTATTCTTGATGTTTTCTTCGGATTAGTTATAAGCATGAATTTCACTCGTTTTATGTTTGGTCGATTTTAAACATTGTTGATTATCGTAACAAAGAATCCTTCATTGCTTCGCTTGTAGTCATTTCTTTTCTCTTGAATATGGTGGAAGATTCTGAATCGCCTTTCATCCTCCAAGACCATCCATCCACTTTAAATTTTAAGGATTGTTCTCTGCCTAGCTATCTTTGCCCCGTAATACCATCTGCTTAGAAAAGAAAACTAAATAGGTTGTCCTTAGACTCCATAGCCCAATGGACTGAAAGCCCTTAACCCTATACCCTTAGTTTGTGGATTCCATCATTTTCCCAAAACAAACTTTGAATCTATAAATTAGCCTAAAACCTTTCAAGAACAAAGACAAATCATAAAGAGAGAGCTCTCCTGATGCGCATTGCCAGATTCCGCATCTAAAAGGTTGGTTTGTGGTTACCTCGGTATAATTTCTCTTACACAACTTCTAGGGAAAACTCGAGTGATAACACACCATTAGCATCAATAATTTCATAGAAAGTGCTGTGTTTACAGTTACATCAAAAATTTTGAGACAATGGTTGAAGGTTCATAGCTATTAGTATCGTAACTTCATAGAAAGTGGTTGTGTTTATTACCATTAAAAACTTACTCTAGACGATCTCACCGATGATGAGTATGACTTGAATCTGATCAAGATATTCAAGAAGACCAATTATGCCACATATGTGTGAAAATCCATTTATGCCATTTTTGTGAGAGATCATTCATTTTTCATGTTGAAAGATCACATTTTGTGAATGAGAGTTTTTAATGGAGAACGTCTCTGAGCAAGAGACATGTCACTTCCAGATAAGAGACATGTGTCATCCAAACTATTGATAGTACTTACTAACCAATGATTGGTATCATGCCATATGCACTCGGAAGCCACACGGACTAGTTAAACTCAATCTCTCTATAATACATTTCAAGGTCCAATTTTTCATATTCGTTGGGTGAATTCAAAAAATTGTAGGACAGATCTCAAAAACTTAGACATGCTTCACCCTCTCGAGCCTTTCTTTCAACAATCATATGATCCCCAAAGAAGCGGGATTTTTTTGCATTTTAAATGCTTCACTCAGCCTTTCTTTCAAGAATTTTAGGGGAAAATGCCCAATCTAAGGATTTTTTGTGAATGTTACTTTCAATTCATTTATGGGAATCTCATTTTGTGGACAAAGAACATGCTTTTGCCTCTCGTGTCCCCCTACTACTACTTTGAAAGAAATAAATCAATCAACAAATGTGACGACCAATCAAGGTGGCGCACCTTTTTATATGTTGTTTACTCTCCGGATTCTTTCCGGGAGTCCGGTTACTCGACTAAATTTTTAAGTTTCCCAAGAGCTTTCTACCACAATTTGGACCACCAAAGTGATTTTATATGAAGATCTTGTAAAAGAAACTCGAAGGATTCAATTATGGGCAAAGTTGATAAAGAGTTGGGAGTTTTTGGGATCACCATAAAGGAATTTACACAATGGTATTGTGATGTCGCGGGTCAAGGTTCTCAACAGTAAAATGAAGAAACTTACAAGAGTTTCAAAATGAATGCAATGTGGTTAGAATTAGGTGCACCAAAAATCATTAGAGTTACAAGTTGCTCAACCTCACTTCAAAGCTTTGGTGCTCCAACCAATGTCAAATGGAAGCTTGGAAAATTTTGCTCAAGAGAATAAAATTGAAATTATACAAGAGAAAGGCATACTTAAAACATCATGCCACACAAAAGTAAGGCTAAAATGTAAACACCCTAATAGCTTTCCAACATACATTACATCAGACAATGTAAGAAGGACAACAGATTCAACCTACAAATAATCACTAAAAACCCTCACGCGTCTCGAACCTCTAATGGCATCATCCATAATGTCCCCGAAGGGGAATCCGAATATATCTCATCCTTCGCATGAATACTATTGCTATTAAAAACCAACCAAATAACCACATGACAAGTTTATCTAATCCACCGATAACCATTTTTCTATACACATGCTAGTCTCTGGGCAATGTTGAACCATTTTTCAAAGCGTGTTGCCAGTCTCGGTGCAATGTTGAAGCACTGGCAATCCATATCGAATTACTACAAATAATCACTAATACCTCAAGCGTCGAAACTCGAATGGCATAATCCATAATGTCCCGAAGGAATCCAGCACACTCTCATCCTTCGCTTGAATACTATTATTGTTTAAAAATCAATCAAATAACCACATAACAAATCTAATCCACCGATAAGCATTTTTCCATACACAAAGATAGTAATGTTGCAATGTTGAAGACAAGATCCATATCAGAATTAATAATCCACATCCTATCATCGGCGACAACTAAAGCTACTACCGCACAACAATACAAAATAATGCAAATCTCTTGTTAAAAGAAAGAACAAAAATAACCATGCACAACAAACTCAATCACAAATTCTAAATATCATAATTTGTTGTACACTCATTGATCATAATGCAATGCATAACATTGTATAATATATATATATATATATATATATATATATATATATATATATATATAAACCAAAAACTTGGAGAGAACTTAAGTATAGCACCGCACCATAGAAAAGTAACACAGCTTCTATTAATAAAGGCAACATACACTTTTTTAAGAGAGTAGCACAGAAGCAAGTCTTACCCAAAACATAACATTACAGAATATAACAAGATAACTGAAACAACACCTCACATAACACAAGAGCTAAAACCCTCAAGCACCAAAAGCTCGAATGGCATCATCCATTAAGTCTTGAAGGGGGAATCCGTCGACCTTCTAGCTAGTGGATGGTGGGCATAAAACAAGAAGACCGGCCACTACATACATACACCTCTCACTAATCACATATCAAGTTTTTCGGATCTCTCTAAGTAAGAAGGGCGTAAGGTTCCAAGAAGATTAATTGAAATTCATGACAAAGAGGACTATTTCGCGGATAAATGAATATGAGGTGTTCTCGTTCATATAAGTGAGAACAATCAAGTCCGGAATATAAGATGGAGTAGACCGAAAGAAAATTTTCCGGGTTTAAATGCGGATTAAGGTGAAAACCAATGTAAGTAGAATGAATCTATGATTGAACGTTAATCCAAACTACCACAGGATCATTGTGGGCTTTAATATTTAGAAACATGCATGTAGAATGAATCAGTATTTGAATGTGAATCCAAATTACTTGAAAGTGGAATCAATTCGTGCTCAAGATAGAGAAATGTATGAAGTATTACATCATGATTTCATATGAATTAAATACATAATTTACAAGAGGATAATTGTCGTATAGATTTTTAGATTATGTTTCGCTAAAACAAGGAATCACCAATCTATGGAACCTTTACTAAGTATATTTAGTAGCAAGTATCCAAAAACCCTTTATGCCTAGTTTTTTTAATCCCAACAGATATCCAGACCTACTTGAAACTTCCGCATTCTCACTTAAGTAAAACAAAAATACGAACTGAGAAAACCCAAGGTGACAATTCTCTGCCGCAGGAGAATCGTAGCATCAATCGCTAGTCTCAAATTATTTTTATTTTTACTTAAGTTTAAAAAGACCAACATTTGGCCGGCATCTCGAGGTGGGCATATCCATCCATCTCCCGGACCTCAATAGGCATATCACATGTGAAGCCATCGCTATTAGCATTATAAGATCTAGTATAGTTAAACTTTGTGCCCAACCCATTGTGAGAACTTCACACTTGATTAGACATTCACAAATCGAGTACAATATTACACGCAAGAGAAAGAACACACAAGATCGACAGAAGATAGTTTTATTTGTTGAAGAGATACCAAATGTGAGTGGGCAAGGAATGTACCACTTCTTGCAAAGCACCAATGCACATAGAAAATTTGGGAACAATATGCTTTACCTCATGCATCTCTTGCAAAGAATAAAGGGTTGACTCGCACTTCTATGCCCATCTCCAAAAATCTCCCAACCAAATTTTCACCTCGCGGCCTCTAAAAAAAGAAATAGCCGGTGGAGTTACTAAAGATGAGCATTTCTATAACATCATCCCTACTCGTTGAATGCTAGCTATGGCACTAGTGTGCCCACAGCTAGCATTTGGAAGTACTTAGGCCTAGTATTACGTACCCACAACTAGAGACAAGAGGAATAATATAAATGATGAAGGAAAAAAACTCGGAAGAATACGTGTGCGCTGCCAAAGGTGGCGTGGTATTGTATGGGGAGATGAACTTAATCTCGTGCCTCCGCAATGCACCGTGTGAGTAATACCACCGCAGGATTAGTAATACCCCCATGGAGAGTCGACATTGTACATCGGAGTGGTAGTAGTTGGAGTGGTTGGAGTGGTACTAAATGAAGGAGGAGGTGGAGCAGCATCACACCAACCACAAGGTGAGTGGGAGTGGGTGCGAGACTAATTGTCGCTAGAGGAGGAGTACCGATAGTGTTGCAAATCCATTCACACCCAAGGTATTAGTAAAGATCAAAACTTTAAACTGAGGGTTGTGCAACTCAATACATGAGAAAAAGAAAAAGAAGAAATAAAGGGTTGTAAACAAGCTTTTCAAGTTTACTGTTTATCCAATACATACCTCGTACCTGAAGCGTATGTGCAGCTCCCATAGCCTGTAATCACATAGACCCAACATATAACTTCTTATCTGATAGAAAGTGTACAAGTAATAACCAGAACAACTATCAAATGCAATTAAACAAAACATACACATACTTTTTTTCTAAGGCTTGGAAAACTCAAGTTTAGAATTTTACACAACAAGATCTTCAATTTGTTGTTGCAAAAGATGGATGGCAAATTGAAACAACTGGCCAGTGCCAGAAAAATGCTTGGCACCAAGAAGTTAAAATGACCAAAAAGTTACATTAGAGGATAAAATGCCATTAGATATCTACGGGTCCAATCATTACCATGCTATGACTACAATTTAGTAAGAGACTAGACAATATGCATCCTTCCTTTATCACCTTTAGAACTCACAGAACCAACTACAGAGCATTTGAACCAGATTTGCTAATCATATTAGGAAAGGCTAAAAATTTCCTTCAAAGGAAGCCAATATCAAACTTCAAATAAATTAGCATTTCTATGATTTCATAAGAATTAAATACTTAATTCTATGAGGAGGATAATTGTAGATGAATTGCGATTAATGCTCATTAAAATAAGAATCGACCCAATCTATTGAACCTTTACTAAGTATATTTAAAGTGGCAGACATCCAAAAACCTCTTTATGCCTAGGTTTTTTAATCCCTGAATAGATAGATCCAAGACCTACTTGAGACTTCCAAATTCTCACTTAAGTAAAACAAAAATACGACCAAGAATCAAGAGAAAACCCAGCGGGACAATTCTCACGGAGGAAATGCAGCAGTGGTAACTGATCTCCAAATTATTTCTTTTGTAAGTTTAAAAGACCAACATTTGGCTGGCATCCCAAGGTGACATATCCACTCCATCTCTGGATCCTCAATGAGACACCATGTCTGAGGCTACACTATTAACTTATTCCTGAGATCTAGTATCTAGTGCTTTACCTTTAAGCTGTGTGAGGCTTCACATGATGGGACATTATGAGGCAAGCATGTTAAATAAGGTGAAAAGAACACTGACATCGATGAATGGTTTTGTTATTTGAAGAGATACCAAATACAGTGGAAGATGTCTGTAGAGATCTCTTTGCATCACTCAATGTACATATGAAAATTTGGGAACAATATGCCCCCCTTACTCATGCATCTCTTGCAAAGAATAAAGGGTTGACCTGCACTTCTATGCCCATCTCCAAAAATCTCCCAACCAAATTCTCACCTGCGGCCTCTTAACAAAAGCAAATAGCTTGCAGGAGCTACTAAAGATGATAATTTCTATAACATCATCCTCATCGCTTGGCATGTTAGCTATGGCACTAGTAAACAGACAGAGCTAGCATTTGAAGTACTTAGCCTAGTATTACGTACAACTGGGAACCAAAGAGGAATAATATAAATGATGAAAGCGATCACGGAAGAATGATGGTGTATTTATACATGGTGGCGTCGTGTTGTATGTGAGTAGACAGTCCCCGAGGAGCCTCCGGTAATGCCCCCGCGTAGGATGTGTACCACCGGTAGGAGTAGTAATACCCCGGTTGAAGTGACTTTTAATAGGTGGTGGTAGTAGTTGGAGTGGTTGGAGTGAGTGCTAAATGAAGGAGGTGGAAGCAGTGGGAGGTGGAGCAGTGCCAATACCAACCATGGCAGGAGGAGGTGGTGCAGTACTAATTGTCGCAGGAGGAGGAGTACTGATAGTGCTGTAAATCATTCACACCCAAGGTATCAGTAAAGATCAAAACTTTAAACTGAGGGCTGTGCAACCCAATACATGAGAAAAAGAAAAAGAAGAAATAAAGGGTTGTAAACAAGCATTTCAAGTTTACTGTTTATCCAATACATACCTCATACCTGAAGCGTAACCAGAAGACCGACTCTTATGTTGTGGTAAAGCTTGGTAGCTTGGTAACCAGGTCAGTATCACAACACAACATCAGCGTAAATTGGGGGGAATGCCCTTCCAAAAACCTGCAACTTAATAAACATAAGGTCAAGCTTGGTAGCTCGGTAACCAGTTTAGTATCACAGCACAGCGCCCTTCCAAAACCCTGCAACGTAGTAAATCTGGAGCGAACGCCCTTCCAAAACCCTGTAACTTAGTAAATCGGGGGCGAATACAACCCAAAACCATCCAAACGAGTAAATCGACAGGCGAATCTGGCATTTCGGGTTTTATCCGCCATTATTTTTTTGGGCTAAAACATAATAATTAATTATTTTTAAAATAATTTTGGGGCTAATTATACAAAACTATACAAAAAAAATTTATATAAAAAATTCGCCCCTCCAAAATCTAAAACCCGTTAAATTTCGCCCTTGGGCTAAAATTCGCCCCTAAAATTTTCCCTGTGTCAACAGAAGGTCTGTTTATTCCAAAGACAACCAGGCACTGGATATGCTCAATTCCAAAAGCAAAAATAATGTTGTAGTAAAAGTCACACAATTATTAATCATACAAATCTAATTATTCACACCCTCTTTTAACAACGCTGAAGTCTACTTATGTTATAGTAGAAGCAATTCCTCTATTGAAGTCTTTTAAGAATCCTAATGAAAGAAAATCACTCTGCAGGAAAGGAAACCAATCAACCATAACAGGGAACAGGACCCTATTCCTTCAAATAGGAACTTCAACAACTGCTGCCTGACACTAATCACACTGTAGAAAAGATAAATTCAAGAAAACAGGACCCTATTCCCATGAGCAGGAACCTTCAACACCTGTCTCCTGTTACTAATCACACTGCAAGAAAGAAAGTCAATCAATGGAAACAGGACCCTATTCCCTTGCACAGGAATCTTCAGCACCTGTTTCTCAACATCAATCATACATTCAAACAGATAACAAAAAAATATCTCTCAGCTTCTTTTAAGAATGAATGTACCAAACTCATGCAGCATTTAAAGGAAACAAAATGCTCAATGAACTACAGAACTATGCAACTGGTGTTTCAGCAAACATAATTAAATTAAGGTGCGAATATCATAAGGAAACTTAACAAAATACAGGAACAGTCGGGTGAATCTTGTGATGAAGGCGAGCCCTTTCCTTCTCACAAGATTCCCCAGGGAAGAGTTAAATTGAAGCGCTCAAAAGGAACCTTTATTCATCTGTCAAAAAGGAATGATACATTATAATGGAGTCTAGCTCCTTTCCGCTCAAAGCGATGTTCTCCTGTAGTTTCTAACTCCCCTTCTAATGATGATGTCTCCTCTTTTTAAAGAGGAGACATCTATTACAATTACATCAGAGAAAATCTATGTTTATCCAAATCTGTTCTTCTTTCTTAAAACAGGACTATTCTATTCTTCCATAGAAAGATATTGTTACAACAGATACATAAAAAGTACTGGCTGCAGAATAATCCGTGTAACCACTTCCTTGCTTATCTTCATCTTGTTGCCATTGTTCCCAAAATACTCTTCCAGAATCGCAAATTATGAGTAGTGAAGGAATTTGCGTGCCTGCTGACTGTTTCAGCAACAGAGTCGACTGTTTCAGCAACGGCTGATTGTTTCAGCACAACACATAAATTATCTGCGATCTTTTAGACTTATGTTAGCAACAATCTACCTTCGATTAATGATGACATATAAGAGTAATATGGAATTATATTTAAACAGATTAAATATATAGTAAAGAGGAGGATTTCATATACCTTTGGATAAAGTGAAATGAAAATGATGATGGAACCCATAGGAGCAACAAAAATGGGTCACAAAGATGTTGGGTTATGACTTTGAAATAATCTACAAAAAAGGAAAGCTTAATGTTGTTGCAGATGCACTCTCAAGAAAGAATGAAGAGGTGGAAGCATTGCTTTCTGCCATTTCTATTATCCAACCAGATTGGATAACCGAAGCAAGAGATGAATGGAAGAAGGACAAAGATGTATGGACACTCATTCAAAAGTTGCTGCAAGATCCTAGTACATCTGATACATTTAGTTGGAAAAATGATTCCTTATGGTACAAAGATCGCTTATATCTTTGTAAGAATTCCCAACTAAAACAAAATATTCTTCCGGAATTGCACACTTCTCCTTTAGGAGGACACTCAGGATTTTTAAAAACTTACCATAGGGTGAAGAAAGAATTTTTTTGGGATGGCCTTAAATTTGATATTCAAAAGTTTGTGGCAGAATTTTTGGTTTTCCAGCAGAATAAAGTTGAGACAATTAAGACCCTGGGACTTCTACAACCTTTATCCATTCCAAGTCAACGTTGGGAGGAGATTTCAATGGATTTTATCACAGGTTTACCTAAGTCCGAAGGAAAGAGTGTCATCATGGTGGTAGTTGATAGACTTACCAAGTATGCACACTTTTGTGCATTATCTCATCCATTTAAAGCAAGTACGATTGCTACTACATTTATGGACAGAATTCAAAAGCTACATGGAAGCCCAAGGGTTATTGTGAGCGACAGAGATCCCATTTTTACTGGAAATTTTTGGACGGAGTTATTTTCTTGTTTGGGTACTCAATTAGCTCATAGCTCATCTTATCATCCTCAATCTGATGGTCAAACTGAGATCGTAAATAAATGTTTGGAAGGATGTCTTCGTTGTTTTGTATCTAATAAACAAACACAATGGGTCAAGTGGTTACCTCTTGCTGAATGGTGGTATAACACTTCCTTCCATACTGCAGCAAAAATGACCCCATTTATGGCACTTTATGGATATCATCCACCATCCATCACATCATCTTTAAGAGAAAATTCTAAGGTTCAAACAGTGGAAGATCACATCAAGCATCAACAAGAAGTTCTCCAACTCTTAAAGGATAACCTAGTTGGCTGCAAAAATGTGAAACAGTGAATCAACATCGCAGCGAGAGAATTTTTGATGTAGGAGATTGGGTATTTTTACGGCTACAACCATACAAACAAATGTCACTCAAGCAAGCAAAGAAGGATAATAAATTATCGCCAAAGTACTATGGTCCTTACAATGTGTTGCAAAAGATTGGTACTATGGCATACAAATTGGAGCTTCCTGCTTCTTCGCGAGTACATCCAATTTTCCATGTTTCATGCTTAAAGAAGGTTATAGGTGAAAATCTTCCAGTTCAAACAATATTACCAGAACTTGACGAGGAAGGAAAAATCATGTTGGAACCTGAAGCAGTCACGGAAACAAGAACTCGACAACTACGGAATCGATCAATTTCAGAGTATCTCATCAAGTGGAAGAACTTACCCACTGAAGATTCTACATGGGAGGATGAGAATTTTATACAGAAGCACCCAGAGCTACTCAAGCGTTGAGGACAACACTTTTGTGAAGGAGAGGGGCATGTTAGGTCCCTATATTACTAGTATAACCCCTTATTGTTGTTAGTGTAACCCCCTTATTGTTATTATTGTACCCTTGTAACCCCCATTTTGTTATTATTGTGCCCTTAAATTATTATTGTTAGGTCGGCTATGATTAAATTGTGGCCCACTAGGATTACATTATGGCCCCATGGACTCCTATATATAGAAAGGAGGTTTTGTAAATTGTATCATCCAAGAATTGTTCATTTATGTAATGTATTGGAGGTTGCCCCCTCGAAGAGGCTCATTTCTAAGGCGTTGATATCTCTTTTCTTCTCTTTTTGGAGCTGGTTACACAACAGATATTTTTCTGTGGGCATTAGGGTATCAGGGGCCAAGGAAAGTTGCAAATTTTTTCCTTTGCTAGTAGGTTCAAGCCTTTGATAACATTCTCTAATGGCTTCATATGAGAAAGGAACCACTTGTTCAAGGATGGGGGCCTGCATCATATGCTAGATGGATTTGGAATTGATGGAAAATATGATTTCTCATGTTGGGGTGACTATGGTCCTCTAATTTATTATAACGGCTTCGAAACTTCCTGATAAAATCTGGGAAACTATGGGTTTTTGGGAAGATGTAAAGAGGTAACTGGGTCTCCCATACGCTAATGTCATCGGCTCCTTCAATAAATTGGTCCTCAAACTAGAAGTAGACATCCAATGAATCAGAATCTAACTCTGTCTCATGAATTTTGTAGTCTCTACCTACTAGAGCCACGTGATCTAGGTTGTTGATCTAGCCTTGGAGGCATTCTCTTCAATGATTATTCTTTCACAATAATACAATGGAGAAAGGGATAACAGATAAGGGAACCGAGAAAGGGAAATTATTATGGTTTAGCACTAGGGAATGGATATGATAGCATGGGATGATAACCGGGATTGACAGTCTAAAGGAGCCCTATAATCTGGTTTCGCAAGGTGTTGACATTCCTTCTTTGAAATTAACACTTCTTCAGTAATACCTGAAAATTAAATTCCTATAGTAGCTTGAAAATAACTACAGAGTAAAATCTGTAGTTATGTTGGTATTTGGATTTTCAAAACAGTAATGAGTGGTGTGGAGGTGGCGCGGGTTCTTTGGATAACAGCTCGACCCGTTATGGCGCAACGGTTTTCTTAACGAGAGGATATGTGATTGAAGCAGAAAGCGAGAGAAAACATGACGCGTTGAGTACATGTAACTGTAAGAAGGCACAACGGTTTGGTGAAGGGTGTAATGAGATTTCCAGAGGGCGTTATGAGTGGTAAACGGTATTGGAGAGGGGGGTACGGAATAGCCCTGGGTGTGACACATAGCCGAACAGGTAGTATGGTATACCACCCATTCCAAACCCCCCTCCTTTGTTATCCTTTGGCGGGTGTGGGGCGATCGAAATGCGTTGTAGGCCATACGATGTGCGGAGGTGAGGGGAGATCGTGGGGAGTTGCGGGGGTTTTAACATAGATGTGACGTGCCAAGGAAGGTGGGTCCACCTGTAGCCCATAGATTGTATTTTTTCTTATATATCACGGGATGTAAGCTTCAGGCATTGTGATTTGTGATCTACGCTCAGGTCCCACCTTCGTTACACATCGCACTTTGGTAGTTTAACAATTTACCTCTACATTTTATCTTCTAAGATTTGTGATTTGAAATTGTGATTAGGTGCCATCGCATTGTATATCTCACTTCGTCATTACATAGCTTTTATGTTGTAATCCCTTTTCCTCCTCCGATGCGCTTTAACACAGAAAAGTCCCTTCCTATGCATTTGAAATCCTTTGGAATTTTCCTTTGAAACTACATCATGTTCAGGCCTCTATCACACTTCACAAATTTTAAATTTTAACCATAAACTTAACCTGTGACATCTGCGATGTGCGGTACATGGGCCCAGCCACATCATCTTCCATGTCATTGCCACGTCACATGCCATGTCACATGCCACGTCACCATGCCACGTCAAATTTTTCCTTGCACTTGTTTTCTAAAATCTGTGATTGGGCCCCTTAGTGGCATCGCATACCGCGCTTCGTAGTTTTAACACTTTACCTTCACAACCTATCTTTTAAGTTCTGCAATTTGTGATTGCGATCGGGAAACATACCCCTCCATAAAATTTACTAAGTGGACAAGTGATTTTACTTAAGAAATGGAAAAGGCCGTCTGAACCATGATATGAAGGATTTCGAAGCATTCGAGGTGTATACGAGGATAATATGGGTGTCGCCAGTCCCGCATATCACACTTTGGTGATTATAACATTTACCCTTGGGCACTTATCCTTTGAATCTTGCGATGTGCGATTGCGAAGAGAGGTAGAGGTTCAAATTTAGGATATAAAGGAAGTGGGGTGTTTATTGTGGTTTAAGTGACATATATATATATATATATATATATATATATATGTATGTGTATGTGTATGTGTATGTGTATGTGTATGTGTATGTGTATGTGTATGTGTATGTGTATGTGTATGTGTATGTGTATGTGTATGTGTATGTGTATGTGTATGTGTATGTGTATGTGTATGTGTATGTGTATGTGTATGTATATGTATCAAGCGTCTGGCTGTGGGGTCAGAGCTGTGAATAAGGAAAGTTTAAGTAAGAAAATGATATGGCTGCTAGTGGGTGGGTGGAGCTATAACAACGGAATTTCAGACTTTAATATAAAAGGGTTTATAAAGCAATAATTCTCAAAGTTTATGCATGTGGGTTTTTAGGTTTGAATTAAATTTAGAGCATTTCAGAATATGGAGGAAATGAGGGGGAAACAAGGGTGAATGAAATGGAATAAGAGCATAAATTAAGTTTGATTCCCATCACACCTTATCAGAAAAACTTCCTTCCTTCTATTGACCAGAAAGGAAGATTGACTCATTTGGAGCTCTTTACAATCAGGAGTTCCCTTTCTTTCTCTAAAAATAAATTATAGCCGTGGAATATTATTTTCAGTAAAACAACATAAGCAATACTCATTCACCTTGTGATACTGTAAATTACAGGACTCTAACACAAACCACTCATTCAAGACAGTGTTAATGACTATAATATCATCCCAACAAACTCTAGAATATGTGCCTAGAGAAATTGTATGATCTTTAGAACTTCCACATTACAATTATGCTTCAGTTAGGCCCATAAAATTCTATCATGGAGAATTTAGAATTGTTTTCATACAAAAGACTATTGTCACAAGGGTGTTGAATCAAAATTTTGAAATTATAGTATTAAGGAACTGCTACAGGCCATTGATGATGAAACCCTTAGGCTTAGTGTTGCAAGAAGATAAAGCTATTGTATATAGTGAGATTACTTGAAAACATCACTATTGTGGAAATTATGAGATCCTAATTTAGATTCCCTTTCACTTCTTCAACATAAATATGCCAATTTAAAGTAACACATGTCTTCACTTTTTCGTTACTTAAATTGATCAGAGGTATGCTCTAGTATAATCATAACCATTTATTCAAGGCAGGATAAAACAATAAACATGCCACTGTAGGTTGATAAATCTTCAGGTGTGACATAAGATATTTAATGAAACTGGCAGATTTAATTCCTCAAATGTGGATGTCTTAAGAACTTAGAGGGATGCTAACATTGTCACAATTTATCCTTGATCATCAATAAAGTCGATCATATTCATGTCAAATCATGGATCAAAGTGCTGAAAATAGATCAACGATCAAAATAACCATTAGAAGGAGAATCATGGGCAGATCTATGCCATGCTCCCATTCAAAGGGAGTCCAAGAGACCACTTGGTATGCAAAGACCAAGGGTCACAAGGAAGTGTATAAATGTACATCTATGTTTATATTAAATGCAATGAATTGTCTTATCATTCACATTTTTTCTCTGCCATGCTTGTATTTGACATGGAATCAGATCCTGGGCTTGGCCCTTGCATTTTTTTCATATTCTTCCAGCTCCCAAATTTTTTTTTCCTACAAGTAACTACTGCCAATATCCTCATTTTTCTTGCACTCTCTTTCTGCTCCAAGTCTGTCGCTCCTCTTTAGACCTATCCCTGTGACTATAGAAAAGAATATTGTCAGACCTATCCCTGTTTTTCAAGGTAACTTGCTAACGCTTCCAAAGTCTGAGCTCCTGGTATGGGATGCCTCTCATTCACTGTAACGCATATGGCATTACTTTGTTACGACCTACCTCCTCCTGGTTAATTTCCTCAATGCTCTCTATGACTGATGTTGGTGCGCTCCACCAAATATACTTCCCAGTTTTCTTATACCTTATAGTCATTCACACTTCCTGTGATATTCACCCTTGGCCTCCTCCCGCACTATGGTTGATTTTCTTGCTCACATTACAAGAACCCACAGTAGAGAGAAGGAACTGTTTATCATGATTGGTTTTGTGGCCTTGTAGTTGACTCCACACTTAAACATCATACATGATTGTTGCTCGACTCATGTCACTTGAATCTGCACCTCTTGTTTTCATAGTTTCTCAGAGCCTCGACCCTCTCCCTCGAAGCAGTGGAAGCATGGTCAGTCCCTCCCCTCATGCCGAGTTCGAGCAACGTATGTTGTCCATGCAACACCCTGACATCAAACCTCTTGGTTGAGCATCATACAATCAGTGCTCCTCCACTTTAAGGTGACTATGTTTAACTTGGTATAAGGTGATTGATTTTTTTTTTGTATTGCAGGAATCATGTGTTTGTTATGTGTTTTAAAAATTGTAATAGCCCAATTAGTATATTTGTATCCAATACATATTTCGACTCAGGTATAGCCATCATCCTTTCGCAGAACCACTGCAATTCTCTATGACTATGCTCTCACTACAATGATGAAGTAGCACCCCTGCAGAGCATCCTCACAGCCTCCAACCCACTTCACCTCATACACAACCTCCAAGTGATTTCCGCTACTGCACAATCGGCCTCACCCTTCACCAATGCCTCTCTCACTTACATTTCTCCAAAGGCATCCTCTCTAGGAATGCAAAATCACAGCTCTTCATGAGATGTTGTGAAATCTGCTTCATCTATTGGTGTGTTAATAATATTTATTCTTCCCTCAGCCTCTTTCAGGAAACATAGATATTGCAGGTAAGTTTTATTTATGGGCAGCTGAATATTGTACCGATTCAGGACCTTCTACTGCCCAAAATTTAATCCTTCCATAGAATTGTAGAGAGGAAAAATATTAGTAGCCACATTCATGTTAGGCTGAAGATGAAACACTTTTTTTAATGAAATGGGTATCCCTGATCCAGGGGCCACATAGTGTATGTTGTTATCTCTCACCACAAGAGGACTCACTCCCTGTTAAAAGTGTCTGGCATGAATACATTAGAAGGATGTTGTGCTTGAACTTTCATCCCTTCAAACAAATAATTCAATTCACTATGTTCTCTATCGAAACTGTATGAAATCCCCAACATAAAAATATGTTCAAAGGCCAAGGGATTATTTATATAAACTGGAGAAAATACATAATATAATGGCTTAAAGAAGCGTTCATCAAGGCAGGAGGGGGAGGAGGATATTGGAATTGGAAGTACGAAGCTTTTGGTAGGAAATTAAAATGTGTTTCTTAAATCAAGTGATTTAGATAATGGCGACAATATACACCTAATATATATACATATTTTTATATTTATATCGTCAAATCAAATCAATACTAGAAGACTACTTTAATTTCCAGTATTTGAACTCTTGGAGAACCGATACCCATCTTGGATTGCTAGAAGACTACTTTATTTTCCAGTATTTGATTTCGAGGTTTTGAAAGGGGAAGTGACCATAGTGTGAAACTAATAAAAAAATTTCTAGAACGCATAGCTAATCCTGAATTGAGGTTTGGGAAGTGCATAATTTGATTTCTTCCAGGGGGGGCTCTCATTTTGAGATGTTACAATTTGACCACATTGGTTAAAATTCTATTGGTGTAAGAGGGTGGAGTTTGAAGTGAAAGTTGTGAGTTTTATTATACAAGGAAGTGATATCTCCTCACATCTTTGTTGAGTTGAATTATACACCTAAAATTTTGTGTTGGTGTCGTTTTCTATCTTTGAGGTCAGATTTTTTTGCACTTATTGGTTGAACTTGAAAAAAAAATGTTCAAAATTAATGAGTTATTAGAGTTGCTAAATAATTTAATACACTTCATTGTTCATGATACATTGTAAATTGGAAAAGACACTCTCTTTGACATTCATACATGTCTACAGAATACACAAGAAAAGATTGATTTTTTGCAGCTTGAATCTTAGCTACAACAGGAAGAAGTAGAGTAGTGGAGTCATCATTCTAAACCTGTTTTTGTTCAGAAAATTGAGTGACGGAATCCCATCAATAGTAAGAATGTAAAATTGAGTTTGGTTCACATTCAATTTCCCTTTCAAGAGCATATTTGTATGCAGATGCAGAAGCTCATGTTTCACCTCCCAAGCCCATCATCAAACCTTGCGAAGAGCTTGTCCACAACAAGGACAAAACTGGTCTTGGATATGACAAGGATGTGTCCTTTCATATTCCAGACTATTCCAAGCCCATTCAATTCCATAGTGAATTATTTCTTTATGACAACTCACCTTCATTTGTTCCAGATTTTTCTCCTCTTCCACAACAGCCACAACAAATTGATAAATGCCAACACTATGATTGAGTTGGCCATATGAAACATCATTGTTTTGATCTTCACCCGTGCAAGAATTATGGTCAACACACTCATTCTTCACATAGATGATTTAGAAGCAAGCCTTCTGCAAGAACAAATATTCATCTTGTATGGATCACTTCTTAGCAATGGGCAACAACAGCCAAGAAGATGTTTCAGTCACATGTCAGAATTTCTTCTAGAATATTAAAACGTCTTGCTGTTGAGTTTTTTTCCATCATCTCACCTTGTATCTGATAGGGGGGAAATGATGGTCATCTACAAGCTTCAAAGCCACATCAAGCGATCCTGAGATACAACCTTTGTAATATTCCTAAATTAGCATGCAACTAATAGGAATATTGATTTTTGGTTTTTGCACCTAGAAGATGAATAAATGGGAGAAGTGACCCATACTTAACTTGAATTAGCATAAAAACCCTATTGGTATGATAGGGGATAATTCTAGTAGTTGGATTTGACACCATCATGTGTGAACAAGGGCAAATGGTCGTGGACAAAGTCAAGTTTAACCAAGTCAACAACATTCATGAAGAGGAGTGGATCATTAATGCAAATAGCTCAATGTGAACAAGGATCAATGTAGACAAACATATGAGAGTTGGATTAAAGAAACTTGGGTGTGAAAAGGGGTGAAGCAAGTTAAAGAGGTAAACCTTGACCAAATCAAACAATGTTGTTATGGAAGAGTGGCCTTAATGGAGATACAACGCAATTTTGGATGGAGATTGATCATGTGATGTGGAAACCCTAATGGGTGGGACCCAAAGGTGAGGAGGCTCACATAGCTTATAAGGAAGAGAATGGCAGCCATTTTAGTTTAGCTTGATGATTATTTATTTTATGATCTGCATGACTATTTTGCCTTCTCCAACTGTTTAGTTGAGATTGCAGTTTTGTTTAGCACAAGGCATTCCTGCTTAGGGATTCATTATCCTTCCTTGAGTAGTCTCTTGGAGGAGAATTTTACTTCATTTTTCCACATTCAAGCTTGAGGCCAAGCATCCTCCTTTATCTACAACGTTATTTCTACAGAGTGTAACGTTGTGTTGCAGTGGAAGTTCCACAACACCACTTCCCTAGCTTGTTTTTTAGAGGAGGAAGCATTCCTCTCTTTGGGAGATCAGTGAGGGATATTTCTGAGCATACTTTACAGCTTGGCACTTGGCCAAAGAATTTCCCATATTTTTCAACGTATTCCCTTGTAGGAACTACTTCATTTCTCTCAGTGTTGCAGTAGCAGGGTCAAGACCCTTGATCTTGAGCTTGTTCCTTGGGGAAAGGGCCAACCCTTCTCCCGGAAGGATTGTATAAAGAATATTCTTCTATTCCTTGTACATTTCAGCTATATATATACATTTTTATAGTAAAACTGTGTTATTTCATATCTATATCTATAGATATTCCATTTTTTACTTGTACTCTCATGAAGCCCTTGTCGGGTTATCTTCAACTTGTGTAAAAGATGCTAGAACTCTAATTTTCTCCGTGATTTGGCTAAATAAACTCCAAATATGTTGTTTATATCATATTTCTATAGAAACCCTCTCATAATCACGTTGTGTTTGCTTCATATATTTCTGCATAAGCTAAGCCATGGGGTTTCAATGTTTTTAAGCCATATAGGAACCAGGAGATCTATTTAACTTGGCTAGAGTGGTTTTTTTTTGCTCCCATTCTATATGTAAGATGTATAATGTATGAAATAAGGAATCCAAGTCCCATTTCTCACATTTATAGTGTATTTTACTAAATATAACCTTTTTATGGCCCTTATTGTTGCATTTCCCCAACTTTTGGGATCATAAAAGGCATAATAAGTTGTGGTTGTAACACTAATTGATGGCTAAGTGTTTCTTAACACATTTTATGAGTTGATTTCTTGGTGCTATTCCAGCATTGTGTTCAAGTATTGCTGCATCCCCAATTTGGGATATTACCATGGTATCAGAGCCACTTGATTTCCAATTTGGAATAGTACAACCTTCCATTCCATATTTAGACTTGTAGCCAGAGACACTTTGCAACAAGAAACAGTGAAATTAGCATCCGGAAACAACATCATTGATCCTAGTGAAAATTAAGCACCTGCACTAGGTGGGGCCCACATAGGCTATTTTTATGTGGATTTCTATTTATAGATGCATGAGAAAATTATATTTATATATGAGGTTTATTTATAGATGTATGTGCATAATCTATTTATAGAATGCATTTCTATTTATATATGCATGTTGGATATTATTATCCCTTAATATTAGTTGGACAATAAACAATAATCTATTCTCAATGAACACTTGGAAATATTTAACTAAAGTAGAAAATCAGTTAGCTATAGGAATTTTGATTTAAGAGGTTAGTTGGTGGGACATGCAAGTGGACTTGAGTTGTAATAGAGTTGGAAGTGTAGTTATGAAAGTTGTAAAGTAGTTTAACTCAACTAAGTGAGTTAAACTTAGTTGTGTTAGTTGTAACTGAAGATACACTAGTGAGAGATCAAGTGAATTAATTATTAATTAATTCACAATCAATGGTCTCACGTGCAACTGAATATTTACTACTATTAACTACATGCATGTCAAATCCAGTGGAGACCCAGTTGAGATGTAGGTGAAAGGGATAGATTGGCTATCAGTTGTGACATTATCGATTGCACACATGCAACCACACACACATTGGATGTGCCTATGAGGATTGCGTAAGGCAGGCCAGAATCAATCATTCACAACTTCTTGAAAATCAGGGATTGCACAATGGAGGCAGGTTGTCTGGAGACAGTAAATTGGCTAAGGAACTTGCCAATTTTTGTATGGCAGAGTGAGACATTTAGCTATTGTACTGAGAGCTCTTGGATTAGATGTTTGTATGTAGTTGTTTCACGATCCATGATATAATACATAATAGAAGATAGTGGGGTTTTTAGCTTTATGCTTTCCCGGTAAATTATCTGTATTATGTGTGATTGATCTTTCTTCATGATATTGCAATTGGCGATTGTGTTTTAAATTTTGCAAATATTTTGTAGAAGAAATTTTGTATTTAATAGTGGCATATAATTGTTAGATCATGAGAATCCAAGTATACATGCATATTGTATAATTTCTACATGGTATCATAGCACAAAATATTGCAATTTTGAAGCAGGAGCTAAGTTTGTTGGTGGAAAGAATTCGAATTTGTAGAAAGAAATTATTGGTGCTACAGCTGAGTTAACATAAAAATGTCTTTCAATGACCTGAGGTTAGAGTATGCACTCGAGGGAAGCTCGAACTACATTGCTTGGAAGGACAGGATGGAGGCAGTACTCGAAGATAATGTCTTGAAGGAATTCATTGAAAAATATGTTCTTAAACCAGATGTTGCAGATGTTGCAAATATTGATGCATGGCGAAAGAAAGTGGCAAAGGCGAGGAGGATTCTGTTGGAAGGTATATGAGGCCACATTGTCTCAAGCCTACATGGGAAAGCCACACCATATGTTATGTGGAAGGCTTTGACAGATCTATTCCAAAGCAGCAGTGACCATATGAAATTGGTGCTTAAAGATAAACTTAGGAAGATCAAGATGGAAAATAACGACACTAGTCTGGTATACTTTACAAATTTTGTCCAATGTCGAGATGAGATTGGGAGTGTAGGAATAAGTGTTGCTAATGATGATTTATTGAGTTTGGCTCTCTTGGGACTTCCTAAGAGTTGGCACAGTTATGAATAATCTGTCAACGAACGGGAAAAATTGCCAGATGGGAACGACTGTGGTCAGATCTGGTGCAGGAGGAGTTCGAGTGAAACACCATAGATGAATTTTCATCAAAGCATGATTATGAAGAGGATTTTTCTTTGGTTTCCAAGGAAAATAAGGGGAATGGGAAGAAATTCCATTCTAAATCTGAGGCCGGTGAAGATGGCAAGGAGCACAACATGTCCAAAGTGAAGTGTTTTCACTGTCATGAGCATGGACATATTGCCACAAATTTTCCACAAAAGAAGAAGAACAAGATGGTTGTTGGAGCTGCAACTGGTGAGGCTCTTTCCTTGCAATTTGAGCTTTGCTTCTCATTGATCTCATGCATGGTTTCAAGTGCATTGGCATCGAGGTGGTACTTGGATAATGGTGATTCCTTTCACATGATGGGAGATAAGAAACTTTTCAATGACTTGGAGGAGAAAGATATTCAGATGCATATTGACTTGGGGGACGATGGAAGATACAGTGTGACTATAATTGGTACCATTACCTTTTAGAGGGCGTCAGGTAAACTTTTTCATTTAAAATATGTAATTCATGTACCAGGTTTGAAGAAAAATTTAGTATCAGTCGCAATGTTAGAGGATAGAGGCTATGATGTTGTATTTAGTGAACGAAAATTTTTCCTGCAACACAAAGCAACAGGGAAAGTCAAGAAGGTTGGGATTTGAGTTAAGAATCTCTATAGACTTGATGTAGATTGGATTTCTACAGAGCTTCCTACTGTTGGGAAGTGTGAGAAAGCCATGCAATTGACCCTTGAGAGGGAGTTGGATTTGCATGCAGGTAAGAGTGAACCTCGAGACGTGGAGCAGCCACAAGATGAGGATCATGGAGTGGGAGAAACCACTCATGCAGAGAAATTTTGTGCCAGATAGGCAAAGGGACTGCATGCAACTATACCACCAAGTGATAGGTGGGGTGACATGCATGGATAATCCCAAGAAGAAATTTTTGGGCAGGATTCATTGAGATGGTGTGGATATCATCAATCGAAAATGGCTACGAGGAGCCCACAGAGAGGAAGTAGCGGGATCAGTTGGATTGATGCAGTCAGATGTTGTGAGGACATGAAATCAAAGTGACAGTGTCAAATACTGGAGCGCGAATCAGAGTTGACAGCAAGTGCAAAGTGCATGGATGTAGAGGTCAAAATCGCAGTGGATCCATAAGACATGTGCAGTTGGTACCAGCAGAAGTCAAAAGACTTTGATGATAGATGCATTCTATGGATTGAGTTGTTTGGAGGCTATTCAGTTTTTGAAATGTTGCATTCAAAGGTTGCAGGGCACATGCATGGAGTTGCATGGCACATGCAAAGGTTGCAGGGCACATGCATGGAGTTGCATGTCGCATGAAAAGACATTCCTTTCTTATTGAGAGGGAGTGTTGAAGTTTGCAACAAGAAACAGTGAAATTTGCATCCAGAAACAACATCCTTGATCCTAGTGAAAATTAAGCACCTACACTAGGTGGGGCCCACATAGGTTATTTTTAGGTGGATGTCTATTTATAGATGCATGAGGAAATTCTATTTATAGATGAGGTCTATTTATAGATGTATGTGCATAATATATTATAGAATTCATGTCTATTTATAGATGCATGTTGGCTATTATTATCCCTTAATATTAGTTTGATAATAAACAATAATATATTCTCAATGAGCACGTGGAAATAGTTAACTGAAGTGGAAAATCAGTTAACTATAGGAATTTTGAGTTAAGAGTTTGGTTGGTGGGAAATGCAAGTGGAATTGAGTTGTAACAGAGTGATTCTAGTTGTAACAGAGTTGGAAGTGTAGTTATGAATGTTGTAAAGTAGTTTAACTCAGTTACGTGAGTTAAACTCAGTTGTGCTAGTTGTATCTGAAGATACACTAGTGAGAGATCAAGTGAATTAATTATTAATTAATTCACAATCAGTGGTCTGTTAGCCACCTATAAAATTTGTTATATCAAAAGGTGGCTAAATAATATTTTGAGCCTTCAAGAAACAAGTTTTATTGCAAAAAATGTTATCTCTTGAAGACTCATGAATACATCATGCCCTTTGTTTAATCTTCACTGTTGTTTCCCTTTTAAACTCAGAAAATCTGCTATTTTCATAAGAAAAGACTGCTGCAAAAATCCCCATTTCTCCCTCATTTTACTCCTTTTTCCCTTCATCATTAACCTCCATTTTTTATCCCCTTTACTCCCATAAATTCCTCTATTTTTCATACATTCCCTTCTTCCCTTCATAAAATCGATTTTATAAGGTTTAAAACTCACTTTTAAACCTTACCAAAACCCCCAAATCCATCAAAAAACTTTGAAAAATTCATAAAAAATAATTTTTGTAGCTATAGGCTTAAGCTCCTTTGGGCTAAGTCCAAATATCACTTCCCCACATATGCCCACGCCCTAGAACCAAGTGCTAACCCAGTCGGGCGCTTATCGCATCGGAAACAATTGATGCGCACAAGTCATTTCGTCATATTAAAACCTCTGATCCGATTAGCCTCTGTTTATAAGCCCCGAGCCTTTTTTTCGCTTCATATAACCCAAGAGCCCTCCATCGGGTGCTTAAATGTTTATATAAACCCTTTCCGATCACTTTTTCCTTTTGTAAATTCATAAAACCCATTTTTCCTAAGTTTTGTCTAAACTCGCCGGTGAAATGATTTTAAAAGATTAAGACCATTGATCTTTTCCCGATCAATTATCCGCACGATCTCGCATTGGAGATTTTCCAAATGGGTAAATTGAAAAGGCCGCTCCATCGTTCCAATTGCGATTGGCCCTTTATATGTATAGACCCTAGTCCCTTTGCCATTTTCATATAACCAAAAAGGCCCCGCAAACGGGCGCCTAACCTTATATATACCCTTCCCCAAAGAAAAAATCCTTTGTATTTGATAAAACTTTCGGTTTTCATATGTATATAAAGGATTTCTGCCAGTTTGTGTTTAAAATTAATCCTAACCATTGATCATTGCACCAATCAACGATCGAGATTGTCTCGCATCGGAGGTTTTCATTAGGCACACTTTTTATTTTAAATTGCAAACTCTGATTTTCATTCCCCCGATCAATTATTAGTCGTTGATCTCCTCCCCGCCTTCCCAGATCCAAGGATTATCATTTTTCCTGCTCAAAGCCCTTTTCCTCCGCCTTCCAACATCCTGATTCATTTCCCACCGTCGATCTGATCCGCAGATCAACAGTCCAAAGCTAATCGCATCGGCGCCATTCAGTTTTGCCCCCTCGTCAATCGCAAAGCTCCGATTGAATCTGGGTCATCCATTCCCTAAGATCTGACGGTCCAGATCAATCCTCCCAACTTTGGTTAATTTCATAACCCCGCTTTATAATGTTTCTTCGGCCAATCTTAGTCGTTGATCTATGCAGATCAACGGCTCATATTAACCCTTTATCTGCTTTGTATATTTTTCCATTTAAACCCAGATTTAATCTCAGTCGTCCAATCCTTGATCCAACGGCTCAGATTGAAACCGCCCCACCTCCTTCCACCCGCGCATCTATCCAATATCACGCTCACTCCCCACCATTCGATCTGAGAACCCAGATCTGACGGCAGACACTCCATATCGCGTTGATTTTAGCTTGAACGATAATTCTTCAAGAGCTACGCGATATAGGCGGTTTCAGAGTGCCACGTGTTGACTGATAATGCATATCGCATCCAAAAATATAAAACCACTTTCCTACCCTTCTGTTACGCGATACTACTAGTTTTCTCCCCCGAAACCGTTTCCCTTGTTTTCATTGTGTTTTATCACATTCCTCCTTGATCGTTGATCTCTACAGATCAACGGTCCCAGATCATTTTAGCGTTGTTTCATTGCCCTCCGCCTTTCACCAAGGGCCTTCATAGATCAATCCTGACCATTGATCTCCGTGGGCCAAACTAGTCCGACAGCCTATGATCATTTCGGAAACCCCAAATTCCATTAACACCTTTTCAATGCTGATTAAGGTTTTTACCTTTTGTGCTTATATTTTCCTCCCTTTTATAATACATGTGACACCTTCACATTGTATTTCCCTGATGGGTCTTGACCGTCGATCAAAGAAGATCTACGGCCCAGACTTAATCCTCTGCGCCATTCTTCCAACCATCTTCTATCTGACCCCCGCAAGTGAATATCCACCGTTGGATGCTTTCATCCAACGGTTGTGACCTAATATGCAACCTCTGAAGCAGTCTAACCCAAATATACACAGGATTTATTAATATTTCTTTGTTTTGTGCAGGTATTAAGGTTTCTCAAATTATTTTAAAAGAAAAGTGAAATCCGAGGATGACGATCCTCCTGGTCTTCATGCATTAAAGAAAAGCCATCTACAGGGTTCGACGCCACGTTTCATCAGTGTATCATGGGAATTGATTCCATATGAACCCTTTGTACACCTGCACATCAACAAGACACAGTAAAATTCAAAAGAGTATCAGTGTTGAAGACCTAACCATGGCAGAGAAGAAGAATTAAACATTGATTATGCAGTTTGGGATGGATTACGGCTAAGATTGATAATCAAAAGCCTAATCCACTCTATTTTACACAGAATCAAAGCAGATTAGCAATGTTTAAAGAAAATCAAAAATATATACCCGACAAAAGGAGCCTCCACTGCCACATCAGAGGCTAATTGATTCCTCTCAGCTACCAGAAAGCCACCTGTAGCCTCAAAGCATTCAACATAGGCTGAGTAATGACCAGAATAGAAGATATTTTCCTCAATACAGCCGAACAATTATTCTAAGACAAATAGAGTTATTGAAAAGATGACACAGAGCCTTAAAGTCAACAAAAGCTTCCCAGTGATCTGAAAATGTGTGAACAAAATATTTCTTATACAGAGATAGATAGTAGGGGCTTTTACTAGTTATTTCACCTTTACTAGAAAGGATGAAACCAGAAGCTTCTGGCCCTCTTACTGGCTCTGCCTAAAGAAATATGAAGTAAATACTAAATCGATCTGGCAATGAAATTATTTGTTTATGTTTGCAAAGTATTCATTAACCAAATTTTATGTGTGAATAAGCAAGTTCAAGTATTCTGCAATGGAAGTAATGTGGTTTGAAGTGAAACAAATGAGTTTTGATCACTATATAATTCTCATTGTGAAAAGTGGACTTATTAAAAATTATTGTTTAATATAGTAAACTCTGGAAAATAGCAGCAAAAATGCACAGCATAACAGTAAGAATTTTTTTAAGCAGTTCACCCCTCTCTTGGGCTGCCTCTGCTGGGTCCAAAAGCCTCCAAATAGGATTTTCCCTCTTTTATTAATGCTCAAAATAAGTATTACACCATGAAGAAAGCCTCAAAAGGCTAAAATAGCTGCAAATTCAGAAACAGAGTGCTGGAAACTGTAAAAATTGACTATTCAATCACCTCAAATGGATGAACATAGCCCAATACAGCTGATCTTTCACCAAGCCCTGGTGGCTCCACAAGAAAATTCGCTGATAAAATCACTAACAAAGTGCCCTAATGGCTCTGCAACTTGTTCCAACAGCTCTATAATGCTTCAATACCCCCAAAAAAAAAAAAATTCGCTTCAAAAGGACTTCCCTAGCCAAAGTTATGAATAACTGAAGTTTTTGTCCAGTTACCCCTTGAAAAGCTCCACTAAATGTGGAGCAACTCCAAATAAGTCCGCTAAATAGGGGGACGGGCGCTAAATTTTGGCAGACTGCCAGTTAGAGGTGCTAATAAATAGGCCCATGGGACCATAACCGTCGGAATTCATTGAACGAATTTACGTTTATTTCGGCGTTGATTAATGTTTCAACCGCATATATTTAAAGGCCCTCCACACCGAGCACTTAACTATGTGACCATGACCCAAACAATGCACGCCTGGGTTCCGAGCAGTAGGTTCTATGAAGGAGGGGGCTAGCCCCCTTTCGTGCCCCGCCCATATCAAATTTAAAGTTTAAATAAAAACTTCAATGCATGGTTTACCAAGAACCACCGTGGCCCAACAGTTAGGCCGCTTCGTTGCCACCACCCCGACCCGGGGTCGAACCCATCCGCGACCAAAATATTTTGAACGCCATTTCTTTGAGTTCTTGGGGCCACGTGGTAGCCTCTAGGCTAGCCACGTGGCGCCCTCTGATTGGCCACCTACAGAATATTTTGCATAATATTCTGTGGAATATTCTCTTTTTAATAAAAAATTTTGTAAAGTCAATTTTGGCCATTTTTTTCACTGAAATGGGCAAACTTCAAAGCTGAATAACTTTCTCATACGGCGTCGGTTTTCAATGTCGTTTGCATCCACAGGATCTTTTTTCCGAGCTCTTTCCAATCGTTCTAGTTTGGACCAATTTTGAGAAACTAAATTTTTGAGCATTTTTCCACAAAGGACTTGATCTCCTGATCACCCACCGAGATTAATTATTAATGTAAAACAATTAATACATAGGAAATATCTATAAAATTCTCCATAGAGCCCCTCAAAGACCGATAAGTATTAATCTGTATTAATTGAACCTTGGAGATCTTTTATAGCATCCCACCTCCTCATTTCTTCTATAAATACTTATGTAGAAGATGAAAAAATGTTTGTTGCAGAACTTTGAAAAATACTTGTGATCGAAACTTCTACATGTAAATAGTGTTCAAAGGCTTTTGAAGCTCTGTTTTTGATTTAATAAGTTAGGCTGAGAAGTGAAGATGATTGCTGAACTGAAACATTAGACTTGAAGATTGTAACTAGTTTGACATCAATATACAAGTTGTTTCTTGGGATCCTGGTCTATATCACTGGTGAAGTGCTTATTTATGTGTAATTGTTTTCCTTTCGTGTATGCCATTTTTTCCAGTTATTCTCTGATAAAGAAAAACAATCATAGAGTTAGGATTTACTGTTTGCAGTACCCTTCTCTGACTGATAAGCTTTATCTCAATGTTTTCCTCCAATTTGTTTATTTAAGAATGATTCAATACAGTTTAAGCAGTTAGGAATGTTGGCGTTCCCTCGTCCTACTGTTTGCTTTAAACATTATTCTTGAAAGTTATTTTCATTATCTACTTAGTAAAGTTAGACTATAAAAGTGATGGTGTGCCATGTTTTCTAGCTTCTTTCTTCAAAGGTAAATTCTGAAAGTTTCCCTTAGTGTTTGCTGAAAGCAGACTAGATTTAAAAGTATCTTATCTGATCTTAAGTTGCACTTTGTTTCTCTTATTTGTTTTCATCCTTTCTGAAAGTAATTATGTGGATTACTGGATTGTGTGTCTCTTGAGTTATATTTAATACGAGCTTGTCCAAAGAGGTTTACGGTGAGCCCTGCCCTTTGGTTGGTTTTAAACAGTTTCTTAAAAGGCTTTTCTTGTTTGGACAGACTATAAATCCTATGTGAAATTATTATCTGTTTCCACCCCTCCAACACTTTTATTGTTTCCATTCCATCATTTAATCTCAAATATATTGTGATATAGATGACTTGCCCCTTGGATCACTCTTGAATTGTTGCAAAATTAAAGCCCTTTTATGACTCCATAGCCCAATGGACTAAAAACCAGCGTTATATCTATCTAATCAGCCAAATATTGCTCTAATTTCTTGCAAATTCACACCTTTGAAACTCTTTCATTTAGGACTTTCCACTCAAATAATATTCATGCTCAACCATCCAAAACAAACAAAAACCCTAGGTCTTCATAACTAGCCTAATATCATTACCGAAAAGCCTTAAATATAAATCAAATCTTTGCACTGATTGGAGAGATCCCTCTCCGGATTCAGGAGGGCTAGATCCTAGAATCCCAAAGTGGTTCAAGTGTTCTCTCTGCAGTTTAACTTTTCCAATCTTGAAAATTATAGGGAGCTAACATTTTTAGCGACTCCACTAGGGAGTTCTGAGTCATTTTCATTTTAAGGTAATCATAGGATATCAGAAAATTTGTTTCATAGAACATTTGGTATATTAACCAGTTGAGCCACGAGCAACTAACATTACTGGTGACTCCACTGGGGACGATTAAAATTTCATCTTAGGTTCCCTTAAGACTTCATACAAACCCCTTGAGTAAAAGCAACCTCTTCAAGCACTACCAAGTGAATGGTAATCATGAAAAAACTTGTTTGAATCAGTGAAAAGCTAAGGAAACCTTAGGATTCTCATAAGACCTTATCAAACCTTGAAAGATCAGCTGGCTTAGCCATAAGAGTAGACTATCTTTGTCTCGCAACCGTAGCTAAGTTTTGAAACAGATTTAGAATGCTCTTAGAACCCATAGGACTAAAATAAACTCAGAAAAACCCAAAAATATTTCAGATTGGTATTTAATAAACATGGTGGTGGACCATAAAACCTTTTACCTCCAAAAGAGCTAAAAACTTCCACTTGGCGACTCCACAATCCTATATAGACCTTAAGACTCCACTGGGAAGACCCTTAATCATCATAACATCATATAAACTCAGTTAGAAGGTTTTAGGATTAAATTTTTCTTATTTTAAGATCAGTTAAGCTCTTAAAGATTGTCATATCTGGTTAAACTTTTTTTGATTAGTTGGGTCTAAAAACACAGCATAGTGGCTCCTAGAAAGATTCATACTAGAGCCTACCCTAACCCATACCCACCTGAGATAGTTGATAACCCTGAAAGTATCCTTAGGAAGTCTCCTAAGATTAAATCTTCAACTGTTTTCAGATCACCCTTGAGAGCTAATTCAGTTCCTGAAAACCTTGCAGCTCTACAAAAATCACAAGTCGACTTAAGAAATCCATTTAGAACTAGGTCTCTTGATGATTTAGATCAGCTAGATTCAAAGTCTTCACTTTCATCCCCAGAAACAAGTGAAAATCCTGGTAGTAGAGAAACAACACCACCTGATTTACATTTCCTTCACAATTTAGGTGTCTCTCATCCAAGATCAACTCAACAATCTATTCCTGGTCCATCCACATCTGCTCATCCTACATTCACTATCCAAACCACTCCACACCACCCCACTTTCCCTCTTGTTAATCCATCTCTTGTAAATCCACCTCCGCCACATATCATGGCAGCATGGTATGCTTCCTTAGTCCTTCCTTTGCCATTAGTCAATCTTCCACAGGACTATCAGTCCAAAATACCATTGTATGATGCCAGTAATGCTACTACTGCATCACAACATGTGGATAAAATGAATGACTACGTTAACCGAAATGAAATTGATTATGAAACTATCAAAGTTAGATTATTTGCTCAGAGTTTAGGGGGAGAAGTAATAAAATGGTTTAAAGGCTTAGCCCCCCACAGTATCAATGATCTCCAAGCCTTCCATCAAACATTCTTAAACAAATGGGAAGTAAGGAAAAACCCTCTTCAAATACTTTCTGATTACAAGAACCTCCATAAAAACACTGGGGAAAGTGTACAAGCTTACTGCACTAGATTTAATAGTGTGTACAATGCCCTTCCCCCAGATTTAAAACCTCCACAAGGCTCAACGTAAACAATTTTCCTGAAGGGTTTGACCTCCAGATGGCCTATCAGCTGAGAGAGAGAGATCCTTTAACTCTTGAAGATATGCAAAAAGGGGCTCTTGCTGTGGAAGTTAACTTGATGGAGAAAAGAGCAAGAATGAAGAATGAGAAGAGAGTATCCTTCAGAGAGGAATCTACACCTTCCCCATCCAGCTCAAAGATGGAAATACTAATGGAGGAGATGATGAAGAAAATGAGAATTCTTGAGAGAGCACAAGCAATTCAAAACCAAATTGCTCCTCAAAACAGAAATCAGAACCAAAATCAAAATTTTCGAAGAAACCAGCCTCAAAAAAGACCTAGGGAAGATGATCAACACAGCACTCCTCCTTTTCATCAAAACTATGTAAGTGAGGTTGAAGAAACAGATGAGCCAATAGAGGAAGATGATATCAATATGCTGGGAGTAGATAAGGATGACTTTGAGGTTCATTATGATAGAAAACAAGGTCTGTACACACCTTATGATGAAAAAAGAGATGAGGATGAAAGTTATTATCAATATATGGAAAATTTTATCATAGAGTATCAAAAGGAATATGACCTTCGAAGTAAAACCAATCAAGAAACTCCCAAAACCAAAACCTCTAAAAATATTCACAAAACAGCACTGTAAATAAACCCAAAATTGTAAAACAAAAGGACAAAACAGTGGCTGGAAATTCTGATAAAGGTAAAGAGAAATGCACTCAAAAAAATACAAAACAGAGTGCAGACCTTAGTAGTGTTAGCACCTTAGCTAATACTACTGTTAAAATTTTTTTGTCAAATGTAAATAGAGAAAATCAGCAAACAGACTTTGCTGATAGAGGGGCAGTTAATAAGGCTAAGACAAGTACTTCAAAGAATCAAATTCCTTTTAGTTTGGAGCAGGAAATTTCAAGAATTAAAATATTTGTTACCCTGACTGAGTTAGCTGTCTAGAATGTATATAGATCTCAAATTTTGAAGGCTTTTAACAGAGAAGAGAATAATGACACCGTCAATCTTAACGATGGCCAACCAGAACTCATATTCGGTCCTAATATTGAAGGTAAATATCAAGAGGGACCTGTTCCTCCTTTTTACGTTAGTTTAAATGTTCATGACAAGATTTTTCATAACACTATGCATGATTCCGGGGCCTCTCACAATTTAATGCCCAAAGCTGTAATGGAGAGCCTAGGCCTTGAAATCACCCGACCTTACAAATACCTTTACTCCTTTGACTCGAGCAGAGTAAAATGTTTAGTATTAATCAAAGACCTCTACGTTAACTTAGCACAGATCCCAGCCAAATTTTTAGTCATCCCCCAAAGTATGGTATGTTGTTATCTAGATCTTGGGGAGCTAGGTTACAAGGGACTATTCAGATGGACATGACATATGCGACCATCCCTGTTTTCAACCAGACAAGAAGACTCTACAGGGAGTCTCATATGCAGTATATAGTCACTAGCCAAGGCAGACCACAAAACTCTCCTCTGTATTCTGTAAATATAGGCCTCGATTATTTTATCCTATTTAACGATGAAACATTCATTGAACAAGTCACTTTAACTGAATTAATGGCCGATAGAGAGAAGGAGAAAGACAACACACAAGTGTCTAAAACGTTTGCTACGTTTGAAAACTTTAGCGAACCAAACACGGGTCTTGAGCTTCAAATCGTGCATCCATCGCTTTTTAACCTTGATAGTCAAGTAAGTATTCCTCAACTTAATGAAAAAACTTAGGAATTAAAACAAATTCGGCCAAGTTTCGATACTCAGCAACAAACCGATAGCACACTTGTTGAAGAGGATAGTAACCAAGTAGAACCTGAAACTAATCCTCTGTGGAGTATGAACTTTGACGGGTCGTGCACTAGAAGAAATGTTAGTTCAGGTGTCTGGATACGCAACACTGAAAGAAACCACACAGAAAGCATTTACTGTAGATTAAAATTTTAAGGTTCGAATAACATAGCGGAATATGAATCCCTTCTCTTAGGCTTACATTTTTTGAAATATTTAGGAGCCAAAAGAATTAAAGTCCATGGGGATTCAGAATTAATTATTAGGCAGGTCAACGGGGAATACAACGCTAATCACCCCAGACTTAGAGCCTATCTAAATGATGTCATGGATTTAATTAAAACTTTTGAGGAATCCCATTTGATTTTTGTCCCAAGAAGAAAGAATAAGATGGCCCACTCTCTTTCTTGATGTACACAAGATGATCATTGCCTGTCATAAATGGCAACTTTTTGAAGGCAAAAGGAAGTTGCTACCCTTACCTCTACATCCAATCACTGTTGAAGCTCCTTTTCAATAGTGGGGACTTGACTTCATAGGATAAATCCATCCACCTTCATCTACCCAGCATAGATGGATTCTCACTGCCACAGAATACTTCACCAAATGGATAGAAGCAATCCCTTCTAGGCAAGCCAATGATTCTGTCATCATAAAATTCATGGAGACTAATATTCTCTCTAGATTTGGCTGTCCTAGAAAGATCATCACTGATAATGCAGCAGCATTTGGATCCAAAAAGATGGTTGAATTATGTCACAAATATGAGATAACATTGGGCCATTCTACTACTTATTACCCTCAAGGTAATGGGCTAGCAAAATTTTCAAACAAGAGTTTGGTGAACATAATCAAGAAGTTGTTGGAGAACAACAAGAAGTCTTGGCACACAAAGCTATTTCATGCATTATGGGCTGACAGATTGACATTGAAGAAATCTATTGGGATGTCACCCTACCAGCTTGTGTATGGTACAGATGTAATTTTTCCTACCAACCTTGGTGTACCAGTTATGAAGTTGATTCAAGAGGTTCAGTCTGAAGACAATGACATGATCAGAAGGATAAATCAGACTATTCATCTTCAGCAAACCAGAGAGGAGGTTTATAACAAAGCATTGCAAAAGTAGAACAGCATCAAAAAGATTTTTGACAGAAGAACAAAGGCCAACAATTTCAATGTTGGTGACAAATTTTTAAAGTGGGACTCAAGGAGAGAAGACAAGGGCAAGCATGGGAAATTTGACAACTTATGGCTTGGCCCTTATCTCATTCATTCTACTGTTGGTAACAATGCCTTTTTCTTGCAAGAGTTGAATGGAGCTAAACTGTTTGGGCGTCCTGTCAATGGCAGGATGCTTAAACATTACTTCTCTTGATCCTATCATGTTTTGAAATCCTTTTTATCTTTTTTCTCGTTATAAATATTTCATCCATCATTGCATTCAAAATTAGAAAAATCAAAAATACAAAAAACAATATAAGAAAGAAAAGAGAGCAAATTGTAAAAAAAATAAAGGTACAGCCCCATACCAAAAAAGAGAAATAAAGTCTGAAAGTGTGCAAGCTCAAATGCCACTCCTAAAAACATACTTCTAGTTATTCATACAGCCTAATCATGACTAATTAGTTTTAAATTGACTGCTGATAGGTTAGTGATTTCGATTTTCCAAATAGTTTAATCTTGGCTTATTAGTTAGGTAGATTAGGCTAGAAAATAAAGGTTCAAACATGCTCAAAATCTGAACCTAAGTGTCCAAAAGAAGAATGACTCCTATCTGTTCTAATTTTGATTCAAAAATAGAGGTAAACTGGTTCTAATCAACTTAAAATCTGAACCAGATAACAAGGAGAGAACAGCTCAAACAGAAATAAAAACAGAGCTGAAAAAAGAGAAGGACGTGCTTAGAACTTTCAGATCTTAAGCCTTCCATTTTGATTTAATTTTCTGAAAAATAATTATCTATGTGCAGCTTGTTTTTTATGCCATATATCAGCAACAATTTGGACTATTCAATCCTGACTTGTATGCTTTTAAATTTTCTTTCAACTGATCTGGGCATGGCCTTCCCTCTTGGTGGCCATAGGCTTGAAAATTCTTCAAGTGACCAAAAACACATGTAGATGAGCTCCTCTACCTATGTAAGTTGTTCCAATGAATTTATATCATGCCAATCAATGAATAATTACTATCCTTGATTAAACATTGGTCGAAAAATTACCAAGATAGGCCTCATTAAAGTTTTCCCTAAATTCTGCCTCTAAATATGGAAAAATGACAAATAACTCCACCAAAACTGGAAGTATGCCAAAAATGGTGGAAACCACCAAAACTACCACCAACTTAAATAGAGAGTTAGTTACAGCTAATCCATAATTAAATGTGGATTAAGGTGCATTTATGGTAGGCTCTTGGAGTGGTTCATGTGCGCGGTCACATGGGAGGAGGGTTGGACCGCGGGGTTGGCCCCCTCCATTTCGCATTGGAAATTCGCATGCTCTTTATTTAAAATTCGCGCGCCTTCATATTCAAGATCTGAGACATGGCTCATTGGTGAACACAGTGAGAAGGTTTGGGGAAGGTCATGGGGTTGAGCCCCGACATCGCCCCTCCATAATGTTTTGGCAACGTATATAATAAACCAACGGGAACTTTGGAAAATGTTAAAACCTTATAATACGCCATTTAAAGCCTTTACATATCGCATATTAGACCTCCGAACTTTGGATAAGCTTCCGCAATATGAATTTGATCAGACCATTAAATATTGCATGGAGTATGGTTTTATATGTATGCCACCAATGGTTTTAAAATAACCTTTTAATTGAAATATGCCTCCACGTAAACCATAGATGTAATGTTTATAAATGCCACACTTTTGGGTTTAATAAAATATGTGGAAATAATATATATAAGGTTTTGGAAATTAATAAATATATATAGATATATAAAAATAGTAATATAAAACATGATTTTTTTAAAACCATATAATATATTAAATATATAATTATATATATAGTATATTAAATATATATTTATATATATAATAGGTTAATCCACCTTAATATATTGAAAATAATTCTAGCACATGAAAATTCATGAATCCACATTCAACTTTTGAGGACATTGCGTATTTTTTACCTTCACAAACCAAATTGGTGAATCTCACAGTGACACCTATCAAAATCCGATTGGACAAAAACCGAAGAAGATTCTCTACATGCTGACTTGACTTCCATGTCATCAGTTGTACATGTTCTACAATATTTTTTCAAAATTTTGCCTGTTCTGAACAGCAATCAGCAGACCATAACTCTTTCATCCGAACTCTGTTTTCAAAGAAACAAGTTGCATTGGATTTCTTGCGACGGGATGGTTGTTTTCATTCTAGTTTGGTGAAATTCTGAGTACTTTGAATTTTGAGCTAATTTCTGCCCCCGATCCAGATTTTTATCACTCCTTCCCATTGACATGCTTTTGGACCCATAAAAGCTGGTTATCTCATGAGTGTTGAACACTATTCTATTTCCCAAGTTCTATCATCTTGATTCTATTTGAAAATTTTCCCATGACAACCAATTGGTTACTGGCATGCCTTGCCTTACCTTGCAAATGGCTTGGCTCTTCAACCATGATTCTCTTTTTTCTCCTGACCCAATCAAAATCTGGATCAGGGCCAAAAATTATCTCAAAATTAAAAGTGCTTGGAATTTCACCAAACCAAAACGATAGCGACTGGCCCATTGCAAGGAATCCAACATGACTCGTTTCATTGAAAACTGAGTTCAGATGAAGGAGTTATGGTCTACTAATCGTTGTTCAGAACAGGGAAAATTTAAAAAAAATATTGCAGAATAGTTACAGTTGATGACATGGCAGTCCAGTTAGCATGCAGAGAATCTTCTTCAGTTTTTGTCGAATGGGATTGTGGCAAGTGTCACCACAGGATTCGCCAGTTTAGTTTGTGAAGGTAAAAAATGCCCAATGTCCTCAAAAGTTGAATGTGGATTCATAAATTTTCATGTGCTAGAATTATTTTTAATATATTAAGGTGGATTAATATATTATATATATAAATATATATTTAACATATTATATGGTTTTTAAAAAATCATATATATATATATATATATATATATATATATATATATATATATATTAATTTCCAAAACCTTATATATATATATATATTATTTCCACATATTTTATTAAACCCAAAAGTGTGGCATTTCTAAACATTACAACTATGGTTTACGTGGAGGCATATTTCAGTTACAAAGGTTATTTTAAAACCATATGGTGGTTTACATATAAAACCATACTCCATGCAATATTTAATGGTCCTATTGAATTCATATGGTGAAAACTTATCCAAAGTTCGGGGTCAAAGATACGATATCTCAAGGTTTTAAATGGCATATTATAACATTTGAACATTTTCCAAAGTCCCCGTCAGTTTATTATATGCGTTGCCAAAATGTTATGGAGGGGCGAGATTGGGGCTCGACCCCATGACCACCCTTAAACATTCTCACCGCGTTCACCAATGAGCCACGTCTCAGACCTTGAAAATGAAGGTGTGAGACTTGTAAATAAAGAGCATACGGATTTCCAATATGCACAGAGGGGGCCAGCCCCACGGGCCATCCCTCCTCCCATGTGACCGCGCACATGACCCACTCCAAGCGCCTACCATAAACTCGCCTTAATCCACCTTTAATTACAGATTAGAAGTAATTAACTCTCAGTTTAATTTGGTGGCATTTTTGGTGGTTTCCACCATTTTCGACGGACTTCCAGTTTTGGCAAAGTTATCTGGCAAATTTCGAGATTTAGAGACAGAATCTAGGGAAAACTTTAATGAGGCATATCTTGGTCAATTTTCGACTAATTTTTCTCATGGATAGTCATTCTTGGCTGATTGGCATGCTCTGAATCCATTGGAATAGCTTTCAGAGGTAGAGGAGGTCATATACATGTGTTTTTGGTCACTTGAATAATTTTGAAGCCCAAGGCCACCAGGAGGGAAGGTCATGCTCAGATGGTAGAGCATCTAAAGGCCAAATTGAGTAAATAAATAGTCATTTCTGATATATTTTGACATTTTGAACTCATTGGAATAGGTTATAAGAGAATTTGATGCATGTAAACAGAAATTTGAGCACATTTGAGCTAATATAGAGGCCCAAGCTATGAAGTTGAACCAAGGAGATGTACCCCAGGAGGGAAGGCCATGCCCAGATCAGCTGAATGCCAATTTCAGTGAATGAATTGTCAATTTTTGATTTATTTGATTCTCTTAACATAGTGGTATAGTTTTCAGATTCGTTGGAGCACATCTGAAGGTGCTTTTTTCACTTTGGATATTAAACAAGCCTATGGCCACCGAGGTTGGAGGTCAACACTAGAGGAGTTGGTAACCAAATTCAAAGGTTTAATAGTCATTTTTGGGGTATTTGAGTGTTTTGAAGCCAATGGAATAGTCATAAAAACAATTAGAGAATTATTGGTCCTTGTAATCAGACATTTCACTCTTAATCCAAAGAGGGCTTAGCTAGTTAAAGCAAGTTAGCCCAAGACGGGTGAACTCCATCGTCCATAATTTGTGTTATGTGATTGTTGTGAGTTATATTTATGCATTTAATTTGTCATTTATGAGTTCTTAAAATCTAATTAACTCATAATTTGATCATCAAAGACACATGAAACTTTACACTTTAACCCCTTCACAAGTGGTTATCTTGAGTCGATCCTTAAACACATTTTTAATATAGACGAGGGAGTTTACATAGCAATAACAAGTTTTCCCATATTCAGATCACAAGGAAGTGTATAAATGTGCATCTATTCATGTTAAGTGTAACTCCCTCCTACCACATTTACCCAAGCTAACTGGTCCACTGGGGTAAACATGTGACAAATAGTTACTATGATGTTATTCAAATCCCCATGTAAAGTTAAGGAAATGGAACCGGAAAAAAAAAACCAAAGTGACCTTTCACACATGTTATAGAACCTCTAGGAGCCAACCAGCCTTTCTAGGTGACCAATCCCTGAGGAAACTTAACTTTTCATTGAATTAAACCCCTAGTCACTCCCTTGATAAGCTATGCATGCAAATTTATGCCTCCATCTACTCCCACAACAAGGGAAAGCTAGTGACTGTGGAATTTTTCAGCTAGTTTTGTGGCAATGACCCTAGATTATATGCCACTTTTTCAGGGCCAGAACTCAGTCCACTTCCCATAAATCCATGAAAACCTCAAGAATGATAAATAACATTGATATAAAGGTACTAATGCAAACATTTGATCAATGACTTGACTAGACCCCTACTAGCCAGGACAAGCATTTCGTCAAACATGTTGCAAATATGTGTTCTATAGGTCATAACAACAAATCTGAGCATAAGGGTCTCATACTTATCTAAGAATCACTAAGAAGCATTGAGGCCTTATCACATTAGTTTCATTATCATATATTAGGTCATATATTCATTTCTCATTCATTTACAAATCAAAACATGTTGAGAGAAATACCTCATCTTTTTCATAAAAAATACTCATAACCAACGTATTAACAACAAAAATAACAAGGATACAAAAACTATAAATGCCACATATGTTCTAGTACATTTTCACATAAAATACCATGGAAATTAACTCTTATTAATGAATGAAAAAGCCAACCAGGTTTGGGACTTCCACATACCACCAAACCATATATTGGTTGAACCAATTATTTCTTTCAACCAATCACCCCCTTTCCATATTCCAAGCATGAATGTGGGACTCATAAAAAGAAATAAATCAGGGATTCCTGAGGCTAAACCACCTCACCCTCATCAATAGAACCAGGCTTTACCGCAATCCCCACCAGATCATTGGGCCCTAAACAAGCATGGATGCCACTGGATTTCTCCACCTACACCTTGATGAATTTTCTTGTCTCCTAGTCTCTAGGATTTATCATACATCCCGCCATACAATGGTCAAGGATCCCTAGGCATAATCGAGACTCCAACCTCTAGGATTTACCATATATCCTGCCATTCACTAGCCAAGGATTCTTAGGCATGATCGAGGGCACCCACCTCTAATATTTACCGTATATCCTTCCATTCATCGGTCGAGGATTACTACGACCATCGAGGCACAAAATATATGGCTTTAACACAACCCACAATCTGGTTCAGGGGTTTCTAGGCCAAGGTTTTACCACAATCCACAATACAATTCAGGTATCACTAGGCCATGCATTATTTTTTCTGAGACCACCTCACTCAGTTTTGAATCCATCTGACAATCCAGATCAACTACAACATGAGAACCCCATCACACCATGGCTATCTGGAAATGGAAAGGAAACATTGCAGGACACTATCACACTTGGAAAAACCCATGCCAATGACAATAAGAGAACCAAGAACACAAATGCATACCCATGCATAACAAAACTAGTAAGGTATTCATACATGCAACTTGATACCTACAAATAGTCTCGTTGTAGCCACTTCATCTTGCTCTTCCTTACTTGATATTTTCTTCCCTTTTCCTTATTTTATTTTCTTGATCCAATACTGAAGTGCTCCAAGAAAACTCTATATCCAAGAGTGAGAGAGAGAAAGAATAGAGAGAGAGAGCTCCAAAACTGGACTGACAAAAGTTTCTACAAAAGCTACCAACTGATCCTCATAAGCCTTTTTATTAATGAGGGCTCTATTTTCTTCAATTTTCCATTTTTTTCCATAATTTTCCTCCTCACATGCAACCTATGATCTTTCACCTTCCTTTTCTCCTAATTTACATTATTTCCATAAATAAAATGCCAAGTAATGCCGCATGCCTTTCTAAAGCCTTTGTCATTTCCTTTTTCAATTTCCTTTAGCCATAATAACCTTAATGAACACCCACTAGGATGTCTTTCCCAACATTAATCTTGGAATATGTGTTCCATGACCTTGGTCTTATATTTATTTACATGAATTTTTAACCATGGTTGTTACAAAACCCTCTCCCTTGGGGGAACACTGTCCTTGGTGTTCAATGAAACCTAACAAACAAGACCGTTGAAAACCAAAAGACACTGCCCATGGAGCTTTATAATGCAACTCATTGTATTATTTATAATTAACACCACTGAAAACATGAAAAACATAATGTTTACTTGAGATTTATAATATAGCTCATTATGATATTTACAATAATATACACATATACATTCATGCACAGTTTCTCTAACCAGCAAATAAAAGGATACAATGCTTGCATCTGCAACAAGGGAATCCATAGGCTCACACCTCCATCCTCAAAGTAATATTGGTATTCACCTCATTCCCAGGAAGTCCACAATTCATTGCCAAAATCAATGATGCATCCTAGGTACAGCGCTACATGTTTCCAGAGTGAGAAATTTGTTAGTGTTAGAATATGCATTATGTCATCAATGATCAAAATCACTCATTTCATTCTCATTTTAGGCATACCACTCTAAATTTTTTATATCATTCCATTAGGTCATGCTAAAAAATTTTTCACTAATGGTAGCCCTAGTCATAAAACTTCACTCTCCCTCAGAAACTCACATTTGTTGGATCACATTCATGTCTTGTTGAAAATAATAACACTTTTGAAAAGCTCATTTCACCATGTCTTATCTCAGTCAAATTCAATCATGGAATTTAGGTCATTCAATGTCCCATTAGGTCATTATGTTTCAATGCTCAAGGTCCAAAAATGCACCATTTAATCTCAATAAAGTCATCAAAATGTGTGAGTGACTAAATAAACATTTTATTTTCACCTGCAGAATATCATCAGCATGTAAATATCATATTTTTAAATTTGTAATTTTGATTTTTTATGATTTTCATATCAAAATGTCATTTTGATATGAAAACAAAGATGTAATTTATTTTTAATTTCCTATGTAATTTTATGTTTTCTATATGTAATAATTTCAATCCCTAGCTGCCAACTCAAAATACACATGCCAAACTGAAAGAGAGAAGTGAAAAACTCCAACATCTCCATCCTCCAAGAGAGAAAAGTCAGATGAAAGGGTAATCATCAAATGTTTCAGAAAAGGGAAAAAAGACATTAGAAAATTGGGTTTTCAAATTTTAAATTCAAATTCACTTTGGTATTTATGACTAAATACATCAAATCATATTCATTTTCCTCTTTAAGAGATCGAGTTAGCACTCCAACATCCAAAACATTCAAAATTCTGAGCAAAAATAGCAAAGGAGCATAAGCGAGGACGCAAATATCCTTAAACGAGGGTGCAAATCAATGCAGGGTGGTGCAAATGTCCAAAAATGGTGAAAATCAATTGTTGAGGGCGCAAATCATTTGAACAGGGTGAAAATATCCTAAAAAGAGGGCACAAATACGTTGTTGATGGCGCAAATGACCATCAATCTTACCAAACCATCCAAATGATTAGAAACTACCTTTCAAAGCTTCTCCACCCATTCATTAACCTCTAGCAATCTAGTAAGAGGTGTTTTCCATCAAAATCATCTTTTCAAAGTTGTATGTGTTCCAATTTTCAATTGAAGTTGTAATTTAGTGTTTTTTGTGAAGCAAAACCCTATTTTTTCTCCCTTTCACCCTTAAATCCAAAAACTCCACTTCTCTTACACTCCATACCATCCCTACAATCTTAAAATTCATTCCCTAAACCCTGTTATCATAAATCCCATCCCTAACTTACTAATTCCTAAAACCCTAATGCCTAGGTGTTATTCTAGACCTAGGTTCTTAAATCCCAATTCCCATCACTCTTTCTCATATTCCCTTCCCTATTCCTCATATCCCTAAAAATTACTCCATATCCCCTTCCCATATCACATATCCCTATCAAATATCTCCCTCATTTTTCCTTTCCCATTTCCCTATCCCATTTTCCTTCCCTAATCCCTAGGGTTTTAAACAAAAATACCATGGCAAGAGAAGTGTAAAACACAACATTCACTGAAGCAGAGGAAACACAGATAAGGAGGTCAAAGAGAGGAGAAAGAGTGCTCAAAATTGAGCCTACTAACACCAAAGAACTCTTAGCTTCTCCATTGATTGTCACATGCTTTAAACATGTTGGTTTCTATGATTTGTTTTATAAATTTAAGAGGGTTAAACACAACCCATGCTAACTAGACTATTCATATCAGGACTCCATGACAATCAAGTTAAATTAGCTGGGGTCACTTTTACCTTATCTACTGTTGTTACATCAGATGCTACAGGGATCCCTAATATTGGGGAGAAATGGTTCAAGAAAGGCAGATTGAAGAAACAGGATTACGACTTCCTCCTCAAAACAAGACATCAAAATCAAACAAAGATATTATTCCCTTTTTCACACCTCTTGGACAAATATGCACCTATGATGAAGATTTTAATGAAATATTTCTAATGTGAAGGTATATTTTCAAGGCTCTATTCCTATCACATCCGGATCTTGATGCACTTCACTAGGGAAACGATGCTTAACATGCCCTATTATATTTTTTGGAGTATAGAAAAGATTGCATACATTTCTCAGAAGAAGGATTATGAACAACAAATGAAAATCCTATTCCATCATTCCCTCATAAAAATCATAGTCCTCCAAACAAAGAGATTATTCCCTTTTTCACACCTCTTGGACAGATATGCACCTATGATGAATATTTTAATGAAATATTTCTAATGTGAAGGTAGATTTTCAAGGCTCTATTCCTATCACATCCGGATCTTGATGCACTTCACTAGGGAAACGATGCTTAACATACACTATTATCTTTTTCGGAGTATAAAAAAGATTGCATAAATTTCTCAGAAGAAGGATTATGAACAGCAAATGAAAAGCCTATTCCATCATTCCCTCATAAAAATCATAGTCCTCCACCATCTTTATCAAATGAACATTGCATGGAGCACCTTCATAGCCAATGATATCTTCATTGAGCCATCCATTCAGCATGCACAACATGTCCCTTCATCATCTCAGCCCATGATTGACTCATCATCATTAGATCAATCCTCTTCACCTCCTTCATCTCCATCTCATCATGACCCTTCATCTCCATCTCACCATGACCCTTGATATTTATCTCATTATGACCCTTCATCTCCATCTCATCGTGATTTTGGGTCACCTAGCAGGATAGATGACATTGAGCCTAACTGGGTTAGTTTGGTTGAGGTTGAGCCATTGCCAAAAACCTACCAAAGAGGCTATAGGCATGTGTTTGCTTCACTTTGAGTGAAAGGGGCCACGCCTTCAACATCAACACAGCAAGTGGATAAAGGTAAAGAAAAGGTCATTGAGCCACTTATTCATGATGAGGAAGATAGTCATGAAACAGAGCATGAATTTCAGATTGTTGACCTAGACAAATATGAAGAAGACAAAATCACAAATTTAGAAATAAAAGGTAAGGATGCAAATATTAGTGAAATTCAAACTAATATTTACATGGGTAGATATGTGATTCACTTTATTGAGAAAGAAAATGAGCAGTTGAAGACCAAACAGGTCATTGATGAGGTGAAGTACTTCAATGCTCAAAGGGAGGATCATAAGGCCAAATAAATGCTAGATGAAGCATTGGAGAAGTATGTTTTTCTTGAGGAGGAAGAAGAACAGGTACCAAGGTAGAGACCTAGAACTAGAGGGATGAAAAGAGCTCTAGCTCTAGAGAGACAAAGGGAAGTTGAGCCAGTTGACCAGCTAACCCTAAATGAGAAGCTTGCCATAGAAATCAACCAGAACAGGGAGCCATGGCTTGATAGAGCCAACAAACATTTGGAGAAGCTGATAGAGAATGAAAATAAGGACAATGACTTGTTGAGGAGGAAGGTCAAACTTCATGCCCAGAAAGAGAAAATTGCATTGGCCAAGCTCAAAAGACCCAATGCCAAAATTGAAAATTTGACCAAGGAAGAGGAGAAAAAGTTGGACATCCTTGTTGAGGCTTCCCTACAAGCTTAGACACGCCTAACCCATCCATTCCAACATTTTTGAGGCATTTTGCAACTTTTTTTCAAATTCTCGAAAACTTTGTGTTTTGTGAGGCATTTAATTAGTAGAAAATTGGGCAATTGCGCAAAGCCCTAGGCGCTACACAAATAATTGGCACACTTTTTTAGGATAAGAAAGGAACCATTGGATTCATAATGACTCATACATCTCTGAAAACCATGTTTCTAGCCTTGTATTTCAATTTTGATGGGTGAAAATCCCAAAAAACCACCAAAAAAAGACCTTTCTGCCCCTTTTTTCACCTTGGCGCTGCGCAAATACAAATCCTGGGAGATTGGATTTTTGAGGGGGAAATAACCTCCATTTTCAGAACTTGAGGCATATTTGGAAAGAGGATATGCATGGATTTCCAACAAGCTATCTTGGGCCTCATTTGGACACCAGGAAGGCCTCCAAAACTAGCCCTGAACACTGATGGTGCAAATGAGACTAGGATGGTGCAAATGCACAATTAATGGCGGAAATGTCAAATTTGCTGATTTTTTCAAATTTTCTCTCAATTTTTCACTTTTCTTTAGCAAATCCTCTTTCTACTCATGTAATTCATCATGGTAAATGTAATTATTTCAAGGATTACTTACCTAATTACTTACCTAGGGTAGATTCATAGGGTTAAAGTCATTAATGAGTCATGAACAATTCAATGTAATGAAGAGTGAGTCACTTAGACCATCCTACACTTCAGTTTTTAGTTCATAAATTAGTGGATCTCATACTCACCTCATGGATTCAACCCCTGAGGATGAGTGAAGCTTTTTTTGATGTCTATTTAGCTCTTTTCTTCACACTAGTGAAGGGTTGGAATTAGTTTGATGTTTTCTAGTTGACCAAGGAAACTTTGTACTCATTTTGGCCAGCTAATAAAGAGGATTTGTAGCTACTTTTATGGGATACTTGTGGCATTGAATGTCTATCATTTTTTTTTTCTTCAGTATCATATGTTTGAATGTATTGTACTCATGTTCACTTCATTTCTATGTTATTATCTTTTACAAGTTATATAATCAGAATACATGTTTACACATGCTCTGTTTTGGGTAACTAATCATATTTTGTTCATCTTCTTCTATATGAGAAAAATACATATCCTATGCTTTTCTTAGCTTTCTTTCAGCTTCAACACCATTCCATCACAATCCTCTTCAAGTGATAAGCATTGTACCTACCTTTCCCCATTGATCCCTGCAACCCTAACTCATTTTTCCTGACCTATCTTTCCTTGACCTAATTCCCTCATCTAGTGATTCCCCAACCAAATCAAATCAAAACAACCCCTTGCACTCTATATCTAGCCTACAAACCCTAGTTTCTCCAGCCCTCCTGGTTGTGACCCTTTTTGGAGATAGTCCTCTCAGACTTGATAGGGCTAGCTATCAAGTCAAAAGCTTGGTCTGTGGTTACCTCTGTTGGGATTTCTTCTTCAGTCTTGGGAATCTGGCGGAGTGCTAACATCTTGGTGTCGTTTCCAGGGAACGAAGAGACAAAAATTTCCCTGGTTGTATGACAAATATCCATTGGAAATTTATCCCTTAGATGATGGGATCGAGTTTCATAAGGTTGATTCCATAATTTCAGTTCCTCAAAAGTAGATATGGCTTCTCAAAGAAGGTATACCAGGTCTAATCCTAATCCAGATTCATTTTCTCTCGTCGAATATCCTGAAAGATATAATATTCCAAATCTGGATCATCAAGCAAGGCATGACTGGAAAACACATTTTCCAGTAATGGATGCTACAAGAATTGAAACCAAGACCTGGATCCCTTAGAAAAATGTGTTTAAGTGCTAAATCCAAGAGGAGGCTCCAAAGAAATCCTTCTAAGTGGGTTAAACAGATCTCCCACACTTATATGTCCTCTAAAAGTTCTCGATGAAGGGACTGCAACAATACTTGAACAAGGATTGAATACACAGCATTATTTTAATGAGCCATGACGCATGAAGATGAAAATAGTTGATCAATGTATAATATAGCAACAAGAGAGTATAATATGTGGAGGAATCAATCTCTCCAACTAGGAAATGAAAGCCTCAATAAGACATGTACATCAAATGTGACAAAACTCTGCTACATAAATATTCTCTAGCTATGAAAGCGTTGTCTATAGGAGAAACTGCAACATATAAGATGAAAATAAGATGATATGATAATATCATCTCAAATAAATGAGGGGGAGAAAGCTCTCAACCCTTGAAAACACTAATACAACAATAATACACAATCCTTAGAAGGATTGGCTGCAATACATGTACAAATGGAAAATCTACAGAAATGTTGGAGTTGTTGGGCAGCAGCTGCAAATCAATATTGGAAATACATGGAGATGACTAAATATGATGCTCAATCTAAAGCAAACCTCCTCCAATGGATATCTCAATGCAAGGCTGATCCCGGCACTGAAATATTGCCCTCCAAGAAGCTAGTGCAACCTCTCACTGCAAGTGTGCACTGAAATAACACAGTCTAGAGGATGGACTGTGTTTTCTATGATGGGAGATGTTGTCCTTGATGCCAAAATATGCAAATATTCCCTGGAGACCTTCCTTAATAATCTTCCCGAGGAATAGAAGCTCCCTCCTCTGAAAGATGAGATAAGGAATGGTGTTGTGGAACCCCTCCACTACAACACCCAGCAACACTACATTATACTTCAGCAGAAATAACGCAATGACTGAATAATGGCTTTGGCCTTGATCCAAGATGTGGAGAAAATGAAGTGTAATCCTTCAAGAGGCCTCTCAAGAAGGAGAGGAAATCCTAAGCAGGAATCCCTTGTGCTAAGCAGCACTGCAACTCAGTTGAACAACCGAGACTGCAAATATGTCTAAGCAGACAAATGATCAAATGCTCAAAGATGTCTCACTATGGCTGCCTCTTCCTCCTTTTATGCAAGTGAATGCCTCTTAGCCCTGGACCCCACACATTAGGGTTTCTTCCACAAAAAATATTTCTCCCTACAAAACTGCGTTGTCTTCCCAAGCAAGCTACACCTCTCAGGCAGCGTTGTTGACTTGGTCAAACTTGACCTTGTCCACATGCAAATTGCCCATTTTCACACTGGAAGGTGCAAAATAAGCTGCTCCAATGATCCCTTTCACACTATGATGGATTTTATTCCTACTCATGTCCTTTTACCCATTTTACTCATCTCGTAGATGACATAAACAAAATTAATATTCCAATTTGTTGCTTGCAAATTTTGGAATATTACAGTCCTCCCCTCTCAAAGACTGCTTGTCCTCAAGTAAGTGCAAGGATAGACTAAGTTCTCTTCTCCTCTCCCTGTAGCATCCCTGTATGATGATATCCTCCAAGGAAAGTGATGATATCTCATCAATCAATTCTCCACATTGCTCCTCCTCAGCATGCAAGTCAACTATCAAGCCATCATCATGTAAAAGTGAAATACTCAAGAGGATAGAAAAGTGATGTCTAGAGGTCCCCTCGAAGAATAGGATCTGAAATAAAATGGGAACTATATTTCCCATATGGATCCTCCATCTCCAAGCTATGAGCCATGCAAAATGAGTCACCTTCCAACTAGGCAACTCCTGGAAACTACCCTCCACCTTTGGCTCCGACAAAGTAGGTGGGCTGAAATTCTGCACATGGTAGACAAATTAGCCTACCCCATGTTGTCCTCCTCTCCACTTAAGATAATTTTAGAGTATATTTTGATCCTAGGCTGTAATAATGTTGCCCTCAAGTGTCAAGATGAGGATTAGATCTCCAAAAATATCTCTCACAATGCTGCAAATCATGCTGGCCCAAATATCCCCATATATGATGAGTTGGAAGTCATCATCATATGGCATCTCCTCCATCTATGGTTCACCTCATAAAGAGACAAGTGTGTCGTAAAGGTGACCATACCATATCCCATGTTCACCTTAGAACATGTGGTGCAAATAGTGTGAGGAATTTCTCCCTCAAAGGACACATTCACCCAATGTGTCTCTCTCCCAAGTATGCCCCTCATAAAGACAGAAATAGTAGAGCCATAGGGAGCAAAAATTAGAATCATACTTGTTGCCATATGCAACAAATGAGAAGGAAAATGGTCCCTCAAGTGCAACCAACGCAGCTTGACCCTCAACTACCATAGAGACTAATAAAATGAGTGGCTCCTCAACCATTTCCTTACTACTCCAATCTCCTCATAAGTATGGAGGAAGTGAATGATGCAAGGTGTACAATTATCATATCCTCCATAATAAGCCTCTTCCCCAAGTCCTCCTAGGGAATGGCCATCAATCATGCTTATGGCCTCAACTAGACCATGAAGCTCAAAAGAAATAATGCTCCTCCTTGGAGCAACATCCTGCACATATATGGTTAAGGGACATACATCATATAAATAATCATGTAAACAATCATCACCCTTACCATATGTTATGTTCATACAAATGGAGTGGCTCATAGATGAGTCTCCTCTCCTCCTCAAAGAGAAAAGAGGTGGTTGTGCTAACTCCTCCAAATATTTATGTCTCTCTCCCATCTCCATATGGTCCATGCATCTCCTCATATGCTAATATATCTCCTCCTCAAAGCCCATCCAAAAATACCCCTCCATGATGGTGTGGTATGCTCTCAAAGAACAATTGGGGCTGAAAAGGAAATCCTCATGAGCTACTTGTAGCAACTTCTTCTTGTGCTTGGAAGGTCTAGGAAAGAAGATCCTACCATGATAAAATATGACCCCATCTCTGACTGAATACTCCTCCATATGCAACTAGCCATTCAATATCATGCAAGTGTAAAGATCCTTGGAATACTCCACCAAAATCTGGGAGCTCCAATATGGATCTAACCTCCATAGTGACAGCGCTGATGATCTCTCATGAGGAACATCTGTCATATGGCTACCCTATTCTTTGACATCTCCCATGTCAAAGCTGCAAGTTGGAAGGCTACTATCCTTCCCCTGTTGCTTCTACCACAGCACAGAATCTGAAATGGAAGTGGGTGATGCTGATGTTGAGAGAATTCTCCTTCTCTCCTTGAGTCTACCATAGCCTCCCAGCGTTGTATCAAGTTCTACCAAGGTTCCCACTCCTCTAAAATAATTGAGTGGTGCCTCAACATGTGAAGCATCCATCCTCCTCTACTGATCTAGTGGTCTCCCCAGCAAAATGTCTCCATGCAATGAGACATCATCATTAAGACATGACTAAATATATGAATGGAGAAAGCTCTCCATGCTTCCACTGCGCAATCCAGTCACGTTCTTAGGTGTATCAACCTCCATAGATGAATAGGAATGTGTACTCCTCATCTCATGATGTTGGGTCTTCTCCCTACCTTCTCCTTGTGTCTCCATGGTTTCACACCTCCTAAACAATGGCACATTTAGTGCATGAGTTGTGCCTTGATCTCCATACATGAGATCCTGGGGACTTTCTTGCAAATATGCAAGAATACCTTTATCTGGAGCAAGTGCTCCTCTTTCCTTTGCATGAGGTGCTAGATCAACTCCAAATCTAACAGTGTTGATGCCCTCAATCTCTGAAATATGAGTGGGCAACCCTCCAATTATTGGATCCCTTTTTGAAAAAGATATTTCCATGCTCTCTTGCCCAAAAGTGTGAGAAGAAGGTTTATCCTTCGGCAAAGTATGGTGCAATTTTTCATGCAAGGGTTTTGCTTGATTTTTCTTTTTTACTTCCACCATGTGTGTCTCATGAATATTTTTATCAAATATTTCCACTAATGCCTTAGTGAAATTTTCATAAGATGCAATGATTACATTTCTCAAAGAAAAGGATTCAAAGATCCACCAGGCAAAATCCTTACCTCTCAAATGCAGCGCTGCAACTTTGATGGCTTCATCTTCAAGGATGTGGTGCTGCTGCAAGAAGGTCTCTAACTCCTCCACCCAAGCTTTGGCTGAACATACAGGTGAACCCTCAAAGGTAGATAGATGAAATCTATCCTACTGCTCTCTTTCCTTCACCTTCATCTTGCAAAACTCTGAAAAACTGGGATTATCTCTGAATTTCTGAGTTTGAGACTCATAATCCTTCAGGAAATAACTAAGGGTTTCCCTCCTAGCAACCTCTTCTTCTCTTTCCATCTCTCTTCTGGCAATCCTGGGCCTATGATTGCGCTGAGTAAGAGGATGTGCAACTTCTTGCTCACACTCCTCATGTGACAATCTAGAGTTTTATTTTGAACCAAACCCTCCAGGAGATTCTCCATACATCTCCCTCCTGATCTCCTTCAACTCTTCATGAATCATATGTATAGATTTAGGAAGAATCTTGGTAAGCTTATCCCCTTTTTCTTCTCCAAAAGATGGAGTCTTTCTCCTGCTTATTTCTTTGTCTCCTCGATGAGAATAGGAAGCGCAGGGTTCTTGCTCTTCTTTCTACTTATCCTCCTTGGGGAGGTTCTTCATGGATCTGAAATATGATGAGATAAAACTCATCCTCTTCAATCTTCTGATCTCTTGGGCTTAGACTCACAGGCTGAGCCAAGACTATGCTTTGATACCACTGTAATATTCCAAATCTGGATCATCTAGCAAGGCGTGACTGGAAAACGAATTTTCTAGTAATGGCTACTACAAGAATTGAAACCAAGACCTGGATCCCTTAGAAAAATGTGTCTAAGTTCTAAATCCAAGAGGAGGCTCCAAATAAATCCTTCTAAGTGGGTTAAAGAGATCTCCCACACTTAGATGTCCTCTAAAAGTGCCTGATGAAGGGAACTGCAACAATACTTGAACAAGGATTGAATACACAGCGTTATTTTAATGAGCCATGACACATGAAGATGAAAATATCTGATCAATGTATAATATAGCAGCAAGAGAGTATAATATGTGGAGGAATCAATCTCTCCAACTAGGCAATGAAAGCCTCAATAAGACATGTACATCAAATGTGACAAAACTCTGCTACATAAATATGCTCCAGCTATGACAGCGCTGTCTATAGGAGACACTGCAACATATAAGATGAAAATAAGATGATATGACAATATCATCTCAAATAAATTATGGGGAGAAAGCTCTCAACCCCTGAAAAAACTAATACAACAATAATAGACAATCCTTAGAAGGATTGGATGCAATACATGTACAAATGGAAAATCTGCAGAAATGCCAGAGTTGTTGGGTAGCAGCTGCAACTCAATATTGGAAATACATGGAGATAGCTGAATATGATGTAAAATATGAATCAAACCTCCTTCAATGGATCTCTCAATGCAAGGCTGATCCCGACGCTGAAGATCTTTCCCTCCAAGAAGTTGGTGCAACCTCTCACTGCAAGTGTGCACTGAAATAACGCAGTCTAGAGGATGGACTGCATTGTCTATGATGGGAGATGTTGGCCTTGATGCCAAAATATGAAAATCTGCCCTGGAGACCTTCCTTACTAATCTTCCCAAGGAATAGAAGCTCCCTCCTCTGAAATATGAGACAAGTAATGGTGTTGTGGAACCCCTCCACTGCAACACCTAGCAACACTACATTATACTTCAACAGAAATAACATAGTGACTAAATAATGGCTTTGGCCTTGAGCCAAGATGTGGATAAAATGAAGTGCAATCCTTCAAGAGGCCTCTCAAGAAGGAGAGGAAATCATAAGCAGGAATCCCTCGTGCTATGCAGCAGTGCAACTCAACTGAACAGTCGGGACTGCAAATATGTCTAAGCAGACAAATGATCAAATGCTCAAAGATGTCTCACTATGGCTGCATCTTCCTCATTTTATGCAAGTGAATGCCTCTTTGCCCGAGACCCCACATATTAGGGATTCTTCCACAATGAATCTTTCTCCCTCCAAAACTGTGTTGTCTTCCCAAGCAAGCTACACCTCTCAAGCAGCGATGTTGACTTGATCAAACTTGACCTTGTCCACATGAAAATTTCCCCTTTTCACACTGGAAGGTGCAAAATAAGTTTCTCCAATGATCCCTTTCACACTATGAGGGATTTTATTCCTACACATGGGCCTTTTACCCATTTTATTCATCTCCTAGATGACATAAGAAAAAATTGATATTCCAATTTGTTGCTTGAAAATTTTGGAATATTACAAAAGAATCCTAAGGAGGCAAAGATCTTAGCCAGTTTCAAGCTCTTCAGAATCTCCTCCTCAAAATTTGGTAAGATGTTTCTCATTACCTTCTAATTTGGTATCCATACAAAATTTATTATATGATACCAAATTTGAGTTATCATTTTTTAGAACCAAATCGGAGAATAATTTGAATACAATAGTCCCTGAACCTTGGATATTAGATTTAAATCCATCATTATTTGAAGCTTCAAATGGGACTGATGTTAAGATCTGGAGACAATATTACAAGCTAGAAAATTTAGCCAATACCCTAAGTTACACTGCTGAAAAAGCCTATATTCAATACCAACAAGAAACCCTTCATATCCTCGAATTTTCCCAAATAATTATTGTTTCATTATCCATCCCATCATCATCTCAAATTCCCCCTCAAGGACCTCCTCATACCAATCCATCCTTCGTTCCACCCCCTCCACCACATTCAGCAGGAATTATGGCTCGTTTTGGACCTTTAGTTCTCCTTGGTAATATTATTGATCTACCTCAAGGATATGGTCAAAGGCTTCCCCTCTTCGATGAAAACTCTAAAATCACTGCCCGTCGGAACATGGCCAAAATTACAACCTTTATAGATCTTGAGGAATTAGATGCATATTATGCAAAGATGTGAATCGTCGAAAATATTTTTCCAGGTGAAGTCAAAGTTTGGTTTCGTGCCCTAGAATCCAATTCTATTAGGACTCATATTGAAATAGCTGATGCTTTCTTAGCCAAGTGGGATGAGAAGAAAAACCCTTTACAAATCCTTGTTGAATATGATTCCTTGAAGCGCAATCCCAATGAATCAGTGCCTAAGTAAAATTCTCGATACCTCAAAATCTATAATTCCATCCCAAATGAAATGAAAGCACCTCCTGGTTTAGCCCTTCTGTGTTATCACGATGCTTTTGAATGATATATGGCCTACTCATTGAGAGAAATAAATCCCACTACCCTTGAAGAAATGATAAAAAACTCAGTGAGTTTTGAGGCTAATATTTTGATTAAAAATTCCAAACTTAAAACTGAATGCAAAGTGACTATCAAAGAGGAACCTTCCACGTCATCCGATACTAAATTTGGTGCCTTACTTCAAACCATGGAGAGAATGGTCGACAGGATGTCTATTTCAGATAGACGAACTGAGCCACAAATCAGAAATCCAAACTTTCGAGGCTAGCAGCAGCAACCTCAGTTCTAAATAAAGCAGAGAGAGCAAATATCTCCTTAAACGCAACAACAATAGAAAATAATAACACCACTTCAACAAAACTATGTTGAGAGTGATGAAGAGGAAGAATAAATAGTAGAGGATAACCTTCTTTTCACAGTTAATGGTCAGCCCATTTTTCTCACCGAGGATGAAGAATATTTATAAAAAACAAGTTCACCTAATGACAAAAATTTCATAATGGTGAATGATCATGAGTTAGAAGTAGAATCTGATGACTATCGGAGAGGGTACCTGAATGTATTGAATTCCCAGCAAAGGCAGTACTCCTTGAGAATTTGTGATGTTCCAATAGCTCCACCTCCAAAGAAGACAATTCAATAGAAAGAATAAATGTTGAAACAAGTTCAAAATAAGGGTAAAGAGATTGTAGCTCTAAATCAGAATAGAAGTAATTAGCCCTCTACAAGTGCACTTGTCAAAGAAAGAGATATTCCAAGAAAAAAAGCTGCACTGAAATATCATGTTGATAAAAGGGATGTTCTCATAAGAGAGGTAGATAAAACTATACCTTTTAATTTAGAGTCAGAAAATTTCTAAGTTAAAGGTGTCTATTCCTCTTACTGAATTTTTCAAAATTGATAAATACAAAACCCATGTAGTCAAAAATTTGAAAGTTGACCCTTTATCCGACATGGTTAATTTAGAGGATGATCAGCCTGAGTTAATATTTCACCCCACCATCGATGGTTAGTCTAAAGATAGTGAGGTACCACCATTTTACGTGATTCTTAAAGTCCATTAGTGCATCCTTTATAACACTATGTTAGACTCTGGGGCCTCCCACAACCTCATGCCTAAAGTTATCATGGAGAAGCTTGGCCTTGACATAACCCACCCATATCATGATCTATATTATTTTGATTTCGGTTGTGTCTGTTGTTTGGTTCTAATCAAAGATCTAGTTGTCTCCCTAGGGCAGATCCCAGCCAAAAATGTCCTTATGGACGTGGTAGTTACTGATATTCCACCACGTTTCGGTATGTTGTTGTCAAGATCCTGGGGGGCTAAATACACAGGTACACTGTAGTTGGACTTTCCCTATGCCACTATTCCTATCTTCGGCCAAATGATAAAACTATACCGTGAGACTAAAATGAAATACATGATCACAAATAAGGAAAGGCCTAATAATCATCCTATCAACGTTGTACATAGAGACTTAGAGTCCTTTATATTGTACAATGATTCTGGATTAAATGATGTAGATTGCCAATTAGCAGAAATAGAGGATGTTCCTAAAGTTTCATATTGCGTTAGAACAATGTTATAAAAAGAGAAAGAGAATTTTCTTACTATATCCGAACAGCCATCAGAGAAGCCAGATGAAAGTTCAGAACAACATAATGAATTAGATCAGAAAATTGTGTCAAATCATAATCAAGAGTTTTAGCACCTTGAAGAAGAAGATGGTCTTTGGAGCATGGACTTTGATGGTTCTGTTGGCAAAGACGGGGCTGGCATTGGTTTATGGATCTGCAACCCATTTCAACAAAAAAAATAAGGTCCCAAAAAGTGTGAGGTTGTGTTCCTGCAAACTAGCATTTGATTGTATGAATAATGAGGCTGAATATGAAGCGCTCATTACCGGTTTGAAATTTCTGAAAAAAAATGGGAGCTAGGATAATTTCAGTCTACGGTGATTTAGAGCTGGTGATTAAACAAATCAAAGGTGAGTATCAAGCTAATCACCCAAGGATGAGGCAATATAGGAATGCAACACTTGACATTTTAAGAATGTTTTCAGAATATACACTTAAGGTAGTGCCAAGATTGCAAAACTTGATGGTTGATTTGTTAGCCACTATTGCGAGTAATTTCAGATCTACAATGTTTTCAAATAAAAACTTTGAGATCCATATAAATCACAGGCCCACCATTTCGGATAACTTGAAATTTTGGAAAGTTTTTTGGGACGATAAACAAGTGAACAATTTCCTTCAAAGTGAAGGTGATTTTGAGAATTGTTCTATGGACGAAGTGTACGACAATGATGACCGAGTAATTGAGGTAGATCAGATTGACATACTTTATCTCAAGGACAATAACATTCCAAAATGTCTCATACCTTTGGAAGAGTTGTTTGATCAAGATGATGTGGCAAGAAAACCTACTTTGGTCCCCACAGAAAAAGGCATAGGAGTTGTTAATATTGGAACAGTGGAGCAGCCAAAGTTCATCAAGATTTCAAAGTCTTTGCCATCAGAGGTAAAGCCTAAATATATTGATTTGTTTACTGATTTTTCTGATGTGTTTTCTTGGTATTACTCATATCTAAAGGAGTACAATAAATATATCATTTAACACACAATCTCGATCAATCCAAATCAAAAGCCTTTTAGACAGAAGCTCAGGGGAATAAATCCAAAGTTGTTGTTATCCATTTAGAAGGAGGTAAAAAAGCTCTATAAGTCAAGCATTATTTTTCCTGTCAGATTTTCAAATTGGATCTCCAATTTGGTTTCAGTGCGGAAGAAGACCGGTGAAATTCGACTATGTATAGATTTTAGAAATTGTAACAAAGTGTCGTTAAAGGAAAATTACCTGCTGCCCAAGATGGACCACATACTTAAGCAAGTTGTAGGATCCAGCAGGATGTCATTGTCGGATGGTTACTCAAGCTACAATTAGATCCTTGTACATGAATATGATCAATATAAGACACCATTCACTACACCATGGGGTACCTTTAAATATGCTAAGATGTCGTTCGATTTGAAGAATGTCGAGGCCACTTTCCAGCATGCCATGGGAATAGCTTTTGGAAATGAAAAATATGTCTTCCTTGTTTTTTGTTTACATGAAATAAATGTTTATTCAAATTCAGATGATGAGCATTTACACCATTTGAGAGTTGTGTTCCCGCGATGTAGAAAATTTGGGATTTCCCTATAACAAGTGCCTATTTTCTATGGAAGAAGGTAAGTTTTTGGGTCACATCATCTCAAAATATGGGATCCGAATAGACCCTACTAGAGTTGAAGTGATATAGAAAATTGATTTCCCTAAAACAAGAAGGAAATTCAAGAACTCAACAGTAGGATGAATTTCCTACGTAGGTTCATTCCCAACTTAGCAGAAGATCTTAGAGAGTTAAATAACATGTTGAAAAAGGAGAATGATGTTAGATGGTCTGAAAATGCTCGTAAGTCATTCAGCTCAGTGAAATTTTCTTTGACCACTGCTCCAGTGTTCACAAGTCCTGATTATTCACTAGATTTCATTATATTTTCTTTTGCTTATGAGCATACTTTGGCAGCGTGATTATGCAGAAAAAAGATGGGACAAAGATGCCAATAGCATTATTTAGTCGCACAATAAGGGATGTAGCCCTTCGATACAACATAATCGAGAAACAGGCCTTGGCCTTGGTCAAAGCACTCAAATACTTATATTTTTATATTCTTCACTCACATATTTTGGCATATGTTCCAAATGCAGCGGTTAAAGAAGTACTTATGCAAACAGATCCAGAAGGAAGAATAGGTAGGTGGATAGCAGCACTTTTAGAGTATGACCTTAAGATCAAGCTAACCAAGATGATCAAAGGGAAAAGCTTAGCCAAGCTCATGGCTAAGTCTAATCTACATGCACTTGACATCAATCTCATATCAGCACTATCTGATGATGATGAAGGTGTAAGTCTTGTTCAGGTATCAGATCTCTTCTCATCATCTCCACAGTATGTTGATATTATTTATGTTTTACAAAATTTGAATCCTCCTCTGGTCATGTCAAAGAGTAAGAGAAGGTCCTTGAATCTTAAGGCTTTGAAATACTGCATACTAGATAGTGCACTCTACTGGAAGGATCCTAGAGGAGTGTTACTCAATTTCTTGGTAGAAGATGAGTCCAAAGAAGTGATGAAGGATTTCCATAAAGGAGATTGTGGAGGTCATTTGTACTAGAAGATTGTGGCCAACAAAGTACTGAGATCAGGTTACTATTGGCCTACATTATTTTCAGATTTATACAAGATGGTCATGAGCTGCCATGAATGCCAACTTTTCCAAGGTAAATGTAAGCTTCTTCCTTTACCATTATATTCCATTTCAGTTGAAGCTCCCTTCTAGCATTGGGGCTTATATTTTATTGGTGAGATACATCCACCCTCATCTGCTCAACATATATGGATACTTACCGCCTCAAACTATTTCACAAAGTGGATCAAATCGATCACAACCAGGCAAGCTACAGACTCAATTATAATTCAGTTTCTAGAAGCTAACATCTTATCTTGGTTTGGTTGTTCTAGAAATATCATCACAGATAACATTGCAGCCTTCAAATCAAAGAAGATGGCATAATTATGTGATAAGTATAACATTAAAGTGGGTCATTCTACAACATATTATCCACAAGGCAACAGATTGGTGAAGTCCTCCAACAAGTCTTTGATCAACATAATCAAAAATATTTTGGAGGTGAACAAAAAGAATTGGCACAAGAAGCTAATTAATGCACTGTGGGCTGATCGAGTAAGCAGCAAGAGATCCATTGGCATGTCTCCATTTCAGGTAGTTTACGGTGTGGATACAGTTTTCCCTAATTCATTGGTTGTCCCATTCCTGAAGCTTCTACAAGAAGCAGGAAGTGAAGAAAATGACATTCAACGCAGAATAAACCAAATGATTCACTTGCAGCAAACAAGAGAAGAAGTGTTCTAGAACACTTCCAAGATCCATGATAAGATCAAGAAAATTTATGACAGAAAAACGAAGCAAGATGATTTCAAGATCAATGATGTGGTACTCCGATGGGATGCCAGGAATGAAAACAAAGCTAAGCACGGGAAGTTCGATAATTAATGGAAACATCCTTTTAAGCTTGCAGCTTCTCATGGACAAAATGCATATCTCTTGGAAGAAATGGATGGGAAAAGTTGCTTAGGAAGGCCAATTAATGGTAGGCTCCTGAAGCACTATCTCTTTTGATCTGAAAATTATGAAAATATTTCATCCTCATTGTATATATCAATTTGACATTCCTGCAAGTGTGAAGTGGAAAAGCATTGGAGTTCGGAGCCCGAAGTGAAGGCCATGGAGCTTCATTGAGTTTCTACTATTTCAATTTAAGTTTCCACAAAGCATAAGTTTAGTTTTGAGTCATTGTTTCAGTCAAATTTGAGTCAGTTTCATTCAGTTTGTGTCATTGAGTTGTCAATAGTTAGTCATGCATTTTAGTTTGAGTTATTTTTTGACCGTATTGGCCCAATGGAAGAGGCACTGATCTAGAAAATTCAGAGATATGTGGTTCTTGACACCTCTTTCAGAGCTGCAATCCCCAATAAGGCCAATTTTAGTGTTAGAATATGCATTCTTCCATCAGTGATCAAAATCACTCATTTCATTCTCATTTTAGGTGTCCCACTCTGAAATTTTTATATCATTCCATTAGTTCATGCTGAAAAATGTTTCACTCATGGTAGCCCTAGTCATAAAAATTCACTCTCCCTCAAAAAATCACATTTGCTGGCTCACCTTCATGTCTTGCTAAGCATAATAACACTTTTGAAAAGCTCATTTCACCATGTCTTATCTCAGTCAAATTCAATCATGGAATTCAGGTCATTCAATGTCCCATTAGGTCATTAGGTTTCCATGTTTAAGGCCCAAAAATGCACCATTTCATCTCAATAAAGTCAGAAAAATGTGTGAGAGTGACTCAATAAACATTTTATTTTCAACTGCGAAAGATCATCAGCATGTAAATATCATATTTTTAAATTTGTAATTTTTATTTTTTATGATTTTCAGTCAAAATGTCAGTTTGATATGAAAACGAAGATGTAATTTATTTTTAATTTCCTATGCAATTTTATGTTTTCTATATGTAATAATTTCAATCCCTAGTTTCCAACTCAAAATACACACGCCAAACTGAAAGACAGAAGTGAAAAACTCCAACATCTCCATCCTACAAGAGAGAAAAGTCAGATGAAATGGTAATCAGCAAATGTTTCAGAAAAGTGAAAAAAGAAATTAGAAAAGTGGGTTTTCAAATTTTAAATTCAAATTCACTTTGTTATTTATCATTAAAGACATCAAATAATATTCATTTTCCTCTTTAAAAGATCGAGCCAGCACTCCAACGGCCAAAAAAATCGAAATTCTAAGAAAAATTAGCAAAAGAGCAGAAGCAAGGGCGCAAATATCTTGAAACGAGGGCGCAAATACATTCTGGAGGGCGAAAATCAGTGCAGGAAAGCACAAATGTCCAGAAATGGTGCAAATCAGTTATTGAGGGCACAAATCAATTGAACAGGGTGCAAATATCCGTAAAAGAGGGTGCAAATATGTTGATGATGGCGCAAATGACCAGCAAGCTTACCAAACCATCCAAATGGTCAAAAACTTCCTTTCAAAGTGTTGGCTTGAGGGGTCCTGACCCAGGTTCGGTGTGCAAGGTTTTCCAACAAACCCCTATACTACTGGCCCTTTCGGCAGTGACCTACTTTCGCAGGTCACAGTCTCACCCGAAGTAGTATGGGTGGGTGCTGGAACCAGGTTTCCGCACACTGAGAAAGGATGGGTAAGGCAAGCAGGGTTGCATCCTGTTTTTGTAATTCCTAGATTATCTTGTCCTGCACAGGGTTAATTATGTTCCTATTCACATCCACGTGCACTAGATCTATAGTTATAGGCTTATTATATCATTAACACAACAGTAAATAAACAGAACATAACAGATCTAGATCCAATAGCTCAGTACACAGACCTTTCGCAGCTTAAAAATAGAAAATGCATAACACAATAATTATCAGCAATTCACATAACAGAACTCACAGATTCAAATCTCTAATAATCCTTCGTATGCATTCATTCATCAATATTTCCTTACAATTCCCTTCCCAACCTGCGCACACAGCAGCAGGGTCCACACATAGCTGGACTAGGATCTCCACACACACAGCCAGCAGGAGTCTGTTCCCCAAAACCCAAACAGATCACTTAAGAAACAGATCGTATCAATATCTCATCAATTCCTATCCTTTACAATCCAAAATTCATCTCTATTTATAACAAGCTAGCCTTAACGTTTCTATGGTCCGCAACCCATGGTTTTCGGACCTCTAGATTACCCTTTGACCCATTACAATGTGTTCGGGGCTTTGACCTGCCCCAAAACCCATGTACTATACTAAATATAATCAAAAGTAATCAAAATGAACCAGTTTCGCAGCTTGTAGGAGACCTTGTTCCAACAGTCCCCCAACACAATCTTGTGACTCGTCCCGAGTCACTGCACTAGTGCAGCTACATAGTCCGCAACCTAGTATGGTTTGAGTTGATTACCATTGATAAATCTAGGAATGAGGTCGCCGCGTAGGGTAGCTAACTGGACAACCTCGCCATTTAGAACCTCCTTAACGGTGTAGGGACCAAGCCACTGCTGCCGGAATTTGCCTAGATGTTTTTCAAACTGGCTATTGTATAAAAGAACGAGATCACCTTCAACAAATTTCTTCTGGAAAATGTGTTGATCATGCCATGATTTATCTCGAGCCTTTTGAACCTGCTGGTGAAACTGAGCAATAAACCAATCTTCCTCCAAAGCCAGCAGTTGTGCTAGGTGTTTTTCTATGGTATCAGATTATGCCATATTTGTGAGTGCTGCGATGCGTAGGCTAGGAAAAACGTATTCTAAGGGCATGATGGCCTCCTTGCCATAGACCATGCGGAAGGGTGTAATTTCGGTTAGCTTTTTGCAGGTTGTTCGATATGCCCACAGAACTGACGGGATGCGAATATCCCAGTCACTACGATCGGCATTACAAACCTTCATTAATGTTTGCTCTAAAATTTTGTTAAAATCTTCAACTGCCCCATTAGCCTGGGGATGATATGGTGTACTCTTGACATGGTGGATCTGGAATTCTTCATTCAAAGCTTGAATCGTTTGGTTAAAAAAATGTGTACCTCTGTCGCTCATTAAGATCTTTGGGCAGCCGAACCGGGTCAGAATCTGCTCAAAGATGAAGTGCGCAGTAGTATCAGTAGTACAAAATTTTACTGCTTGTGCTTCATCCCATCGTGTGACGTAATCAGTGGCAGTGATAATGTAGTGTGTACCTGTTTTCTTTCCTGGGGGATTGATAGGTCCTATAAAGTCAATGGCCTATTTATCAAAAGCTTGTAAGGCCATTTGAGGTTGTAATGGCATATCATCTCGTCGTGAGGGTCAACCAGTTCGCTGGCATGTATCACATGATTTACAATAGGTGTAAGAATCCTGATGCAGGGTAGGCCACCATAAGCCAGCCCTCAAAATATTTTGTGCCGCAACCCTGCCAGCGTAGTGGCCACCTGTGACTCCATCATGCGCTTCTGTGAGGATGGTGGGCCATTCATGTTTCAATACATATTTGTAGAGTATCTCATCAGTGCCTAGCTTTTATAGTTGTCCTGCAATGATAGTAAAATCTGCAGCCCAGGTGACCAACTCCTTCTTCTGTTGTACCGAATACACAGCAGGGGCCATGCCAGTAGTAAGGAACTCAATGATGTCAGTAAAGTGAGCATCAACCACCTTTATGTTAAACAATTTCCCATCGGGTAAGCCTTCTTCCAGGTTCGTAGGTTCTTCCCCTGTGTCAATACAAGACAGATGATTGGGGCCTGCATTCAACCTCCCAGGATTAACGATGATCTCAAAGTCATATTCCTAAAATAGCAACAGCCAACGGCAAATATTCCCCCCCAACACAGGCTTGTTGACCAGGTATTTCAAAGCTGAATGGTCTTTGAACATCTTAAAGTGTCCACCCAGTAGATAGTGTCGATATTTTTGTAGGGCGTACACCATAGCTAGTCCTTCATGCTCAGTGGTAGAGTAATTTCTTTCGGTACTTGACAGTTTGCGGCTGGCAAAGGCAACCGGGTGATCAATATCTCCTTCGCCAGGCTGCGTGAGTATCATGCCGAGGGCAATTCCTGACGCATCGACATGTACATGAAATTCCTTGGACCAGTCAGGGAAGATCAGTATGGGTGAAAAAATATTCTTCTCTTTTAGCAACTCGAAGCTCCTCTGACATTCATCATTCTAGAAGAAAGAGATATATTTTTTTAGTAGTTGTTCCATGGGTGCTATGATCAGAGCGTATCCTTGAATGAATTTTCTGTAATAGCTGGTATGACCAAGAATGGAGCGCAGCTATTTCTCCATGGTGGGGGCTACTAGGTTGATAATTACGGCTATCTTCATAGGATCAACCATTAGTCCTTGCCGACAGACTATGTGTCCAAGCAAGATTCTGAAAGGTACACAGAAGATACACTTTTTGACATTCAAGGAGATCTGGTGCTTCCGGCACACATCCAAAATTAATCGCAAGTTCGAGACATGTTCCTTCACTAAGCCAAAAACCGTCCAGTCATCAAAGTAAGCCTCCAAGAACTTATGAATAAATTCTTTGAACACAGCCACCACAACCCTTGAAAAGATAGCAGGTGCGTTCTTAAGACCAAAGGACATGACCGTATTGCCGAAGGACCCCAATTCGGTGGCAAAGGTGGTCTTACTGCGATCCTCAGGTGCAATTATGATCTGGTGGAATCCCGAGAATCCATCAATGAAGGAATAGGCCTCCTGGAAACCCAAGCTATCAAGGATTTCATTGGAGAAGGGAGTAGGGAAACGTCATGAACGCAGGTTTCGTTCAGCTTTCGTAGGTCCACACAGATGCATATTTCCCCCTTTGTTTTTTTCTCCTGAACAACCATTGGGCTTACCCAATCTGACTGTTCCATTGGTTCAATGATACCTACAGCCAACATTTTGTCCAACTCTTCTTTGACCTTTTTCTTATACTTAGGAATCAATCGGTAGGGCCGCTACTTGACGGGTCATGCCTCCGGCTTTAGGGTGATGTGCATAATGCCGAGGTCCCCAGTGATTCCTTTGAGCTCATAAAACTTTGTCGAGAATAATTCTTGGTACTCTGTAAGTAGTTCGGAAATGTTTCCCACGGTGCCTTCATCCCAATAGTCCCTAATTTTAGCCAGCTTAGGGTGTTATTTTGTTCCAATATTAACTTCACGTAGCTGGAGAGGTTTCGTTACATCAACATCCTGGAGCGATGGTCCGATAATGGTATGTTCCCCTTTAGATTCTGGAATAGAGATATTTTGTGGGTTATCTTCTTCTTCGTTAATCGCCAAGCTTTGGTAGTTGACTATGTCTTACGTCTGGGCCTCCCACGTCAAAACGGCTAGTGGGTTCTGTGGGTGAGGTTTCTTAAAGATGAATGTATCAATGTCTTTTAGGGCTTCGTCAAGCATCTTTGTTCCCCCAATAAGTCCGAACGTTCCAATAAAGTCCTCTTTTAATATTTCCCAATGGCAGGTCCACTGATGTAATTCTGTGTCTAAGTACCAAGTAGCTGGGATAGGGCCCAAGGCATGTATAAATAGATGGATACATTCTTCTAGGGTTCGGTCGGCCCATTTAATCGTCCAAGTACGTAGATGCGCACGGGGATCCCCGGGTCCTAGGAATATCTTGGTGCGCATATCAGCGGGAGGCGCGAACCGCAGCATCATCCTATATTGACACGTCTCCCAGTCCCGAAATTCTTTCTTGTGGGTATCCCACCATCGTGTGGGCATGCCACACAGTGCTAGATTGAGTGCCCAGAGCCACCGATCTTTTGGTACCCTAGCCTCTAATGTTATTAAGAAGTCTTGGACAGTACTAGACTCATCAAAGTGGGGAAGGTCTCTTACCTTCGAAGTAATGCAGTAGAGGGTCCTTGCAACCCAAGGATATCGTAGCACTGAGACATTGTGTAGCTGGGTCTGCCAACTCTCCAGTTCCTCATCTGGGTCAGAAAAGTACTCCCTGTTTTCTCCCCAATCAAATGCTCCGCCTATTGTAGGGTTGCCCTAGTCTTCATCCTGTGTCGTCATCCTGTAGATGTGATTGAGCTCCTCCTCCTCATATGCTGGTTCCATATAGCGCATACCTTCAACGAGATCCAGTGGTACTATTACACGTGTACCATTCTTCTCAAACACCATGCTACGTTTTTCTATATTAATAACGCCCGCTACATCGATAGCCCAGTCTATTCCTAGGAGGGCAAGATAGGGATCCGCATCTTCCACAATTTCTATGACCTCAAATTCAACGAGGGCCTTTACTCCTGCGATATCGATCATGACGTTTGGCAATCTTCCCAGAGGGATGACCTTCTGTTGATTCGCCATTCGCAGCTGGATGGTGGACCAGTCTAATTTAGGTTCACCCATTCGTTGCCATGTCTATTTTGGTGAGACATTCGCATCAGATCCAAGATCAAGAATAGCTTGATCTATCTCATAGTCACCAATCTGCGCAGTCAATCGCATTTCCTTCCCGGTGCACCTTTTGTAGCTGCATAATTTATGTACTTCCTTAACCTCATTTGTTGTGCTGGGTTGGGCTATGCAACCCTGTAGTAATAATTGAATATTCTCTCCAGCCTGTGGGTTGCGTAGTAGCTTCAAGCATGCTCTTAACAAGGTTTCAACCTCCTCTTCTGCCTGGAGGGGTGCTGGCAGTTGTGCAGGAACTTCCAGTGACTCTTGTTTTCTGGGATCGTCACTCCTTAGCTCCGCTTTGACTCTCTGTACATTTTGTGTGTGGGTAGACTATTTGTCCTTCATTTTGGTTAGCAAGATCGAGCAGTCTTCGATCTCATGGTCTAGCTATCGGCAATATTTACAAGTTTTCCTAGTGGGATTTGGGCAGCCCTTGGGAAAGTGCCCTACCTCTCCATAGTTGTAGCAGATCAACTGTAACCGTCCTCATCCTACACTCCCTCCCCGTCCTCCCCTGCCCCCTGCAGGAGAGCCACCAAATGTTGCGAGAGATCTCGGAGAGGCAAGATCGGATTGTACCCTATAAAGGTTTCCCTGATCTATCAACAAGTCATATGTTCAAAAATTCTGCTCATCGTGCCCTATGGATCGGCAGAACCTGCACCATTATTGCTTTAATTCTCCCCTATTTATCCAAGGAAAATGGGTCGTATCATGTAGTCCTGTTACTCGACAATCTTCGCACAAGAGGTCTGTGCTGACTCCTTTTCCCCGTTCCGTTCATAAGCTCTTTATTTCCATGTGCATGGCTCCAAGCTGCTCCTGAATTAGCTTCACTCCCTCCCTTGTGTCATCCTTAGGTGCAGCTTCAAGTTTCATGGTAGCTTCCAAGGCTTTTTCCTATGATTCAAAGGTCTGGTGGCCCATGGGTATGCGTAATTGAGGTAGCAGCATAGAAATGAACCATTCCGTGTGTTGTTTGTCATCGTATTTGAACTCACCTTCCCTGATTACTTTCTTTAACCGTTGGTCGGCCTCCCATACTGACTCAGACATTCCTTGCTTGAAGTCTTTCACTTCCACTACCAGCTGGGAATAGGATTTCAGCTTTCGAAATTGTTGTTTTAGGGCATCCTTAATATTCTGAAGTGTTGCTCCCCCATTTTGAGATATATACTGCATATACCAGTCCAGCGCCCTTTCTTCGAAAGTCAGGGATAGTTGTGCTCTCTTCACAGTATCACTTACCACCCCTTGTGTCGTCCATACCGAATCAGCCACGAACCAGAATCGTTCCATGTCCTCATCGGTTTTTCCCTTAAGGTAGGTAACTTTAAGTGTGCCGCCATGGGCTCCTCTAGTTTATCTTGCTAAGGCCCTAACTTCGAGGCACCTGACGGACCTTATATAAGTTTTGGCAGATTATGAGCAGAGCGATGCTCCTTTTTGTTGTTTCGATAGTTCTTACGGCTCCGTGTTGTGCTTCCACCCCAAATATCACTCATTCACCCTTATGTTAGATCTCTACTGCCATTACTCGATCCCGCTTCTCGGACTCCTTCAGGTCCAGGCAACAGAACCATTTGTTGGCTTGAGGGGTCCTGACCCAAGTTCGGTGTGCAAGGTTTGCCAACAAACCCCTATATTGCTGGCCCTTTAGGCAGTGACCTACTTTCGCAGGTCACAGTCTCACCTGAAGTAGTATGGGTGGGTGCTGGAACCAGGTTTCCGCACCCTGAGAAAGGATGGGTAAGGCAAGCAGGGTTGCGTCCTATTTTTGTAATTCCCAAATTACCTTGTCCTGCGCAGGGTTAATTATGTTCCTATTTGCATCCACGTGCACTATATCTACAGTTATAGGCTTATTATATTATTAACACAGTAGTACATAAACAGAACATAACAGATCTAGATCCAATAGCTCAGTACAGAAACCTTTCACAGCTTAAAGACAAAAAATACATAACACAGCAATTATTAGCAATTCACATAACAGAACTCACAGATTTAGATCTCTAATAATCCTTCGTATGCATTCATTCATCAATATTTCCTTACAATTCCCTTCCCAACCTGCGCACACAGCAGCAAGGTCCGCACACAGCTGGACTAGGATCTCCGCACACACAGCCAACAGGATTTCGTTCCCCAAAACCCAAACAAACCACTTAAGAAATAGATTGTATCAATATCTCATCAATTCCTATCCTTTACAATCCAAAATTCATCTCTATTTATAACAATCTATCCTCAACATTTCTATGGTCCACAACTCATGGTTTTCGGGCCCCTATTTTACCCTTTGACCCATTACAATGTGTTTAGGGCTTTGACCCACCCCAAAACCCCTACGCTATACTAAATATAATCAAAAGTAATCAAAATGGACCAGTTTCGCAGCTTGTTAGGAGACCCTATTCCAACACAAAGCTTCTCCACTCCGTCATTCACCTCTATCAATCTAGTAAGAGGCATTTTCCATCAAAATCATCTTTTCAAAGTTATATGTGTTCAAGTTTGTAAATGAAGTTGTAATTTGGTGTTTTTCATGAAGAAAAACCCTAGTTTTTCTCCCTTGCACCCTTAATTCCCAATACTCCATTTCTCTTACACTCCATACCATCCCTACAATCTTAAAATTCATTCCCTAAAACCTGTTATCATAAATCACATCCCTAACTTACTAATTCCTAAAACCCTAAGCCCTAGGTTCTATTCTAGACCTAGGCTCCTAAATCCCAATTCCCATCACTCTTTCTCCTATTTCCTTCCCTATTCCTCATATCCATAAACATTACTCCCTATCCCCTTCCCATATCACATATCCCTATCATATATCTCCATCAGTTTTCCTTTCCCATATCCCTATCCCATTTTCCTTACCTAATCCCTAGGGTTTTAAACAAAAATACCATGGAAACAAAAGAGGAAAACATAGCATTCACTAAAGCATAGGAAACACAGATAAGGATGTCAAAGAGAGGAGGAAGAGTGCTCAGACTTGAGCATGCTAACACCAAAGAACTCTTAGCTTCTCCATTGATTGTTAGATGCTTTAAACATGTTGGATTCTATGATTTTTATGAGAAAGCTAAGAGGGTTAAACACAACCCCATGCTAACTAGATTGATCATATCAGGACTCCATGAAAATCAAGTTAAATTAGTTGGGTTCACTTTTACCTTATCTATTTTTGTCATTTCAGATGCTACAGGGATCCCTAATGTTGGGGAGAAATGGTTCAAGAAAGGCAGATTAAAGAAACAGGATTATGACTTCTTCCTCAAAACAAGACATCAAAATCAAACAAAGAGATTCTTCCCTTTTTCATACCTCTTGGACAGATATGCACCTATGATGAAGATTATAATGAAATATTACTCATGTGAAGGCGGATTTTCAAGGCTTTATTCCTATCACATCCAACTCTTGATGCACTTCACTAGGGTAAGGATGCTTAACATACCCTATTATATTTTATGGCGTATATAAAATATGGCATACATTGCTCAAAAGAAGGATTATGAACAGCAAATGAAAAGCCTATTCCATCGTTCCCTCATAAAAATCGTAGTCCTTCACCATCTTGATCAACTGAACATTGCATGGATCATCTTCATAGCCAATGATATCTTCATTGAGCCATCCATTCAGCATGCACAACATGTCCCTTCATCATCTCATCCCATGATTCACTCATCATCATTAGATCAGTTCTCTTCACCTCCTTCATCTTCGTCTCATCATGACCCTTCATCCCCATCTCATCATGACCCTTCATCTCCATCTCATTATGACCCTTCATCTCCATCTCATCATGATTTTGGGTCACCTAGCAGGATAGATGACATTGAGCCTAAGTGGGCTAGTTTGGTTGAGGTTGAGCCATTGCCAAAAAAATACCAAAGAGGCTATAGGCATGTGTTTGCTTCACTTGGATTCAAAGGGGTCATTCCTTCAACATCAACACAATGAGTGGATAAAGGTAAATAAAAGGTCATTGAGCCACTTATTCATGATGAGGAGGACAGTCATGAAACAGAGCATGAATTTCATATTGTTGACCTAGACAAAGATTAAGAAGAAAAAATCACAAATGTAGCAATCAAAGGTAAGGATGCCAAGATTAGTGAACTTCAAACTAATCTTGACAGGGCTAGATATGTGATTCACTTTCTTGAGCAAGAAAATGAACAGTTGAATACCAAATAGGTCTTTGATGAGGTGAAGTAATTCACTGCTCAAAGGGAGGCTCATAAGGCCAAAGTAATGCTACATGAAGCATTGGAGAAGTATTTTTTTCTTGAGGAGGAAGAAAAACAGGTACCAAGGCAGAGACATAGAACTAGAGGGCTAAAAATAGCTCTAGCTCTAGAGAGACAAAGGGAAATTGAGCTAGTTGACCAGCTAACCCTAAATGAGCAGTTTGCCATAGAAATCAACCAGAGCAGGGATCCATGTCTTGATAGAGCCAACCAAAATTTATAGAATCTGCTAGAGAATGCCAATAAGGACAATGAATTTTTGAGGAGGAAGGTCAAACTTCATGCCCAGAAAGAGAAAATTGCATTGGCCAAGCTCAAAAGAGCCAATGCCAAAATTGAAAATTTGACCAAGGAGGAGGAGAAAAGCTGGACATCCTTGCTGAGGCTTCCCTACAATATTAGACACACTTACCTAAGCCATTCCAACATTTTTGAGGTATTTTTCAACTTTTCTTGAATTCTATAAAACTCTGTGTTTTTTTAGGCATTTAATTAGCAAAAAATTGGGCATTTGCACAATGCCCTAGGCACTACGCAAATAATTGGAACACTTTTTGAGGAGAATGAAGGCACCATGTGATTCATAATGACTCATACATCTCAGAAAACCATTTTTCTTACCTTAGTTTTCATTTTTTATGGGTGAAAAGCCCAAAAAACCACCAAAACATGACCTTTCTACCACTTTTTTCACCTTGGCGCTGCACAAACATCAGTCTTGGGATATTGGCTTTTTGAGGGGAAAAATGACCTCCATTTTCAAAACTTGTGGCATATTTGGAAATAGGACATGCAGTTATTTCCAACAAGCTATCTGGGGCCTCATTTGGACACCAATAAGGCCTCCAAAACTGGCCCTAAACATTGATGGTGCAAATGTCAATTTGCTGATTTTTTCAAATTTTATTTCAATTTTTACTTTTCTTCAGCAAATCCTCTTTCTAGTCATGTAACTTATCATGGTAAAACTTAAGTGTGTCAAGGATTACTTACCTAGGGTATATTAATAGGGTTAAATTCATTTATGAGTCACCATGAATCATTTCATTGTAATGAGGAGTGAGTCACTTGGACCATCCTACACTTCAGTTTTCAGTTCAGCAATTAGTGGATACCATCCTCACCTCATGGATTCAAACCCTAAGGATGAGTGAAGCATGTTTTGATGTCTATTTAGCTCTTTTATTCACACTAGTGAAGGGTTGGAATCAGTTTTATTTTTTCTAGTTGATCAAGGAAACTTTGTACTCAGTTTGGCCAGCTAATAAAGAGGAGTTGCAGCTAATTTTATGGGATACTTGTGGTATTGAATGTATATCATTGCATTTTTTCTTCAGTATCATATGTTGGAATGTATTGTACTCATGTTCACTTCATTTCTATTTTATGATCTTTTACAAGATATATAATCAGAATAGATGTTTTCACATGCTCTATTTTGGGTAACTGATCATATTTTGTTCATCTTCTTCTGTCTGAGAAAAATACATCTCCTATTCTTTTCTTAGCCTTCTTTCAGCTTAAACACCATTCCATCACAATCCTCTTCAAGTGATAAGCATGTTACCTACCTTTCTCCATTGATCCCTGCAACCCTAACTCATTTTCCCTAACCTAGCTTTCCTTGACCTAATTCCTTCATCCAGTGATTCCCCAACCAAATCAAATCAAAACAACCCCTTGCACTCTATGTCTAGCCTAAAAACTTTAATTTCTCCAGCCCTTCTAGTTGTGACCCTTTTTGGAGAGAGCCTTATTCGACTTGATAGGGATAGCTATCAAGTCAAAAACTTGGTTTGTGGTTACCTTTGTTGGGATTCCTTCTTCAGCCTTGGGAATCTGGAGGAGTGCTAACACAATTATTGGCTCGTTGTTAAGGCACACTCCCAATTTGAATCTGATTCCATATGAAAATTATAATGACCAAAAAAAATCCATCCCCAACCTTCCCTTCTCTGATGCACATTCCCTTGGTCAATCTGATAACCCCCTTCCATGCAGTCACTCACCTTCCATGTTCCCCGACATCCCCTATCCTGGGTGATCCATCCCTTGGCGAGGCTTCCTCGCATCAGAAGTTTAAACAACCAAGGCATATACCTACCTAAAAATCGTCATATCGGTCATAGCATGCTCATGGAAATAAATGGACAGGGTACTAGTGTCCCACAATGGCCCTTTTCTTGAAGAGCTTTACCAACATACTGTCGCATGTTCCAATTCCTTTTGTTGTTGCTGCTAATCCTTGGAATCAATTTCAACCACCCAAGCCAACGATTTTCCATGCTTTCTTGTACCAAGTACATAAATTCCATTATATTTAAAATAAATTGAAATAAACTCAAATCATACCTCATTGGTGGCTCATCAATAAGGTACACTTGCACTTATGTTTGCTTCTTGTCACAACAAGTCAAACTAGTTGTTTGATCAAATCATCATGTATAAACATATCACATCCGGTTAGCTCAAAACACAACCATCATAATCAAAATCATAGATCACATGTAACCATCATAAACCAGAATCATAGATCACAGGTAACCATCGTAAACTAGAATCATAGATCACATGCACAATTAAAACTAAAATAAAATATTGATACTTATCCCTTAATCTATCCTTAGCTTCTACCTTCATCCTTTATCTTTTTCGTATGCACACCGGATTGTTTGCCACACCTGAAAAACACCCAGTTCCTTCTCTTAAACCACGTATACATACATATAGTGTACATCACACACATACAACCACACATGGCATACAACACCTACACCGAGTGTACAACACAATGCATACACCTGCATCTTGTGTACGACACAATGCATACACCTACACGATGTACAACATAACACATTACATATACATACACAGAGTAAAACACAATCACATGTCATGATACCATGACTACGCAATGCACATACACAGTACCAAACGTACACAACACCACATGCACGACATGTACACAATAGCACGTGCACAACATGTACACAACGCCACATGCACGACATGTACACAGCACCACCTGCACACATCACCCCATGTACAACATGTACATGACACCACATGTACAATCATACACACAACACCACATGTACATAGAACCATATGTAGAACATGCACACCATGCCATATGTATACAACACCGCATATGAAACATGCACAAAGCACCTTATGTACACAGCACCGCATATCCAACATGCGCACAACACCATATGCACACAGCATTACATAGAAAACATGTGCGTTGCACTATATGTACACACCACTGCATAGACAACATGTACACATCACCATCTATATATAGAATTTCATAAGCAACATGTACACAACATGGCAGGTGCAACATGTACAACATATATAAAACAATAGTATTGCACATCTAGAGACTACATACTGACTCTACCAAGAAGCCTTGCTTCTAGTGTCTTTCCACCATCCATTCTTGCCCCATCATGTCGTGGATCATACTACTTTAATTCTATTTATATATCCCTCAACATATCATATCTAAACATATGCACAGTACACGCATATAATATCAATTCATATCCACATGATACTGACCTTGTAGATCTGTTGGGGTTACTCTTCCCACTTGATTCATCATAGCCAAGAACCTATTCATGCCATTCACATGCATAAGAAATCATTCCTCCAAAAGAATGATTCCTGATGACCCTCTCAGAAAACGACATACATACATACATATATACATATAAACATCAGCATAAAACAATCATGATCCTTGACGACCTTGTCAAACAACAACATAATCATGCTCACAACATAATTTCCAGGTAGCATAAGGTCAAGGTTAATAGAACTCTCTTTATCCATGCACAACATGGAGAACAATAGTTCCCAACATAGCCAAGGCATCCGACACCTCAAATCCATTTACCTTACCTTACCTAATTACCTTTCTCATGACTGTCCTGGCACTATCCATTTACACCAATGGACCCAACCAATACAACTGACTACCATATTTTTTCCTTTAGCTACCCTTATACATGCATCGAGCTTCATCCAAGCCTTACAAATTACCTGTTTGGTTTCATTCAGCTCTCCCCGAGCTCCATTAACTTCCTTTTTCCCCAACCAATTCCCAAGACTCTCGAAACATAAAACGCAAGAACCAAAAGAAACCAAGAAGAAAACCATAGAAAACCAATAACACTACGACACCATAAACAAAGTGGCAAGGCCTTGCACCAAAAACAATCAAAACCCATAAATCAAGCTCAAACAAATCACAAAATACTGAAGGCACAAAACTAGCAACAAACACCATGACTCAACCCCATCGGTTCCAAATGCCTCCAAGGGAAATTAAACTTGAGCCTTCTTCAAGATTTCATGATAGTCTCATTTACCATTCAATCCCCTACATCATACTACCATAAAAATGTAATTTTCAATGCATAAATAAATATAACCATATACTAGTGACCTTACCTTTAGTCATGCCAAGCACGTTACCTTGTAACTGAACACATCCATGCCATCTCTCAAGAGAATTCAATTCCTTGATGAATCTTTCCATAACTTGAAACCAACTGTTATACCTGTCAAATACATGTTCATGAATATAGTTCATATCCACATAATTTCAAGCAAAATCAAGGTTAAGAAGACTTCTTGTATGCAAAGCACTCATTCGTTTGGAATTGTGGTTTCCAAACATAGCCAAAGGAATTCTCACCCAATTACTTTCTTTTAAATTTTACCTTGTTGCAATTGAGTCTTACTATCAAATGTTACCTTGTCATGTTAATTCCAAGCATGTTTCCCTGCAACTGTTCACACATGTAAGTGTTACAGTACAAATGACCTCCTCATCAGCTCAGAGGAGAAGGTAATATGGAAGGAAGAAAGTGACCTAGACAAAACCCATTTTTTCCAAGGTAACGCACCCCAAAAATAGCTAAACTGCGTTATAACGCTTCTGAGCCATGCAAAGGTTGTGTTAGTGACTAGGGAAATGCTCCATATTTCCCAAAGGGCAGTGTTACTTGTGTTTAAACAAGAAACAGGAAAAATCTCACAGACAATGATTGACAAATCCATCTTTTTCTCATGAAGATTCAGTGCAAAATAGAAACTGAAAGGCACTAACCTCTTATTAGGCCTTGCCAAAAGAAACTAGACTCTCAAGGAAGGAAAAAGCATGGAAGGCTAAGGAAACATCTTGGTTTTTTCCTTTTTGAACTGGTTGAAAGAGTTGGGAAAGGTTTTCCCTCTCCATCTCCTATAAAATGGAGCTATGGGCTATTCTTCCAAGGTCGAAGGTTTTTTGAATACATGTGAAGCAGAGCTACATTGTTGCAAGGTGGTAGTTAAGGATCGGTAAAGTTCATTGAGAGCTTACTGCCTTGATCGCCATCACATACAAGGAAAGAGAGAGAGAGATTGGAATACTGAGGAGAGCTTGGTGCAACCGATGGTTGTAATCCTCCTTTTTATAAATCAATAGAATTGTATTTTTTTTGTCCATTCAATGCTTTAATATTGCCATTTTTTTTCAATTGTTAATATAGTATGACATGAATGGCTTAGATCTGCATGGTTTGATGTTTATTATATGTTGATTTAGTTAATAAGAAGTATATTGTTGTAGAGATTACACGGGTGCTTTGTTTGATCGCAGGATCTGCATTTAGAGATAGTAAAGGAGGATCTCTACTTCGTTGCTCAGTGTTCTCCAAAGGGTCCAAGATCGGAAAAGAGTTTATCTCCCATCTCATTATATTAAATAATATAAATTAGTATGAACATATATGCAGCATCTTCGTGAACTATACATCTAATCTGATTGTCTGCCTCGAGCACCGGAAAGAAGAGAGGGATATTCGATAACCACTACCCAAGAATATTACCCTATAGAAGAATTGGTGACTCCACTTGGGAGGAAACCCCAAGTTTCCAGACTATTCCTATCACTCTCCCTTTTTCCTTCTGTTCGCATATCCTTCTGACCAGTTTATATGCTCAGTAGACATCTCAAAAGCTCACAGAGTCCAGACCAGACCCTAATTAGCCATCTGAAGAACTTTACCCTAACTAACGTTTCCATTGTTAGTCTTCCAGAGCATTATAACGTGGCCTAGGCTTAGAAATAGTGTGTTAGTCCCTGCATTAACACGGTCCATGCTTAGATATAGTGTGTTACCCAGCCAAAAATTTGTTGCTTACACCTGTGTTGTGTTTCCTTTTGGTTGTAAAGTTTTTGGCTATCATAATAGCTTCTCTTACTGGATTCCTATGATTTTTTACCAGCTAGCATTTCTGTCTTTTGATCTCATTTAAAAAGTCAATGTCAAATGCATCTACTTTTTGAAGAGAATTTTTTTTAGTTTTCTGAACTTAGCTGAATTAATTCTAAAAATTTTTGGTTAAAAAACTGTTAAGCAGAGATAAATAGATGTCTGAATATTTAAGGTTGAACTGCGTTATTTGAATGTTTGGTGCATGGATGTTGAAAGAAAACCTCTCCTTATAGAAATACTCTTCATCGAAATGAATATTTAGAGCATATTTTTGCATGGTTTTTTGAGTGAGAGTCTCATCACATTTCATACGTCCACTCCCCCTCCGCAAGACTAATAATCAAAGTACACTAAGAATCAAGTGATAATAAAATCAATCATATATTTTTTTATGAGCTTACACCAACAGTAGTTCAGGCTAGGATCTTGGGGTAGGAGAAGTGATAAAATTACCCAAGATCTCAAAACTTGAAACTAGAGTCATTAATAAGCGAAATCCTACTGCACTCATATTATCAGGACCAATCGATTACTAAAGCTAAGCACGAGAAAACACCCGGGTGCATAAGAAGGTAGCCCGCCTTCGAGTGCATTCAGTGGGCATTCTATATATTGGGGTTCCCTTCGGGGATGTCGAAACTAGATCGGGGATCTAGGTGTTCTGCCCATATAGCATGATGTCTGAGACTGTGACCCCCCTGATGATGTCTGTGATTTGAGGTATCTTTAGTGGCCAAACTTTTTAGGGACTTACAGAAGATGACTGGGACAGGCTGTCCTAGTACCTAAAATAGATGAACCTACTCTATCTTTGGTCTTTAGGAGGGTACTTGTCTCCACGAGAGTACTTACACCTATCGTCTGAGGTTCAGGCGAAGCTCTAGAGTAGCTGTAACTATACTTACGACCAAACCTCTCTGTATGCTATTGTGATACTGGGTTTCATCTCCAGAAAATGATAGTACTCAGACAGGGCACCCTATTCTGGCTGCTTTTTGATTGATTTTTAGAAAGTCCTTGTTTATTTTTTCTTTTTTAGGTGTATGGTTACTATCACTGAGACTTTATAATACATCACAAATCATTAAAATTTTCTAAAAATAAACAGGTCACCATGGCGTCTTCCAACCACCACCGTCTATCTCGACGACAGCAAGGTCTCCCTCCTTTGACATCGGAGGAATAATTGAGTCTTGGTGAACCCGTGCCTTCTGTGGAAGAGCAGTCTCCATTGACAAACCCTGATTTTCACATAGCCTCGTATAACACGGAATTTCCAGAGGACCCTTTTATGGAAGGCGTCGTACCTCCTTACAATCCTCCACTCACTAATCTATCGGAAACTGTGATAGTTTAGATTACACTGCACCAAGAGATGTCTTCGGCCGCACAAACATCTGTTTCACAACTGGCATCTATGGGGTCGATACCAATGGCAACCAACCCAGGTTCGCCACCATCCTCCCCGCCAGTAGTAATTTCTATGCCAATAATTGGTAACCCTAGTAGTCAACCTATTCCTAGTCGCAACCCTATAGTCATCACAATTGTCAGTGGATCCCCAAATCCTTTGGGATCTACTCCTATGGTGACCACATCGGGACCTACGGTTCCCTCTCCCACGAGTGGGACTACTTCGGTTCCTTTTAGCAACCCTTTCGATTGGAATCCTTTGCTGAGTTCAAACCCCTTGGCCTCCATACCAGGGGGCAGTGTCACCAACACGCAGACAGTGAGGGGCATTTCACTACCCCTACAATCGTTAGGACAAACTGGACAACCTATTGTTAACACTATTCCCTTAAGTGGTCTAAAACTCAGTGTAAGGTCCACACCATTGCTTAATTATGCACATAGCAACATGCCTCCGACCAGCTCTATTGCGTCCATATGGGCCAATCTACCCCAACATCCATCTGGAAAAGGGGGGCACTTTTATCCTGGGGGCAACCAACCATTCACCCCACAATACAATATACCCTACGGACAGCAACCATATATCCCTACACCTCCACCCATAGGAAATTTTTATCAACAAAGTCCTACTTATCCTACTGGTAACACATTGATGGGCGGACCCTATGGTCCAAATAGTCAGCCAATACTTCCTTGGCTAGGTCAGCGGGAAAACATGCAATTTCCATTTTTAGCAGCTCTAGACATCCCCGACATCTATAAACTGATTAATGATCCCATCAACCACAACCCGCTCTGGCCTCTGGTACCGCAAAATATTTCATCTAACATCCCTAAATTTGATGGGAAATAAGGGGATGATCCAGCTTCACACATCACCACCTTTCATCTATGGTCTGTATCTAATTCCATGGTGGATGATAGTATCCGGCTTCGATTGTTCCCCCGCACTCTCACTGGCAATGCTGCCAAGTGGTATATTGAATTACCACGCGCCGCCATCAACACTTTTGGCACCTTAGCTATGGAATTTCTAAAAAATTTCCAATTACCTATCAGATATGAAACCGGCATGGAAATTTTAACCTCGCTACGCCAAGACACCACCACCCACATCTTCGATCACATTCATGAATGGAGGCGTAGGAGGAGGTTGGTCAAAGTGGCAATCCTAGATCATCTCTTAGCTAATTTGGTTTGTAAACATCTCTTACCAACCCTAGCTAAATACATTGGCCTATCCGGTTTGGTCACAGAATATCAATCCATTCGTCGTGCCCAGCGTTTAGATTTAATCTATTTGCAATCTAGCACATTATATGATTTACTCCCCGATGCCCCTGGTAATCCAAATTCTCCTGCTACTCAGAAACCCGGAGTCCACACCGACGGTCTCGTTGGCACAATATCTGGCATAGCCACAAAACAGTCTCGAGGGAAAACCTCCCAGCCATCTTTAGCTGCCATCGCCCCTAACCATGTGACTACTCTTCCTACCGTTGAGGTAAATTATGTGCAAATTTCACAAAAACCTAGTGGAAAGAACAAGAAGAACAAGAAAAATACATCTTCTTCAGAAGAGCAGTAGAACCATCAGAATAATCCCAATCAGAAAAACACTGCTAAAAATGACAAAGGGAAGGAGAAACCCATGAAATTTCCTTGCAAAATCTGCGCGGAGGGCCACTTGACATACAAATGTCCTCGGCTGCAGGAATGCACAGATTTTATCACAAACAAGGACTCTGGGAGGACACTTTCCGTCCTTCATAATCCCTTCCCTAATCCACAGCAGCAACAGCAACACATGGTTGCAAACCCACCACAACCCCCACAAAAGGGAAATGGTGGTTCACATCCTTCCGGTGAAGGATCATCCGCCATTTATGGCATAGAAAGTGTTGAACTTCAGACACGAGCCAAAATTTATGGAAATCCTATCATTGATACTCAGGAACCTGGTACCAGTTCAAATCCACCGTTTCCCAACAATTTTCATATCGAACGGCCCACTGTTGACCCCTTGATTCATCCCTCCAAAGGGACACTTCGACGCACGACTCATAACACCTCTACACATGCTGCCCAAAACTACAATATTTTAGAGGATTTGGGGCAGGCACCATCAGCTATGTTTGCTCTTGAAGTATTGCAAACTTGCCCAACACAAAGGAAAGCCTTGATTTCGTCCATTGGTGGGATTGACCCCCAGGATTCTACGCTAGCTATTTTTGACATGGAGAAATGTAAACCTTTCCTCTCACACCAACTTGCATTTCAAGTACAAGTTGTGTCGAAAGGGAGACCAATCCATCGCACTATCATAAACGAAGGTGCTTTGACCTGTGTTATGTCAACTACTTGTTGGCTTGCTTTGGGTTCTCCCACTTTGTCTCTGCCGTCAAATTCCCTCAAAGCTTTCGATGGCCACACTTTCCTCTCAAAAGGATACCTTGCTATCTTTCCCATTACACTTAGTGGGAAAATGATAACCATGGACATTGAAGTCGTAGATCGTCATCTCGACTGTAATCTATTACTAGGTCGCAGTTGGTCTTATGCCATGACCGCCATTATTTTTTCGGTCTTTTGACTCATCCTCTTTCTATTGGATGGGAAAATAGTCATAGTGGATCATTTATCCTTCTACACCCCAGATTATACCATATTACCAAGTAGAAGCATACCCTTAATAGGAGGCTTTCCTTAATCTTATGTCAGTATCAGTACCGGTCTTCTGAAGACATCTTCCCTAATGGCTTTCTTTCCTCTCCCACCGCCCGAGGTTCCAAACACATTTGCAATGATATCAACCACGTTGGATGGCTCTATCGACCCATGTATCCTATCGGCACCTTCAAACATTGATTCCTACAGAGATCAGATGCCGCTCTCACCAGCCGAGTTGGCTTACCAATCCATCCAAATTACATTTGAACCCTCCACAGCTATGGTTTCGACCAATGGTACACACCTCTCGCCCATCACGATTCTTTCCAAGGATCTCCTCGATGAAGTCCTGCCTATGGACAAATCTATTTGAGAGATCATGTCTCTAGAAGAAGGACCTTGGGAAGAGTTCCACCATCATGCTTCGATGTTCGATGCGGATGCAATAACTACTCAAATCCCATCTTTTGACCCACCTGAGATAATCTCCTCTATTGACACGATTGTTCAAACTATCAATTCGGAAGGAAACTTGGGCAACCTTTCTAAAGCCTTACTCATAGATATCTCGGTCAAAACAGGTATCATGGAAAATATTGAAATTAGAGCAAATTGCAATCCTGAGGAAATTGCACACTTCAAATCCCTTTTTAAAGAATTTTGTGATGTGTTTGCTTGGTCTTACGATGAAATGCCCGGAATATATCCATCTATCGTCGAGCATGAAATCAATGTTTATGACAATGCCAAACCTATTCAGCAACGACTCCGACCTGTCCACCTGCGAAACACAGCTGCCATTAAAACTGAAGTAGAAAAACTTTTGAATGTTGGTTTTATCTATCTCGTTCCTTTGAGAGAATGGGTTTCCAATCCAATCCCCGTAGACAAAAAACAAGGCACCATCCTAGTTTGTGTCGATTATCATGATTTGAACGTTGTTTGTCCCAAAGATAATTATCCTACGCCATTCATAGATCAAATCCTTGATGACTGTGCCGGATGTGATTCTTTTTATTTTATGGATGTTTTCTCGGGGTATAACCAGATTGCGATTAAAAAATATGACCAGCATAAAACTGCCTTCATATGTCCTTGGGGCACATTTGCATATTGTAAACTCCCATTCGGTCTGAAGGATGCGGGAGCAAATTTTCAAAGGACTATGGACTACGCCTTTCACGACATTAGGCATATTGTACAAGCATACTTGGATGACCTTCTGGCTCACTCCAAGAAGCGATCCCATCACCTCGCACACCTAAAACAAATCTTCGCTCGGTGTAGGTTCTACAATATATGTCTAAATCCACATAAGTGCGTATTTTTTTTCAAGTCTGAATGCTTTCTAGGTTTTATTGTCTCCAAGCACAGGATTAGGTTTGATCCCGATAAGGTTAAGGCAATCATTGAATTACCCGCACCACAATCCATTCTGCAACTCCAATGTTTGCAAGGGAAGGAAATCTTTTTACATCATTTCATAGTGAACTATGCCGAGATGATGAAAGGCTTTATGTGCTTATTAAAGAAGGGAACACTATATTTATGGGATGACCAAGCTCAACGGTAATTTTACGCCTTGAAATGAGCACTCGTTTCTACCCCACTTCTGAGTGCCCCCAATTATTCACGCGACTTTCTCCTCTACCTGGCAGCCTCACCATCCTCACTTGGCATGGTTCTAGTTCAAGTTCACGATGATGATAGTGAAAATGTGATATATTACTTGTCAAAAGGTCTCATCGAACCCAAACTACGATATTCACATGTGGAAAAACTCTCTCTTGCGGTAGCCTTCACTGCCACCTGACTCCGACACTATATATTACTACGTCAGACTACTATCATTTCTTTGGAGAATCCCATCCGACACATTTTGTCTCGCCAATTTATTGGAGGAAAATATTCCAAATGGATAGTGATCCTCCAAAAATTTGACTTAGTATTCACTACTTCCAAACCAAATAAATCTCTAGTCTTCGCCGAATTACTGTCAGACCTTCCTAGAATCGACCCAAGAGATGTATCTCATGATCCATTTCCTGATAAATCCATCTTCTTAGTCAATTCCTCTGATATTTCATATGGAGACATATTTTTCTACCTCCAAACTCAATGCTTCTGCCCAACTCTCACATCCAACGAACACCGTCGTATTTGCCACCAAGCGAAACACTACCTCGTACTCAACGATACTCTATATCGTTATGGTGTCGATCCTATTCTTCGGCGTTGTCTCACTATTGACGAAGCAGAATGTGTTTTAAATGACTGTCACGCAGGGGCATGCGGCGGTCATCTTTCTGGCATAGCTACTACCCAGAAAATCTTGCATGTAGGCTATTATTAGCCCACTTTGTTTAAAGACTATGTTGCAGCAGTCCAGAAGTGTCATCCGTGTCAAATTTTCTTGAAGAAAATGCGTGCTCACCCCGCCCCTCTCCACCCGGTTGTCTCTATTGGTCCCTTTTCTAAATGGGGAATAGACTTTGTCACATGCAACCCCACTTCGGTTGACGGACACAACTACATTGTCGTGGCAATCGACTACTTTCCGAAATGGGCAGAAGCCATTCCCACTTTTATGGCCGATGGAGAAATCGTTGCTCTATTCCTGTTCAATCAGGTTATCTATCATTTCAGTGTACCCTGTCAATTGTCACAGATCATGAATCACATTTTTAGAACCATATGATGACAGAATTAACTTCCATGCTAGGATTTTAACAAGATCAGTCTTCGTCCTACTATCCGCAAGAGAATGGTCAAGTCGAAGCCGTAAATGGCATCCTCAAAACCATGATTCGTCAGTTAGTCGGTAATCATAAAACCACATGGCATCGGAAGTTATATTCCACATTATGGGCATACTGTACGTCAGTCAAAGTTACCACAGGCTTCACGCCATTTCAACTCGCATTCGTCATGGAGGTAGTACTCCCTATCGAGTGTGAGATTCCATCACTCAAGCTCATTTTTGAACTCCTACCCGGCACCACCGCCACATAAGAGCACTTGCTCTTTCTTGATCACTTGGACGAGACTCGTTGAGATGCCACACTAGAACTCAAAGCCCACAAATGCTGAGTCAAAGCTCAATATGACAAATATGTCAAGCCCCATTCTTTCCAAGAGGGTGATCTCGTACTACTCTACGATCAGAGACACGACCTCTTGGGGGCAGGAACACTTCAACCATTATGGCTTGGTCCTTACATAGTCACCAAAATTCCTCTGAAAAGGAGCTTATGAACTTCAGGACTGTAATGGAATTCCACTTGCAGAGCCCCACAACGGGCTCTATCTGAAGAATTACTTTTCCTAGCTTTCGACTAGGCATATGATTTGTAATTTTATGTATATAAGTTTTTCCTTCGTTTTGATGTCTCTGGAAATTTTTGGGTTTTTGAAGTGTTTTTTCTCATATAAAATCTTTTTCTTTCACACAGATGCCATCATCCCCCTTATCATACGTCGAATACGCAGACGGTGTTAATCGTTATACTAGACACATTGCTTTAGCTACTTGGGTTCTCTACACATCTGAGTCAGAACTCCTTGGTTCTGGGGAAATTTTCCTTGGCAACGCCACCAATAACATTGTTGAGTACATGTTGGTCATAAAACTCCTCATGGAAGTTGCATCCCGCGACATCTCCAATCTAGTGGTCAGGTTAGATTCTCAGCTCGTAGTTATGCAGTTGAACAATCATTATCACGTCCGTCATCCAGTCTTGTTATGCTATTTTTTAAGGGTGCAACTTTTAGAACTTCATTTTCAAACCATCTCGTTTGAGCACATTCCTAGAAAATTTAATGCATTGGTGGATTCATTAGTAAACTATGTACTAGATTGGCATTTGTCACACTTTTTATAAAAATATTTACACATGAGTATATATTTTTTACCATAGAAAATGCATAAACATTAAAAAACACATAAGAACAAAATCGCCAAAAGTATGTATATATATATATATATATATATGTCGTGTCCAGTTCAAAAGTGTTAGCACCTGATATGAACCTCAGGATGAAAAGGAAAATCAGGATAACCTTTAAACCACACTTAGCCTTGTAGCTAGCCCTACAAGGTCAGGAGAGGGCTCTCTTCGTGAAAATATATTCAACAAAGTACAATTATGAACTAATTTTAGGCTAGGTATAACAATAGGGAAATTTTTAAATGAAATGAATGTATGGAATAAATGGGACAGTTTGAATCGGGGAATTAAATCAGGGATACAGGGTATTTCATGGGGCAAGGTAGGCAGGAAATTTTAGCAATTAAATTTTAAATAATGATGGAATGGAAAGACTGGTGAGGAGCTGAAAAGGGAATAAGAATGGATCCTTTTCAAACAGAAGAAAACACTGAAAATTGAATGATTTCCCAAGGCAGAGCATAAAAATGGATTCTACCTATCTATCTTGAAAACATCCAACCAGAGATGTCTATGGATGAATGGTAGACATAACAATTTACATATGAACACAAAGGAGAGAACAAATGCTAAATTTCATACCACATGGGTCCCACAAATCAGAGCTTCATTTCTTATTAATTCCCTGTCCAAACTGTTACAGTGGAGCGTAGAGCATCCTCCTTGATTTCCACACTATTCCCTTACTTACTGATTTACAGACTGATTACAAAATGATTTAAAATTACATTAAATAGACCAGATTTGTGGGAAATGGAACCAAAGAAAAGGGAGTTGTTTTCTAGCTCAAGAACGGAAATCCAAACATGGAAAAGAGAACCAACAATCTACCCCTGAAAATAAGGAACAGCAATACGTTTTTACCACTTGGGCAGATTCACTGATACGCTGGATGGATGAAAAATAGGCAATCTGAAGTGCAGATCCCTATTTTCCTGCTATTGTAGAATTTTATGTCTCATAATTAGCTCTCGGCCCTTTTGATTGTCTCTTTTCTTTAAAAATATCACATATGCCGATAAATGCCCTTTGCAAATATCAAAACTAAATTTATGCCTTTAATGAAGGAAAATCCCCTTTTGAATGAATTAGAGCGAAAGGTAAAGGAGGTGGGGTTGTAATCGCAATCGCGATCGAAATCAATGGGGAAAAGGGGATACAATATATAATGGAGCAATTAAAAATACATGTTACGATGGTGTAATCGCAATCGGGGAGCAGATGGTTGGATGTATTTGAAACAAGGCCCAAAGGCTTCAATGCGATTGGAAAATTTTGATGGGGTAATACAATAGAAGAGCGGAGAAATCCCTTTAAAACAAATGAAAATAGTTTTCCACTTTTTACAAAGGGAGAAATGATTTTTACATTGAAAGAGCAGAGGGCCTTTAAGGTGGGACTCAGGAGAAAAATCGCAATCAACGATCGGGAGGGGAGCGGAGGCAAACGTATGGCGCTAAGGGATTTCGCCGATTGCTATGGAGCGATGGGTTGTGGGCTGTCCAATTGGATGGGCAAATCAACGACGGAGGAGTAATCGAGCAAAGACAATCGAGAGGGACTCAATAGGAGGGGACCCTTTGAAAGCACCGATCATTATGATGCGATGGCATATGGACCATCGGATCGTTGATCAGATCAATGGTCAGGATGCAATCGGGTGGGGTTCAATTGGAGACATACAATCACATCAGAGTTTTTTTAGAGGGGTCAATCTGTAATGTCCCCATTTTAGCACATGGCTAAATGGAACATTAGAATTTTGATTTTATATTATTTCAGCTAAATAAATGGGTAAGGAGGCTCATGATTATGAAAAACATCAATAAAATCCCTCACATTATGAAAGAGGAGCATTATTGGAGCTTGTTTGCACACTCCATGTGTGAAAAGGGGTAATTGCAAAGAGGGCTAGGTCATGTTGACCAAGTCAAACTGCGCAATAGATGGAGGTGTGGCTTTATTGGGAAGCCTACGAAATTACATGAGGAGAAAATGTGTGGAGTCCATGGCTAAGGAGCCTTCATTGGCATAAAAGGGGGGGAAAGCAACCATTTTGAGCTAGCTTGGATATTTCGAATTGCTTTCCACAGTTGCACACTGTGATAGCTGTGCTGCTCAGCACAAGGGATTTCTTGTATAATAATTCCCTCCCTTATTGAGAAGCTCTTGAAGATTTTATCTTCATCTTCTCCACATATTGGCTCAAGGCCAAAGCTATTCCTTTCAGTGCAGTGATTCTTGCAGCAAGAGCCATTGTGTTGCTGGGTTGCAGTGGAGGTTCTCACACCATCATTCCGGAGGTAGATTTCAGAGGAAGAAGGTTTTATGCATCCGAGAGATCACTAGGGGAGATACCAGCTCCATTTCTCATATCTTGGCAGGAGGCCAATCTGTTCCCATCACCTACAGCGCAGTTCCTCTCATTGACTGCGTAGTTCTTGAGTGCAATTGCAGTGAGGGGTTGCACTGGCATTTTGGAAAGTGATATATTTGGCGAAAGGATCAGCCTTTCACTCTAGATTTCCATTGGAGGAGGTCTATACATTTTATGTAGCATTATTCATCCATCTCCTTCAGGTTCTCATTTTAGAGTAGCAGCTACTCTAGCTACTCCAACATTTCTGCAGAAATTCCATTTTGTATGTATTGTATTCAATCCCTTTAGGGATTGTTTATTATAGTTTCCAAGGGTTGAGATCAAGCTCCCCCTTCTTTATTTGAGCTTATTATTTCCATATCTTCATTGTATCATTATTTTGCAGCAGTCTTCCTTCATTGACTGCGCAGTCATAGCTAGGCATATTGTATGTAGCAATGTATTACATGTTCTTTGTACTTGTGTCTTTAGAGAAGGATTTGCTTCATCTTGAGTGATCATTTCCTCAAGATCTTGTACACATTTCTGCTACCATATTATCAATGAGAATGCTATGAGGGTTTATTGCATTTCTGAAGTTTCTGCACTCACTGCTATTTTCAGCTCATGCTTGTGTATTGTTGTAGCTCATCTCTTGTGAGCAATATCTTCCTGAGGGAAGAAATATTTGCATAGCTGTTACGCTAAAAATTGTCATCCTGAAATTCTGCTATGTATGAGCTCATTATTACTCATACTTCTCCCTTTGCAAGTCTAACATATTAGTTCCTCATGACAAACCTTGAAAATCAGAGAAAAGTTCCTAAAAATCTCCTAAACTTTGGTGTCGCACTTTCTCTCTTTATTGCCTACGGTCCCACACCCAATGTTCATCTATATTGCGTACTTGAACGCACTTTATCTGTGTTACAGGTGCAGAACCCCTGTAAGATAAAAAACGTGAGAAAGTAAAATTAAAAAGTTGCTTTGAGGTCAATTCTAGAAGATTCTAGATGAGAATTTTTGGGGATGGGTATGCTTTGATAAGATGCATGTATCCCTTACCTTATGGAGCTAAACCCTTGATGTGAGGAGCTTATCCCTTTGAAGGAGGATTCTATCCCTTCATAGTTGGAACAAGAAACCTCCTCTTTTCCACTATAAAAAGAGGCATTGGGTAGCCTCAAGGGGAGTTCAAGCTTTAGAATTTTTGAAGTTAAGTGTCGTTGAGATTCAGACTCAGTTGATTAAGAATTTTGTGAGGAAAGATTACATACCTCTATTAGTCTTTGTTGAAGGAGTGCAGAGCCTATCAAAGTAAAGGAGATTCCTGCTTTGAACCCCGGAAAGTCCTATGCAACATCAAGGCTCAGGTTGTAAGGATTTTCTTCTTTTGAAATTAATACAAATATACTCATTTTTCTCAATAAGCTTTCAATAAATGGTTTATTTCATAGATTCCTTGATCACTATGATAATCATGGTTTATGATGATTTCTATATAGGTGCTATGTAATATTTTGCTTGTTTTTGACTGCAGGTTTACGAGGAAAACTCCTTCAAGCGCGCGAGGGACAACAACGACTTCAAAAAAGCGCTGGACAAACGGTAAGTCCTTAACACCTCAATAGAGCTTTTCATAGATCATATATTCTTAGAGAAAGATTAGTTTATTTGGCTGTTTGTTGCTAGATACTTTTAGTACTATGGAGATCGGTCTTGTCCGCAAGAACGATTTATCCGACCAAAAAATTGGCGACTCCACTGGGGAATTGTTGTTTTTGGTTCTCTTTTTATTTTGATTTGAGGAAACATTTTTCCTAGTTTTTGATTGATAGACATCTGCCTGGGTGGCTTAGGTTTTCTCTGTTTTTGAAAATTTTGAGATCTTTTATTTTTTCCTCTAATTTTTCCAGGGACCGCACTTTGACCTCTTTACACAGTGCGAGCAGTTTCGCATCTTTTATTTAGTAAACAGTGAGGTACTGCACCTGTTACTTCTGATAAACTGCGGACCCTGTTAAAATTTTGAAAAAAAATTAGATTTTTTATTTTTATTTTGATTTAGAATTTTTTATTTCTACCCAGATTGATGATTGTTTCTATCAAAAGCTTTCTATGAATGAATTTTAGCAGTATTGGTGTTTTGATGATTTTCTAGAAGTTTTGCGTTTTGGATTGTCTTTCACTTGGTCTTTGTAGTGATTCGAAGCATTGACTATTTGAAGTACCTAAGATTACATTGGTCTTTTGTCTTTTGCTGAATCTGACCTGATTGTGAAATCATCCTTTATTGAGAAATAGAGTTACATGTTTCTTTGCAAATCTTCGAAAAAAAAAAAAAAAACTTTGTTATTGGTTTTTGAATTTCATTTTTTATAAAAAACATAATTGAGTGTTTTTTATTTGTTTGTTATTCTGAAAGAATAGATCCGTAGTTTGCTGAATAACTAAGTAAAACATTCTTCTAATCCTAAAGCTTTTATTTGATTACATTGTTAAAATTTGTAGATCTCAGAATTAGTTTGATAGTTTTGAGTGTTTTTTATAAAATTTTGTAGATCTCTTTTGAAGGAAACTTGTTTTATAGCTTTAAGTTTTGAAAGTGAAAGGATTTTCTTATGAGCTTTGATAGTTTGTTTCATTTGGAGTTATTGCTGAAAAGACAAAAATATTTTCTTTCAATTTTTCTTTATGTTTAAAGAAGGAATTGTTCATTAAAAGAATTGTTTTCTCCAACTCTTCCTTAATTATAATTTCATTGAAAGAAAACAATCTGATTATCATTTTTAGGTGCATTTTTAGTGTTTTTTTTGGAATTCGAGTCTTCACACCATCAGAGTTTCATTTTTGCACCCATTGACTTAAGAAATAGCTCTTAAAAGTAACGCTTAATTAAAATTCATCTAGCAATATTTTTATTTTCTAGGGCTCTTATCACCAACATAGCTTAGGCGAGTATCTTGGAGTAGGGAGTAATTAACTCTCCAAGGTAGTAAAAACAAACAAGTAAAAAAATCTTGTGGTAGGAAATAAATCCAATTGTAATTTGTATAATCTGGGAAGCTTCTCTTAAAGAAGTCAATCACGAGGTCATGTCTGAACCTTTGAGACAATCAATTCTGTTTCATTGGGGAAGATAGAATATTTTGCGCGTATTACAAACGGTAAACCTCGGATTAACCATTGTCGAGGAGCCTGGGGTCACTTGTCGGTAAACCTCAGATTAACCATGTCGAGGAGCCTTCAAGGGGATTGAGCTTTGTTACTCTGCCCTTGCGCGTGGGATCAGATCGTAGACTGTTCCCCCAGTTATATTTGTTACTGTTGGTAACCTTAGTGTCTAGAAACTTAAGATTATTTCCTAAGGTGACAGTGAAGGAAACATCTCACTGTACCTGGAGCAGACATCGACTAGACTCACTTGGACTCTCTGGGGGTTCTCTTCACACGAGATGGTTTTGTGAGGAAACTTGTGCCAGTCTGTTTCATTAAGCAAGTTGTCGGGGTAGCTGTTCCAACCGCCCTTTCTGTATTAAAATTCTACTAAGTTGGATTTCATCACCAACTAGTGTTTTTAGTACGGAAGTTACTGTTTGTGTGTGATTTGAACTCTTAGATTTTTTAAGCGTGTGATTCACCTGTTTGTTTCTTTAGAGACTTTAGGTGTTTTCATTGAAATTTTCTTTGTTTGTGTGTGTTTAGTTAAATATTCAATCGTGGTGGAATTGCCAAGACAATCCCGGAGACTACAAGGGAAACCCCCTGAATATACACCAAGTCAGCTTCAAGGGATTCGCGCTCTGGTATCATCTAGTAATGGTAGGATTAAATCAATAGAAGTTGGAACTTCATCCATAGTAGTTCATTCTAATTATCAGACACCCACAATAGCATTCATTCAAGAGCCGATTTCAGTTTTTGAAGTTACTGGTAATATTTCTCCTTCCAGTGAACTAGCTGACGAACCTGAAATCTCTGAACCTGAAACTGAACCTTCTGTTTTGGAAACATCCTCAGGATTTATTTCACCAACTTCTAGCGATCCTGGTTCACCTAGGGTAAGAAATATTGTCACTGACGATCTTCCATCTGGACTAGTTTCTATTGAAGAACTTACTAATCCAAATGAAGAGTTATCTCTTCCCGAATCCCCTCAGTCTTTAAATCTTAGGGAACGTGAATCTATTTTCTACAGCCCTATTCGAACTAGTGCTTGGTATTTATCCTTAACAAATTTTTTGGAGAATCCGAGTCTTGCCTTTTCTCCACCTCGAGTTCCATTTCATCCAACACCCAGAGGTTACTATCCGTCATCCATTATGGCAGGAGAGTCATCCATTTTTTCCCAAACACCGGAAGCATTTTTACATGCTGGTCCTTTTGTTCCTTCAGGATATCAGGCTCTGTCTGGTACTTTCTTGGGGGCAACTCCTCAACCGATTGAAAGCATATTATCATCTGGTTTAAGTGGAATTAAAACTGAAATGTCAAACGCAGAGCAAATATTTATGATGTCTGGTAATATTCTGAATCCGCAACCTCAAGGCAGTCAGTTACCACCTGGAGGGAAATCTCAGGGAAGTCAGTTACCGCCGAGGGGGCAACCTCAAGGCAGTTAGTTACCGCCTGGAGGGCAACCTTCAGGAAGTCAGTTACCACCTGGGGGGCAACCTTCAAGAATTCAGTTACCACCTAGGGGGCAACCTCAAGGTAGATTTTTCCCAGGACAAACTGTGGAATCATATTTTTTTGGGGGACAACCCCAAGGACAGTATATACCTCAAGGATATCAACCTTCAGGACATTACATACCCCAGGGTCAAGCCCAAGCTCAATATGCTCCTTAGGGTCCTTATCAACCCCAGCTTCAGTATGCGCCTCAGGGTTATCAACCTCAAGGTCAGTACCTAATTCAAGGTTACCAACAGCCTTCTGGTCAGTCATCTGTTCAAGGAGCTGGAAATTTACCTCTTACTTATCAATCCTACGTTCAACCAGGTTATGGTCCTTACGTTCAACCTTCTACGGGACAATACCCCGGAATGAATATGGTGTGAGATCTGTCCCAATATCAACAACCTTTTCAGCCTAATGTGCAGTTGCCTTATCAACCTGGACAGCCTTTTGTTTCTAGTCCACCCCAGAAACCTGTCCAGCCAACTATTCAAACTCCTGCACTTAGTTCTGTTCAGTAGGCTGGGCCTAGTTCAGCTCAGACTCCACCTCAAACTGCTGCAATGACTGTCCAACCTGTAACACCTATTTCTGGAGTATCTGTAACCCCGAGTTCGGCTATCCCTACATCCGTGCAAATCCCTCAAGTCTCTGTACCCCAGTCAGAACATTCAGTTCAGACTTTGGTTCAGATACCTGCAGGACAAACTGGTACAAGTACAGTTGTCACAATTCAACCGCAATTCACGTATCAACCGGCATCAGGATATCCCCACCCGGTCCCGTTCACAAACTAGTTACGTATCAACTGCATTCCCGGCTACACCTATCACAAATTTCTCAACAACCCTGGCCATTCAATTAATCCTGGTTTTCTAGGAGGTTACACAATTCCTAATGCAAATCCGATTCCCAGTTATCCTAGGTATCCACTTCCTGGAACTGCTTTGGCTACTCATTATTTTCGTGACCCTAACCGTCAGTTACCATTTATTGCAACTTTGGATTTACCTGATTTAACGTGCCTTACGAATGATCCGATTTTCTATTATCTGAACTGGCCACCAATGCCACATAAGTTGCCCAGTGGTATACCAAAATTTGAAGGTAAGTTAGGAGAGGATCCATCAAATCACATCATGACTTATCACCTCTGGTGTGTGTCGAATTCAATGATTGATGATTCGATTCGCTTACATCTTTTTCAAATAACTCTTATTGCTCTTGCAGCCAAATGGTACATCGAGTTACCACGAAGCTCGTTTCATAATTTCAGTCAGTTAGCAACTACCTTCTTGACTCATTTTCAGTTGCCTTTCCAATATGACAATGGCACGGAATTATTAACTTCACTAAAACAATCCACGTCCACGTATATTTCTGATCACATTCATGAATGGCGACGTAGAAGGAGTTTGGTGAAAGTTTACATTCCGGATCAAATTTTGGCAGAATGGTTTGTTAAATCATTATTAACCAAAATCACTGAAGATGTAGCTAAGGCTGGTGTTGTTACTGAAGAGAAAGTAATTTCTCAAGCTCAGTACCTTGACCTCATTTATATGCAATCAGGTAATTTACATGAAAAAATCCCCAATCTTCCAAAACAAGATCAAATAGATGCTGCTCCTTCAGGGTCTCATGCCGCTGATGGTATGATTGGTACAGTCACTACTAAAAGTAAGAAGAAATCTTCAAAGAATTCTTCTCCTATTATAACTTTACCAGATTCCATGAAAGGAGAGACTTCCCCTGAAATTTCTGCCGACATTCATGTCGTAGAGACATCTACGCCTAAATCTAAATCCGGTGGTAAAAATAAAGGGAAGAATAAAAACAAAAAGAATTCAAAAGAGAAAACGGATAAAACTGAATCTAGTGACGAAAAACGCAAACCTCGCTATCCCTGTTACATTTGTGATGAGGATCATTTTACAAAAGAATGCCCATATCGAGGAGAGGTTGCGAAAATTGTTAAAGGTTCACAACAACCTGTTGTCTTGAAGGATCCTTTTCCGACTCAAGATAGTAAGATGATTGGTTCTACTTCAACTACTTCAGAAGAACCTATTTTAATGATGTCTCATGTAAGGATTGCGACACGATCGCAAGATTATGGTACTAAGAATCCCATTGATGGTAAAGAAGTAGAATATTCTAATGGAAATACATCAACTACACCTCCTCCTATTTCTGGTCCGCTACAGATTGAGAAACAAAATCTAGACTTAATAATCAAACCGCCTGCTAAAGGTGTTCCTCATAAATCAGCTTTTAATCCACATGCAAGAGCTGCTCAGAATTACAACATTGTTGAAGACTTAGCTATTTCCCCTTCAGCAATGTAGGCTTTGGAAGTGCTGCAATCATGCCCAGCACAACGCAAATTTCTTTCGTCTGCTATAGGAGCTATAGATGTTCAGGATTCTAATCTTATAATCTTTGATTTAGAAAGTAGTACACCTCGTATACCTCATCAAATGGCTTTCTAGATACGAGTGTTAGTAAAAAACAGACCGATCTATCGGACTGTTATTGATGAGGGAGCTTCAACGTGTATTATGTCGATTCAATGTTGGAAATCGCTTGGTTCTCCTACACTCAACCAATCTCCGACGATTCTTAAGGCTTTTGATGGTCGAGGTTTCCACCCTTTTGGTATTTTGTAGGATTTACCCATAGGGGTCGAAGGTAAAACCGTAAATCTAGATGTGGAAGTGGTTGATGCCCCTCTAGATTACAACCTTCTTCCGGGTCGCAGTTGGTCTTATGCTATGACTGCTGTTGTTTCTTCGGTCTTTCGACTCATAAAATTTCCATATCAAGGAAAGATCGTTACAATAGATCAGTTAACTTATTTCTCTTCCGACCCAGCCTCTACAGAAACAATCCAGCACGTTGGTAAAGTGGCTATCCCTTATAAGGATGTTGGAGTAGGATTGGTTAAAGATTCTGGTTTACTAGAAACTTTTTCCTTTCCTCCTCCTAACGTATCACCTGCTATTGCAACTATTCACATGATTTCGTCAGACACTGTTATGTTTGATGATCCTTGGATCGTACCTTTCGACTCCGAGTTAGATTCAATTGATGGCATGATGCCTTTGAGTCCATTTGAAATTGCATACCAGGTTGTACAGTCACTTTCCGACACCTCTTCAACCGGAATTGATCCAATGAATGGGATCCATAAGGAATCACTTTCTATATCCAGTTCAGCCACAACGAAATTTCCTGATATTGTTCATACTGATGAGCACATTCGTGAATTTTTGTCTGTTGATGATTTACCATGGGAAGATCTGCATCACCGATCTTCATTTTTACCTGAACTAGATCATTTTGAAGATGATTTCGCTTCAATTTTTACTGCTGAATATGTCAAAGAACCCCAGAATCCATTGCAAAATCCTGATTCTGAGTTAAATTTGGAAAATATTTCTCGAACAGTTCCAATTGACATTTCAGTAAAACCAGGAATAATTGAAAACATTCATATAGGTGCTTGTTGTACCGAAGATGAAATTAAAGCTTATAAAGCCCTATTTCAATAATTCCGTGATGTGTTTGCCTAGTCCTATGAAGAAATGCCAAGAATTGATCCGTCAATTGTCGTACATGAAATCAAGACTTACCCGGATGCTAAACCTGTTCGTCAACGTTTACGTCAAATACATCCTAGAAAAGCTGCTGCTATCAAAGCAGAAGTTGAAAAATTACTTCGTGGAGGTTTCATATATCCAATTCCCTTAATGGATTGGGTATCAAATATTGTTCCTGTGACTAAAAAACAAGGAACCATACGAGTATGTATCAATTATAGGGATATTAATCGAGCTTGTCCCAAAGACAATTATCCAACTCCCTATATCGATCAAATAATCGATGATTGTGCCGGTAGTGAAATGTTTTCCTTTATGGATGGATTTTCCGAGTATAATCAAATAAACATACTCCCTGTTGATCAGCCAAAAAAAGCTTTTATTTTTCCGTGGGGGACGTTTGCTTATCGCAAGCTACCCTTTGGTTTGAAGAATGTTGGAGCAACTTTTCAAAGGGCAATGTCTTACGCGTTTCATGACATTAAGCACATTGTGCAGCCGTATCTCGATGATTTACCTGCTCATTCATCACGCAGGGCCGACCATCTCACACACTTACGAGCTATCTTTATGAGGTGTCAGCATTATAAAATTAGGCTAAATCCACACAAATGTGTTTTCTATGTAGAATCGGGTCGTTTACTAGGATTTTTTGTTTCAAAATCAGGCATTCGCGTCGATCCGTCGAAGGTCGAAGCTATTGTTAAATTACCTCCTCCTTCGACTTTACGCCAACTCCAAAGTTTGCAAGGGAAAGCAAACTTTTTACGTCGGTTCATTCCTAACTATGCCGAGCTTACAAAGGGTTTTACCCGGTTGCTGAAACAGAACATTCCATTCTTTTGGGACAAGATTGTTGATCGATCTTTCAATGCACTTAAACACGCGTTGACCCATGCACCGTTATTGCATCCTCCCAACTACAACCAGGATTACATTTTGTACCTCGCTGCTTCTCATTCCACCATTGGGATGGTGCTAGTTCAGGAAGATGAACCTCACACTGAACATGTAATTTACTATCTTAGTCGGAATCTGCATCCGACCGAGATCAAATATACACATGTGGATAAATTGGCATTGGCAGCTGTACAAGTTGTCCAAAGATTTAGACACTATATCTTGTTACGCAAAACCACTGTAATTTCTGATTGCAACCCTATGATGTATATTTTGACCAAACAATTGCTAGGGGGAAAGTATTCCAAATGGATAGTCATCCTGCAGGAATTTGACTTGGAATTTGAGAAATCCAAGGCCAAGAAATCTTTGGTATTTTCGGAACTGATGTGTGATTTCCCCTTTACTAATACCGAAACTATGGCAGAAGAGCACATTGCGGATGAATCTCTGTTTCTTATCAGTACTCTCGATCCAAGGTATGCATATATTATTGTTTATCTCCAAAACCAATATTTTTGGCCTGAAATCTCATGATCTCAGTGACAGAAAATACGCTTCCAATCCCAACAGTATAATATTATTGGTGATACACTCTATCGTCGTGGGGCGGATTCAGTTTTTCGACACTGTCTTGTTCATGAAGAAGCTGAAAAGGTTTTAAATGACTGCCATTCTGGAGCATGTGGCGGTCATATGTCTGGGTATGCCACAGCCCAAAAGATATTGCGTGCTGGTTATTTCTGGCCATCGTTATTCAAATATTGTATTTATGTCGTCCGAAAATGCCATAATTGTCAACTTTTTTATCGTAAAATGCGTGCAACACCTGCTCCTCTTCATCCCATAATTGCCATTGGTCCTTTCGCAAAATGGGGTATCGAATTTATTACATGTAACCCTCACTTGGCCAGGGGGCATGTGTATATTATCTTAGCAGTAGATTATTTTACTAAGTGGGCCGAGGCGATGCCTACATTTTTGGCTGACGGCAAGACTGCTGCAACTTTCGTATTTAATCACATAATTGCTAGGTTCGATGTTCCTCAAGCCATTATTACAGATCATGGAAGTCATTTTAGGAATTTTATGATGACTGAACTGATAGATCAACTTGGCCTGCGCCACGATAGTTCCACTTCGTATTATCCGCAAGCCAATGGTCTGGTCGAAACCATAAATAAAGTTTTAGTCACCATGATTAGAAGAATTATTGGTATTCACAAAACGAATTGGCATTCCATGTTATTTTCAGCACTTTGGGCATATCGAACCTCAGTAAAAACATCAACTGGTTTCACTCCCTTTCAACTCATTTACGGTTTGGAAGCTGTATTGCCGATTGAATGCGAAATTCCGTCACTGAAATTAGCCGTAGAATTACTCCCAGCTACGTCTGAAGAGGAAAAAAATTTCTTGTATTTGGCTCAATTGGATGAGAATCGACGAAATGCTGACATAGCAAACGAGGCTCATGTTAAACGAATAAAAGCCCAGTATGATCGAAATGTTACCCCTCGTAATTTTTCAGAAGGAGACCTAGTCTTATTTTATGATCAAGCCAACAATAAGCTAGGAGCTGGGAAATTCGTGCCTATGTGGCATGGCCCTTTCATTGTCAAGCGAAAGCTAGCAAAAGGGACCTATGAGGTGATAGATTTTGACGGTGTCCCTTTAGATAAACCCAGAAATGGACTTTATCTGAAGCGATACTATGCTTAACTTGGTATGGAGGTTTTTAATTAGATTAGATTTCTTTACTGCTGGTGTGTTTTAGATTAGAAAAGTGTGCTTAGTTTAGAAGTGTATTTTTATCACTATTCCTGCTTATCTGAGTTTTACTCTTGATATTGCAGATGTCGATGTCTCTTCAAACCTACATTGGTTTTGCTGATGGTGCTTGTCGTAGTACACGGAACATTTCTTCCGCAGCTTGGGTTATCTATTCACCCTCTGACGAGTTAGTATCCATGCATGGGGTAAACCTTGGTCAAACAACGAATAACATTGTCGAGTATAGTGCAGTGATTGAGTTATTATCTGAATCCATATCATTTGGAATTCGGAGTTTGATAGTTAGGTTGGATTCTGAACTTGTTGTATTACAATTAAACAGAGTTTATGCCATTAGAAATCCAGTGTTATTACAATTATTTTTAAGAGTTCGTCTCTTGGAACGTGAATTTGATTACATTGAATATCAACATATTCCAAGACATTTAAATACATTAGTAGACACAGTTGCTTCTAGTATGATAAATCGACATTTGCAATAATCAAAATAGTAAAACAAACAACATCCATAATATGTACACAGATAGCCGGTAAATAGTGATATATCATAGGATAAACTGTTTTCAAAAAATATACATCGTCTTCGATCATAGGTTGGAAACACCTTATGATCGGCAAAATGATAACACAAAAAGTCAAAAATATGATTCTACAACACGATCATCCCATCACTGATTATGATCACGATAAGAAACCACTTCCTGAGCCACCCTACACAGGAACCTCCTAAAAGGTCCTGGAACACCAATCACGTATCTCTGCAATCTGAGTGGGATCTCATCTATGTCCGTCTCTGGAATATCTAGAGTCAGGAGCTCTAGATGATGCTCTAAATCAGACAAATTTCCGCTGATTGGCCTACTAGGGCTGGTGTGACTGCAACTGGTTGTCTTCTATCATAGGGTTGGAGATGGGCTGGTCACCGTGGACCCACATCTGGATTCATAAAAACTTTTTGGTTATTAATTGACAAGACGATTAAAAATAAAAAATTAGAACTTAGAATTCGTTGAAAATGATTTTACCTGATTCATCCCACTGTTCCCCTGCTGGGAGAGTCATCTCCCGGTCGCCACGGAAATCTATCCCGGCATATGGAAATTCCTCAATGACAAAGAGTTGGTGGTCCAGCCAATGAAAATATGAAGGAGGAAATCGAACAATCTCAACGCCCTCAATACCGTGACGGGCCATCAATGCAACCCAATGAACCATCCTAGGTTCTCGGAGTCGACCAGCATCAACAGGAATATTTTGCGGAGCTAGCATGGGTACCCTCTCTAGAGCAAAAGTGACCACGATGGATCCATATCCAAAGTTATTTATTTTGCTATTTTTCGCTCTAGTCAGTTGGCCTTTTACATTGGCCAACACAGCTTCGCACCAGTTGAAAATGGTGCCTCGAAAACATTCCACAGCAATACACATCTGGGAACCAGTAGCCACATGCATTGCGGCACTCCCACACAGTCTGGTAATAGTAAACACAATCACTTTCAGCTCGGGATGGATGATAGTTTTTATATCAATCCGTTTGTCCTTAGGGTTTGCCTTATCATTACAGAACTCTTGTCGAAGACTAGCGACAGTTTGGCCACCTGGCCTAGTCCCAAACAAGGAAATTTGTTCACCCCTCTTGGAAAAAACAGTTAGAAAATAAATATCCTCCAGGTAAATTTCGAGCCGGTGGCCACCAATAATGAAACACTGGTCCTGCACGTTCCACCTGTTTACCAGCCATGTCAGGAGGTCTACCTGTGCCCTCATGCCTTGAATGGCCTAGAATTTATACAAACCGCATGCTTTTAAAGCTTGCATTGTGGGAAATTGGAGCATCGCGGCGTCATCCACATCCTCATGCTCACGTTCTCTCCAAATCAACATCTTGCTAATACTACAATGCATAAAAAGATAAGTTAGAACAATCTAATCTGAAAATTTTTGGGCGGAAAATGAGAAAATTTATTTTGAAATTTAAATGCGCAGGGACCGCACTTTTCCTTTGTACACAGTGCGTAGGAATGCACGCGCTATGTGGAAAAAGTGCGGGCCCACAACCTTTTTCATCATAGGAAAAGGTCGAGGTCCGCAGGTCCCGTGTATCGTGCCTGCAGACCCTCGCGGGTGATTTCTTAAACATATTTCTCCCTTAAAAATAAAATCTAAAGCCTAAAAAGAATTGTAAATGGATGAAAAGAAAGATTAAGAGGTCGTGGATTACCTGGGACTAACGGTTCTCGATTTCGTCAGACGGATCTTCCGGAATCTTCACAGGAAATTTTCTACTTTTCACTTTGAACTTGAACGGTAAAAATGAAGTTGAAAACGTCCTTTTTATAAGTTTTTTCGAATAGATGAATTTTTAATTTATTTATTTTTCACTTTAAAAAGGGTATTTTGAAAGCATTTTTACTTATTTTAAACAGGTATGTGTAATATTTCAAGTTTTTGTGCAGAAATTGGATTTTTCAGGAGAATCGATCATTTTTCAACAAAGAGCATACTTTTATCACTTTTTCGGACTCTTTCAAAATTTTACGAAAAAGCGAAACATTGGAGTTCTCTTTTAAGCCCTTTTCAAACTCTCTAAATATGAAAATATTGCCAAGTACTTGATTATTCAAACTCGTTAAAGTAAATGAATGATGGTCCCTTCAGTATAAGTTTACCCCTTTTACGGACTGAAATGGACTATTTACAAAAAAGGTATACGTTGACTAATTACGATCAATAGATTTCTCTCCCGCATTATTTTATCCTTTTTCGGGCTTGAGAGACTAAATTTACGAAAAATTACACCCATGGAGTTTCCTTAAGTTTTTTCTTCTGACTCCCTAAAATTGAAAAACACCGAGTTTCTCCTATACTGGACTCGTTAAAATTTAACAGTAAAGGACCTGTTGAATTTCAAAACAGAAACGAACCACTCCTTCTTAGGGTTCGAATCTTAAACTAAGTTGGACTCATCCAAAGGATGAGCTTAGAAACAAGAAAATGTTATCCTCCTCAAGCTTGTCAAAAATATAGAGGTACTTGCAGAAATGGTGGGGGAAAAGAGAGAAAAATGGACTTGTTTGTTGTATTTTGATTTTTTGAAAATCCAGTTAACGACTCTTGAACATGACACTTTCATTCACCTGGGTTGGGAAATCCTTGTCCTAAACAGTTAATCAAACCTCATTGAAAATTTTCATCTGGTTTCTGGGTATTAGCTTTGGGTCAGTTGTCACCAAGCCATCTGTAGTGTTGTTATGTGTTCAAGAGGACAGTTCAAATAAACCATTCATCTGCAAAATATTTGTCATCCATTTTGACTATCCCTGAGTCAGTCCTTGCCAATATACATTTTCAAAACTTGATCTATGATTTCGCGTTATGGGCTTGCCTATGACAGATCACTTTCTATCGACGAAAACTCATTATCTAGGAAGTTGATCCAGAAATCGTCAGTACCTTGGAATCTGCATGCCTTAATGGCAGGTTTCTCGCCTTCGACGATAGGTTGCATCATTGACCTTCGATCGAATGATTCCGTGACATGTTCGGCTTCAGCTTATTCATTCACATTTCATGGATTGTACTGAGTACTTTGAGAGCCATTGACATTACTGGTGGTTACTCTCACACTTGTTAACAGTTTACATCATTGACTGGTAATCAAGTGATTTCTACCATGTTCTACTTCGACACATTCATTCACATGGATAGAATTGTACTAGTTCGAGATGCGGAAATCAAGACCCTGGATCTAGTTTCTACCATCTAGGTTGCGAGGAATTTTGTTATCATTTGTAGAGTGGACTATTTATAAACAGATGGCTGCGTCCATACTGTGTCTACACATGTCTATATTGTGATGTACTCAAAATCATTCCTGTATCATAACAATTTGAATCAGTTTCTGTTAGTTTTGATCTGAGTATGGGAATGCCTACCTCAGCAATAATATGATTACATATATATATTTTGCATTGAATGTTTTTACAGGTTCCGACTGGGTTATCCACAGGATGATCCTCGAAATGATAAAGTACTGCACTCTTCATATATGACAGACTTCAGTTTCATCTATTCCAGATTTTGCACTTTAGGGGGCAATCTGTTACACTAAAAATTGTCACCCTGACATTCTGTTGTGTATGAGCTCATTATTACTCATACTTCTCCCTTTGCAAGTCTAACATATCAGTTCCTCATGACAAACCTTGAAAATCAGAGAAAATTTCCTAAAAATCTCCTAAACTTTGGTATCGCACTTTCTCTCTTTATTACCTGCGGTCCCGCACCCAATGTTCATCTATATTGCGTACCTGAACGCACTTTATCTGTGTTACAGGTGTGGAACCCCTGTAAGATCAAAAACGCGAGAAAGTAAAATTAAAAAGTTGATTTGAGGTCAATTCCAGAAGATTCTAGATGAGAATTTTTGGGGATGGGTACGCTTTGATAAGATGCATGTATCCCTTACCTTATGGAGCTAAACCCTTGATGTGAGGAGCTTATCCCTTTGAAGGAGGATTCTATCCCTTCATATTTGGAACAAGAAACCTCCTCTTTTCCACTATAAAAAGAGGCATTGGGTAGCCTCAAGGGGAGTTCAAGCTTTAGAAATTTTGAAGTTAAGTGTTGTTGAGATTCAGACTCAGTTGATTAATACTTTTGTGAGGAAAGATTACATACCTCTATTAGTCTTTTTTGAAGGAGTGCAGAGCTTATCAAAGTAAAGGAGATTCCTGCTTCGAACCCCGGAAAGTCCTGTGCAACATTAAGGCTCAGGTTGTAAGGATTTTCTTCTTTTGAAATTAATACAAATATACTCATTTTTCTCAATAAGCTTTCAATCAATGGTTTATTTCATAGATTCCTTGATCACTATGATAAGCATGGTTTATGATGATTTCTATATAGGTGCTATGTAATATTTTTCTTGTTTGTGACTGCACGTTTACGAGGAAAACTCCTTCAAGCGCACGAGGGACAACAACGACTTCAAACAAGCACTAGACAAATGGTAAGTCCTTAACACCTCAATAGAGCTTTTCATAGATCATATATGCTTAGAGAAATATTAGTTTATTTGGTTGTTTGTTGCTATATACTTTTAGTACTAGGGAGATCGGTCTTGTCCGCAAGAATGATTTATCCGGCTAACAATAGTTATAGGTAGAGTCTAAGAAAAGGCCAAATAGCCTCTAGTTCTCATCCTCTCTTTAGAGGTGACATAGCTAGTAAAAGCCCTCTCAGTCAATCTCTGACATAGCCTTGTTCATATTTCTGACAAAGGAGTTCTTCACCGGTGAAAAAGTTGTTGATTTCCATTTCGGGATATTACAGTGGTATCAGAGCATCGAACTTGGCACAGCCTGTGAAGTTTGAATTTCAGAAGAAGAGAGCCCAAGGATGAAGAAGATGAGTTTACTCTCATCTATTTTTACATCCAGAGGAGACCTCTCCAAAGAGGTCAAGAAAAATGAAGGAGGAGGAGAGGAAGGACCATGCATTTCCTATTCTCATAGAGAAACAGAGCAGAAGCATGGAAGACACTTGGAATTCGAAATTCTAAGTGAGTACCTAGCTGAATACCGAGAAAACCCTAGAGTCTCCCAAGAGACTTTATCTTTTCCACAGTTTATTCAGTAGAAAGAAGAAGAAAGACCCCACAGCCACGGGATGATGAGAGGAAATAGATTTCTATTGTCCACATTTGATGGATCACTCACATGTGCAGCAGAGGTTTGGGAAAAGAAGCTAGAGGCATTTTTCCTGCTACATCCTATAGTAGATAAAGAGGTAGTATAAGTTGCAGCGCTGCACTTAGAAGGTGAAGCAAAGATTTGGTGGATCAGCCATTTAGACCATGCAAGGGTTTCAAATCTTGTTGAGTTTTCTCAAGGATTGATCAGTAGATTTGGAAAAAAGAGGGAGGAGCCCTCACCACCATTGGATGAGGCATGTACCAACGTTGTTGAGACCATGGAGGAGCAGCCTTCATCTTCAGCAGTTTGGGAGGCCAAGTCTCAAGAGGAAGAAACATTTTCAGCCTTGCAAGGAGCTTCCAAGTTTCACCAAGGTAAGATTGGAGATCCATTTCTTGTCATTTCAGCAGACACCTTGGATGGGTCTACATCATTGCATGCAAGTGACTTAGAGCAGCAGAATAATACTGTGTTGTACAAGAGCAATGATTCAAAGGATATCTCACTGAGATATTTCAATGGAGGTGCACTCCTACACTTTTTGGAGTGCAAGGTTCTTCAACAGTTGGAGGAGGGTTTTCCCTTCTCACAGGAGCAAATAGGAGATGGGGGACATATTCGGATGGATAGCTTTTCTCATGACTGTGGTGGACATTATTTGAGCCCCACATATCATGATGGGAGGTTTTTGCCTACTAACTATTTGTATCCTTATAGGATCAAATTGATCCTCAGGAGATCTGTATTTCAAAATCCCATGAAATGTAGAGGTTTGATTTGGGATGAGGGTAGTCCTCAAAGGAGGAGTACCAGGATGAAGGAAGGGAAGAGACATCCACACATGGCTGAGTGGATGTGGTGGAGAAGAAGAAAGGGGCTAGTGGGCCACTTGCAGATTTATGATACCAGGTAACAAGAGGCTTGGCTGCGCTGGTTACTCTTGAAGGAGTTTGGCCATCACTTGGTATACTCTATTTCTAGGAGTAGGAGGAGGCAGCAAGGAGGTTTGTTGCTTCGGTGGTGTTGGAGAGAGAAAAGGCATATGTTCTCTTACATGATGTACAATGTTGCAGGAGTAGGAGATGGCACTACCATGGTGCAAAGGGGAAACTCCTTGGCTTTTGATGATCAGGAACTACTTCCACCTTGGGAGAGATTCCATATTTGCAGCAGCATTGTTGGAGGGTTGCCCAATTATGTTGAGGGAGCTGAGGGCAACAACGCAGTGCAATCCAGAGATTATCTAGTGCCTCATGCAGAGGAAGGAGGAGCTCTTTCTCCAACGAGAAGGACTCTTTCATCCTTGCAAGGAAGTCCACAGGATCTCATGCATGGAGATCAAGGCACACATGTGCCATTCTTGAGGAGGTGTGTCACCATCGAGACACAAGGAGGAAGTAGGGAGAAGACCCAACATCTTGAGATGAGAAGTACACATCTCTACTCATTGTTGGAGGATGATGCACCTAAGAGGGTGATTGGATTGCGCAGGGCAAGCATGGAAAAACTTGTTCATCCATCTATGCAGTCACCGCTTGAAGATGATGTCTCACTGCATGGAGACATTCTGCTAGGGAGACCACTAGATCACCAGCTGATGGGAGATGCTTCACATGTTGAGGCACCACTCATTGTTTTCAGAAGAGTGGAGACCCTGGGAAACAACTACACAACACTAAGAGTCTTGGGTAGACTTAAGGAGGAGGGGGCCATTCCCTCAATATCATTTCCACCCACTTTCATTTCAGATTCTACGTTGTGGCAGAAGCAACAGGGGAAGGTTAGCGTCCTTCCAATTTGCATCTTTGGCATGAGAAATGTCAAAGGAGGAGATGACCATATGATAGATGCTCTTCATGAGGGATCATCAACACTATCACTATGGAGGATGGATCCATGGGGGAGCTCCAGATTGCTGGTGGAGTATTCCCAGGATCATTTTGCTTGCATGATATTGATGGATCAACATATGAGGAGATGCATAGATCATGTGCAGATGGAGGAGTCAGCACAACCACCTCTTTTCTCTTTGAGGATGAGGGGAGATTTTTGAGCCACTCCATTTGCATGAGCAGGGCTTATGGTAAGGGAATTGTTTATTTGCGTGATGATTTATATATTCCTCCCTTAACCATATATTTACAGGATGTTGCTCCGAGGAGGGGCATTCTTCTTTTTGGACCCCATGGTCTACTTGAGGCCATGAACAATTTTGGTGACCACTCCCTAGGAGGACTTGGGGAGGAAATTTATTCTGTAGGACCTACTCATCTTGCACCATATATCATTCACTTCCTCCATACATTTGAGGAGAGTTGGACAGCAAGCAAGTGGTTGAGAGGCCACACCTTTTGGCATACTCTTATGTAGTTGAGGGTCAAACTACATTGGTCACAGTTGAGGGACCATTGTCTTTCTACCTTGCTACATATGACAACAAGCATGGTTTTCATTATGGGTAATTATAATGCTGATGTCTTTGTGTCTATTGAGAGCATGATGGGGGGAATGGCACATTGGTTGGATGTGTCCCTTGGGGGAGAAATCTCCCACATTATTTGCATTGCATGTTCTAATGGGAACATGAGAGGACATGTGGCCACTATAGCAACACATTTTTTTCCATTTGAGGTGAGCCATATGATTGATTGGATGCCATATGGTGATGACTACCAACTCATCACATATGAGATGATTTTGGACAGCATGTTTCATAACGCTGGAGAAGAGATCTTTGGAGGTCTAGTCTTCAACTTGCCACTGGAAGGCAACTTTATTGCAGCCCAGGATCAACATATACTCTACACTTATCCTAAGTGGAGAGGAGGACAGCGTGGGGTAGGCTACTTTGTCTACCAAGATCTGATTTTCAGCCCACCTATATTGCAGGAGCCAAAGGTGGAAGATGATTGTCAAGAGTTGTCATGTTGGGAGGTAACTCACTTTTTATGGATCGTTACTTGGGGGATGGAGGATCTACATTACTGGAAGATATTCCTCAACATATTTCAGACTCCATGCCTTGAGTGGAGGTTATTCCAGTTCTATCCTTGTAGTTTTTTGAGGATAAGCAACATTTGGGAGGGGAGGACTGTAATGTCCCCATTTTAGCACATGGCTAAATGGAACATTAGAATTTTGATTTTATATTATTGCAGCTAAATAAATGGGTAAGGAGGCCCATGATTATGAAAAAAATCAATAAAATGCCTCACATTATGAAAGAGGAGCATTATTGGAGCTAGTTTGCACACTCCATGTGTGAAAAGGGGTAATTGCAAAGAGGGCTAGGTCATGTTGACCAAGTCAAACTGCGCAATAGATGGAGGTGTGGCTTTCTTGGGAAGCCTACGAAATTGCATGAGGAGGAGAAAACCCTAATGTGTGTGGTCCATGGCTAAAAAGCCTTCATTGGCATAAAAGGAGGGGAAAGCAACCATTTTGAGCTAGCTTGGATATTTCGAATTGCTTTCCATAGTTGCACACTGTGATAGCTATGCTGCTCAACACAAGGGATTTATTGTACAAGAATTCCCTCCCTTCTTGAGAAGCTCTTGAAGGTTTGATCTTCATCTTCTCCACATCTTGGCTCAATGCCAAAGCTATTACTTTCAGTGCAGTGTTTCTTGCAGCAAGAGCCATTGTTTTGCTGGGTTGCAGTGGAGGTTCTCACACCATCATTCCAAAGGTCAGATTTCAGAGGAAGAATCTTTTATGCATCTGGGAGATCACTAGGGTAGATACCAGCTCCATTTCTCATATCTTGGCAGGAGGCCAATCTCTTCCCATCACCTATAGCGTAGTTCCTCTCCTTGACTGCGTAGTTCTTAAGTGAAATTGCAGTGAGGGGTTGCACCGAAATTTTGGAAAGTGAGATCTTTGGTGAAAGGATCAGCCTTTCACTCAAGATTTCCATTGGAGGAGGTATATACATTTTTTGTAGCATTATTCATCCATCTCCTTCAGGTTCTCATTTTAGAGTAGCAGCTACTCCAGCTACTCCGGCATTTCTGCAGAAATTCCATTTTGTATGTATTGTAGCCAATCCCTTTAGGGATTGTTTATTATAGTTTCCAGGGGTTGAGATCAAGCTCCCCCTTCTTTATTTGAGCTTATTATTGCCATATCGTCATTGTATCATTATTTTGCAGCAGTCTTCCTTCAGTGACTGCTTAGTCATAGCTGGGCATATTATATGTAGCAGTGTATTACATGTTATTTGTACTTGTGTCTTTAGAGAAGGATTTGCTTCAACTTGAGTGATCATTTCCTTAAGATCTTGTACACATTTCTGCTACCATAGTATCAATGAGAATGCTATGAGGGTTTATTACATTTCTGAAGTTTTTGCACTCACTGCTATTTTCAGCTCATGCTTGTGTATTGCTGTAGCTCATCTCTTGTGAGCAATATCTTCCTGAAGGAAGAAATATTTGCATAGCTATAGGAAGAGTCTGAGAAAAGGCCAGATAGCCTCCAGTTCTCATCCTCTCTTTAGAGTTGACATAGCTGGTAAAAGCCCTCTTAGTTAATCTCTGACATAGCCTTGTTCATATTTTCGACAAAGGAGTTCTTCAGCGGTGAAAAAGCTGTTGATTTCCATTTTGGGACATTACACAATCGAAATGCACCGTTTAAATGTTACGATTGCAATCGGATCGAGAAAGGGAAAATGATTTGGGATCGGCAAGGATTATAATATAAATCCTTTAAAACTTTATTATGAAGTTTAAAGGGGTATGGAGGGGAAGTGGTTTAATTAAATCACATATGTGTTTAAAAGATTTTATAAATGTGATTTTTCCATCGGATGGGGAAAAAGGGGTTTTATAAAATAAAATATTAAACTTTAATAACATAAAGTTTAAGGGAAAGGTGGGAAAAGGGGAAGGGTTAGGGTATAGAGGACTTTTTTCACTTAGGCATAAATTTCAATCCAGGATTCAGTTTTGAGAGTGTAATATACCATTGGAAAGCGCTTTCCAGAATCTTTCTGCTGAACATACTTATAACATGATTTGACACTGAAAATGTTGTGGAAAACCTCTTTGAATGGCAGGGGGTAACTTTTTGGAGATAACAACTTCTGAAGTGTGACTTATTACATGTGATGACATAAAATTACATAAAGATGATAATTAAAAGTAAAGTATCATGTTTTCACCTCAAAACATGGTTTTTGAGGTGAAAATGACATCAAGCTGAATAAAACATTTCTTTGATCTTCCCAGGTGCTGTGACTTTGAGTTTATTGACTTCCTCATGACCTTGTTGATATTTATTGACACTTGACTCATTAATTTGACCATGGTGAGATCCTAGAACCTAATCAAACCCATCCTATGACCTACCAACATGACTCACAAAGTGAAAATAACTCATGAATAAAGACCATAGAGAGGAGAATCAACAATTTTCACATGAGGGAAAACTGATGAAAAATCACTACCATCAATGAATCCATGACCTAGCGGAATGATGAAAATTTATGGTATGGGACTCCTAATACGCAAATTAAAAAGAGCGATTTTGATCACTGATGGCAGTATGACTAGACTGACACTAACATTGGCTCCAATGGGGATGGTAGCTCCTTGGAGGTGCTAAGAACACCGTAGACCAAGTAGCCTTATCCATTAGGCATGGAGTCAAAAAATACTGAAAAATGACACTATGTAGACTGACTCTGACTCAATACTGATACTGAGAACTAAAACCAAACTATACACATATCATTCAAGTTTTATAGCCTTCACCTCGAGCCCCAAACTTCAATGACTGTGTACTTGAACTTTGACCAAAAATAACATGGTATATACAATTATGGTAACATAGTTTCTGATCCATTATCTTCAATAATGTTAGTGCTTAAAAATCCTACCATTTTCTGCTCCTCCAGGGAAAACTTGGCCATCCATCTCTGAAAGCAAGAAATCATTATGTCCCCTGTATGCCGAAATATTGTATGGTCCTTTCCACAGGTTGTCTAACTTATGATGCTTCCCTTTTTCCTCATTTCTTGCATCCCATCTCAACACCACATCATCTAACTGAAACTTTTTTGCTTTGGTATTTCGGTCATAGATCTTCTTTATCTTCTCCTGCAACTGAATAGCGTTCTGTGACACTTCCTCTCTTTTTTGTTGAAGGTGGATCATCTTATTGACTCTTCGTTGATTGTCATCATCTTCACTACCAAATTCTTGCAATAATCTCATGATTGGAACTGTAAGTGATGTAGGAAAGACAGCATCAATACCATAAACCAGTTCAAAAGATGACATACCTATGGATTTCTTTCTGCTAACTTTGTCTACCTACAACGCGTTGATGAGCTTTCGATGCCAGTTCCTTTTGTTTGCCTCCAGCATTTTCTTGATTATGTTTATCAGAGATTTGTTCGATGACTCTTCCAGGTCGTTGCTTTTCAGATAGTATGTTGTTGAATGACCCAACACGATATTGTATTTGTCACAGAACTCCACCATCTTCTTAGACTTAAACATTGATGCGTTATCTGTTATAATTTTGTGAGGGCAGCCAAAACGAGATAAAATATTCGATTCTAGGAATTGAATAATTACCGTATCTGTAGCCTGCCTTGCCGGAACAGCCTCGATCCATTTAGTGAAGTAATCTATTCTTGTCAATATCCATCGATGTTGCACTAATGATGCAGGATGGATTTCTCCTATGAAATTGAGTCCCCACTGTTGAAAGGGAGTGTTTACTGAAACTGGTTTCAAAGGAAGAGGAAGCAATTTCTTCTTTCCTTGGAAAATTTGACATTCATGACAATTCATCACTGTTTTATACAAATATGAAAATAAAGTGGGCCAATAATATCTTGCTCTCAACACTTTGTTAGCTATAGTTTTCCAAAACAAATGACCACCACAATCACCTTTGTGAAATTCATGCATTACTTTTTGAGCCTCTTCTTCAACCAAACAATTAAGCAAAATGCCTCTTGGATCTTTCCAATAAAGAGCATTGTTTAAAATATAGTATTTAGCATAATTTAGTTTCAGTGATCTACCTTTACCTTTAGACATTCCTGGAGGAGGTGAAAGATGCTGAAGAACATAAAAAATATATGAATACCATGGGGATTGTAGAAAAATGTCTGAAATTGGAACTAGCAAACCTTCATCCTCATCTTCTGACATTATTGTTATGAGGTTTATATCCAGGGCACACAGATTTGATTGGGCCATCATCTTTTCCAAGCCTTATTCCTTGATCAACTTTGTGGGCTTGATCTCCAAATCATACTCCAACATAGCTGCTATCCATTTACCTCTTCGACCTTCTGGATCAGTTTTCATCAACATATCCTTTACTGCTGCATTAGGAACATATGCTGTAGTATGTGAATGCAGAATATAGACCCTAAAATCCTTAAATGTCTTTATAAGAGCCAATGCTTGCTTCTCAATAATATTATACCTCAAGGCAGCATCTCTAATAGTCCTACTGAAAAATTCAATTGGATTTTCAATCTAATCTATCTTTTGCATCAAAACCGTAGCCATAGTATGCTCTGATGCAAATGAAAATATGATAAAATATTGAATATAATCAAGACTAATCAAGATTGGGGCATTGGACAGAGCGAACTTTACCAGATTAAATGACTTGATAGCATTCTCACTCTACTTGACAGTGCTATCCTTCTTCAACATGTTATTCATTTCTCTTATATGTTCAGCCAAATTGGGTATAAATCTGCGCAAGAAGTTCATCTTACCATTGAATGCTTGAATCTCCTTTTTTTTCAGTGGAAGATCTATGTGTTGAATTGCCTCCACTCTAGATGGATCGATGTGGATACCGTCTTTAGAGATGATATGCCCCAGCAACTTGCCTTCATCCATGGCAAAGAGACTTTTCTTTGGATTGAGAGAAATCCCAAACTTCCTACATCGCTGAAAACAACTCTCAAATGATGCAAATGCTCATCATCAAAACCAGAAAACACTATCAGATCATCCAAATAAACAACAAGAAAAACATCTTTTTCATTGGCAAAAGAAATGTCCATTGCTCACTAGAAAGTAGCTCCAGCGTTCTTCAGTCCAAATGGAATTTTGGCATATTGGAAAGTTCCCCAGGGTGTTTTGAAGGCAGTTTTGTCTTGGTTTTTCTCATGCACCAAGATCTGGTTATAGCCTGAGTAGCCATCGAGTAGTGACATCCCTGATGCTCCAACTACTCTCTGCAGAATATGGTCCATCTTTGGAAGTGGATAATTATCCTTTAAGGATGCTTTATTCAAATTCCGAAAATCTTTGCACAACCTTATCTCTCCCATCTTCTTACGTACCGGAACCAAATTTGAAATCCAGTTACAAAATCTAATTGGAACAATGATACCAACTTTGTACAATCTGTTTACCTCTTTTTCAATGGATGGCAGCAGCTTTGGGTTGATTATTCTCAGCTTCTGTCTAAATGGCTTCTGATCAGGCTTGATTGGAATAGTATGCTATATTATGTTTTTGTCATACACCTTCAAATCTGAATAATCCCATCCAAACACATCAGAAAATTTAGAAATCAATTTAACATACTTTTCCTTTACATTAGGGGATAATGCCTTTGATAAATTCACAAGCTTGGGCTTGTCAACTGTTCCAAGATTCACATCCTCAACTCCTTTCTCAGTAGGCACCAAACTTGGTTTCTTTGCAACATCATCCTGATCAAAAAGCTCCTCTAAAGGTATGATACCTCTAGGAATTACATTGTCTTTCAGCTGCACTATGTCCATCTGATTTGCTTCAATTTCTTGATCATCAACCTCATAGTCACCTTCTATGGGAGTATCTTTGAATTTTCCTTCACTCTGAAAAAAAGCATTGATCTCATTGTCATCCCAAAACACTTTCCAATACATAAAATTATCAGGAACAACAAGCCTATGCTTGACATAAATCTCAAACTTGTTGCTGGAGTTCATCGAAATCTTCAAATTTATTGCAGTAGTGGCAAGAGAATCAGCAATAACATTCTACATTATGGGTACTGCAGTCAAAGTATACTCAGGAAATTTCTTCAAGATATCCAGGACTGCATTTTGATAGGCCCTCAATTGGGGATGCTTTGTTTGGTACTCTCCTTTTACCCGTTTGATTATCAGCTCTGAATCTCCATATACAAAAATCCTCTTTGCATTTAACTTCCTCAAAAAATTTAGACCTGCAATCAAAGCTTCATACTCTGCTTCATTGTTAGAGCAGTCAAAGGCTAATTTGTAAGCACACACTCTAACATTACTAGGGACCTTTTTAGGCTATAAAATAGGGCTCTGAATCCATATTCCAATGCCAGCTCTGTCCTTACCAACAGCTCCATCAAATTCCATGCTCCAGAGCCCTTCTTCTTCTTCTTGCAGATGCTGAAATTTTATTTCTTTCTCTACTTTATCTTGACTAGTTTCTACATCTTTCTGCTGTTCAGTATTTTTTTGCTGCTAGCAGGTAGGAGTTTCAGAAGTGCTTGATGTTTTATCTTTTTCCTATTTGATGACTTCTCTGAAATTTTCTGAAATTTCGGGTATCTCATCTACTTGTACCAACTGAACATTCTCATCATTCAAACCACCATCTGAATATAAGACAAAAGACTCTAAATCTGTGTGGACTTCATTAATGGGATGATTAACTGGCTTCTCTTTGCTAGTGATCATATATTTCATTTTCTTCTCCCTATATAGTTTTCTCAATTGGCCAAACACAGGAATGGTGGCATAAGAGAAGTCAAGCTGCATGGTTCCTTTAATTTTTTCACCCCAAGACCTGGATAAAAGCATCCCAAATCGTGGTGGAACATTGGCAACAACTACATCCATCAAAAAATTCTTGGCTGGGATTTGATCTAAAGATACTACCAAGTCTTTGATAAGACCAATACAATGGACCCTACCTGACTCAAAGGAATACAAATCATGGTATTTACGTGTAACATCAAGTCCTAACTTCTCCATGATGGCTTTGGGCATCAAATTATGTGAGGCTCCAGAGTCCAACATAGCATTATGCAAGATGAACTCATGTAATCTAAGGATGAGGTAAAAGGGAGGTACTTCAATTTCTTCATATTGATCTTCTGTGGCTGGACCAAAAATGAGTTCAGGATAATCATCTTCAACATTAACCATATCTGATACAGAGACTATTTGCAAAATTCTAGACACCTTATTTTTATAAGTGTTATTTTTCACCAACTCTGTCAAGGGCATGGACATTTTCAGCTTAGAAATTTCATTTTCTAAATTAAAAGAAGGGACTTTTTCTACCTCTTTAACGAGAGGATATTTCTTCTCTATTTTCTCCTTTGCTGCACTCTACTGGTTCTTTTCAATTGCAGTGTTAATCGCTGAAGATGTTTTGCTGGAGGAAGGATTGGCTAGCTCTTTCCCTTTCTTCTGAGAATCATTCTTCATTTGGAGCTCTTTTCTCTTCTGAATGGGACTAATCGGAACATCTCTGTTCCTCAAAGAATACTGCTTTTGCTGGGCTATGTTGGCAATATGATGTAATGTGTTGTCCTTGATGGCAACCTACTTGATGAAATTGTCCTTGATGGAAATTGACTTGATGAGTTGTCTTTGGATAGAAACCTATGTGTTAAATATGTCAGAATGATGTATCTATAGTGCAGTTCAGATGTGACAGAGAAAAAGAAGTCCAGTATGTGCCAGAGAAATGATAAATATAATATGTCACAATTTATACGCGCTTTTGTAAAGGCCAAGTTGCGTATACACGAGGATAAGTACGTCACAAGTCGTGTATGCCCTTTTGCGCTCCAAAATTATAATACCAAGGGGCATTACCATGGTTTTGGCACACAGTATTAAGTGTTGTATGGTTTATTTGATTCCGTCGAAGAATACCATCGGAAGTTGTGTGGTTTTGACTCATGGTATTGGTAAAAGCTAAATCTATTTAAGGAGAAGAAGATCATAGTGCAAGGTGTGCAAGTGTAAGGGTTGTTGATGAATAAATTTATCTAATGAATATCTGCATGGATGAAATCTGTTCTTAATTGATAGATCTGAATCTATGATGCACCCATGGATATAATGATAGTTCAAGATCTCTAGATCTGACGATGATGAATCTTTGGTTTGATCGACTGATGAAATCATGAAGAACTGGTGCAAGTCTGTTGAAGAAAATGAATAAATCTGGGTAAGTTTTATAAATCTGGTCTGTTCTACAATATTTATTTTTACAGATCTATACGCTAGTTGGTTTCAGAAAAATCGCGTATATACGCGGGTTCTCTTCATGAAAAGCGTGTATGGAAGTTAGGATTTCTGAAGAATAAAATACACAGAAGTATGCGCGGGTTGGTATGCAGGAAAGCGCGTATGTACATGGCTTCAGTGAAGAAAAGTAGTGTATGCTATTTGAATTAATGAATGTTCATGGTTGATTTTGTATCTGCATATATATTCTAAAGTCTGGTTTATTTCTGACATTCTGGTTATAGTGGTCTCACTGTTCTGTTTGAATTATTGGGAAAAGTATGTTTGTTGATGTCAAGTGAAGGGTTGTGTTGAAGTTGTTGGATCCAGTATGAAAATTGATGAAACGTGGTCAGTAGTAGATCTGGGGGTTGAAGCCTTCATTATGAAAGAAGAAGCTTTCTGTCAGTAGATGTTGGTGACTGATTTCAAGGGGTCGAAGCTCCCTTCCAGGAGAGGCTGGTAAATGAGATCAGGGGGTTGGAGCTCCCCTCCAGTAGTACCTGTAAAACAAGAGAAGGTTGCAGCCTTCTGCAAGTAGAAGCCTGCGTATTGGTATGAGTTTGCATTAGTATTATGTTGTAAAAGGTTTTCTATATAACAAAGATTGAAAACAGAGACGACAGCAGCGGTGGTTTTCTCCCGAATTGGGTTTCCACCTTAAATATTGGTGTTCATGTGTGTGATGCTTTATTCTGTTGATTACTTCTCATAATCTGATACATAACTGATAAATCTGTTTATAATATTGCTTTTGAGAATTTTCTCTAAATCTAAAAGTTAAATCAGTATACGCTAGTTTCCTTCTGCATTTCCGCGTGCACACGCTAGTTCCATTCATAAAAACTGCGTATGGAAATCTGCTCAAAATAAAAAGTTGAATTTATATTATAAGCTCTAAATACTTATTCACCCCCCCCCCCCTCAGTATTTTTCCCAAAAATTGGTATTAGAGTAGGTCCTTCTGAAAAAGCTTAACCGCTAGAAGGAAGATCAATCAAGATGAGAAATCAAGAAGGAACAGCATCTATCAGGCCTCCGCTCTTCAACGGAAACAATTTAATGTTCTGGAAAACAAGGATGAGATCCTATATTCAGTCTCTGGGAGTAGATGTATGGGCTATGGTTGAAGGAGGATATCAATATCCAGCCGCAACACCAACAGATCCAACGGAAAGAAAGAATTATGAAACAAATGCAAAGGCGGTCAATGCTCTATTGGGAAGTCTAACTTAATCAGAATTTGTCAAAGGCATGCAGCTAGATACAGCAAAGGCTATATGGGACAAAATCATTCTAAGTTATGAAGGTGATGCAAATGTAAAAAGTGCTAAACTCCAAACTCTCAAAATTCAATATGAGAATCTAAAAATGCATAATGAGGAGAGCATTGCCAATTTATTTTTACGTCTCGATGATATTGTAAATCGTATGAGAAATCTGGGAGAAAAAATAACCGAATCTACTTTGGTTGAGAAAGTTTTAAGATCACTAACGGCAAAATTTGAGTCAAAATTTTCTGCTCTTGAAGAAAAGCAGGATCTTCAAAATCTTACTGTGGTGCAACTTTATGGCATACTAACTGCATGTGAAATGAGAAGAGGAGGACCATCTGAAGTCAAAGAAGTCGTCTTTAGGGCTTCTACAAAAGGGAAAGAAGTACAAGAGACAGAAGGATCAGGGTATATCTCAGAAGAAGATGAGGTAAATTTTGTAAAGAAACTCCAACTTGGCACAAGACGGTTCAGAGGTAAGCTTCCTTTCAAATTTTTTTCTTGTGGAAGAGTTGGTGATTATGCTGCTAAGTGTCCTTACAAATAAATACATGGAAAAGGGAAGGAAGTAGAAAGAAGGAATAAGAATCGGTTTAGCACTAGAAAAGGTTACTATACTCATGAAGACAGTGATGGGTTATCTGACAGTGAGGAATAATGTGAACAAGATCTTATACTTCTCATGGCATTTGAAAAATAATCTACAGAAGAAAAAGATACTTTTATGGATGCTTTAGAGGAAAATGATTTTCTTGATGAATTCAATCAACTCAAAATATTCTTAGAAGAAAGTAAAATATGCTTAGAAGAAAGTAAAATATCCATATAAACTCTGAAAAATCAGCTTGAAGAAAAAGAGAAACACAATGAGAAATTAGAATGTGAAATAGTAAGTCTAAGAAAAGAAATTGAGAAAGTTAAGACTTTGAATCTTAGATTTTCTAAAGGATCTGAAACCTTAGATGAGATTATCAAGGTACAACGTTCTCCTTTTATAAAGACAGGTCTTGTATATATCAAAGAATCTTCTCAGACTTCAGAACCAAATTATCTAAAAGCAACTACAGCCAGTATCCAACATTTTGCCACTCAGCAAGGGAATAAAGAATCTTCACAGGTAAAGCATGACCAGCTTAATTCAAAGAACACTAACAAGAATACCTTCCAAAGAAACACCAACCAACAGGTAAATTCAAGTAGAATATTTCATAATAGCAGAAATTTCTTCTTCAATGGACAATGTTTCTCATGTCACAATTTTGGTCATAAAGTTGTTCAATGTGTTGCATATAAAACCATCATGACAAGATAAGCAAGAAAGAAAAGGATGGATTTTGGAACAAAGAAGAATACCTATAACAACTTTTTTCCTCTTCAAAATGAAGTTGAATGTGCTTATTGCAATAACTTTGGCCATAAAGAATCTGAATGCAGGAGCAAAGTCCAGCCAAAAGAGCATTTTCCTTCAAACACCAAAGTATGGAAAAAGAAGGAATTACAGGTTGAAAATTGTGGCATAGCTTTATTTGCAGAAGGTGAAGAAAATCAATGTTATATTGATAGTGGATGCTCAAAACACATGACAGGTGACAAAAACAAACTTCTTGCATATAGTGCTCTAGAAAAAGAAAAGAATATTACATTTGGAAATGATACTCCTGCTATCATTAAGGGAAAAGGGTCTGTTTTTCTAAAATAAAAGGTGAAAGATAATAATTTCATGTATGTGGATGGATTAAAACATAACCTGTTAAGTGTAAGTCAAATGTGTGATCAAGGAACTGAAGTTGTATTTATTTCAAAATAATGTGTGGTACGTGATCTTGATACAGGTAAAACAATTATAAAAGGAAACAGAACTCCAAGAAACCTGTATGTATTGAAGAACTGCAAAGATCAATGTTACTTGAGTAAATATTCAGAAAACTGGCTATGGCATAGAAGGTTGGGACATCTGAGATTCTCTCAAATCAACAAATCAAGCAGACTTAAAGCTGTTCATGATCTTCCCAATATTACTCTACCTGAAAGTATCATATGTAAATCTTGCCAATTCGGTAAGAAAACCAGAGTGCAATTTAATGCTAAGGAAGGATCATCAAGTAAGCCTCTTGAACTCATTCATACTGACATATGTGGGCTTGTGAGTAAAAAGTCACCACGTGGTGAACAATACTATATCTTATTTATTGATGATTTCTCTAGAATGTGTTGGATTGGGTTGATTAAACACAAAGATGAAGCATTTGAGAAATTTCAGATCTTCAAAGCACTAGTTGAAAATGAATTAGATCTAAAAATCAAGTGTCTTAGATCTGATTGAGGAGGAGAATATACATCAGATGAATTCCTTGAATTTTTTGAACAACATGGCATAAAAAGACAGTTTTCTGTAGCTGGCACTCCACAACAAAATGGCGTAGCAGAAAGAATGAATAGAACAGTTCAAAAAATGGCTAGAGCTATGCTTGATGATTCTGGAACACCTGACACATTTTGGGGAGAAGCAACACATACAGTGGTAAATATTCTTAACAAGGCACATGTTCATGTAAATAGTGATAAAACTCCATATGAACTATGGTATGGTAATCCTCCCACTGTGAAGCATTTTAGAGTTTTTGGAAGCAAATGCTTTATCAAAAATAATGATGAAAAACTTGGCAAGTTTGAACCCAGAGTAGATGAAGGAATACTTCTTGGTTACTCCTCTAGAAGTAGAGCATATAAATGTTACAATAAAAGACTTCGGAAGATTGTTGAATGTATTGATGTTGTTATTGATGAGTCTCCTGCAGCTCCAAAAGAATAAAAACAAACAACAGATGAAGACGATGGTGACATATATCCTTCTACATCAAATAGAAATGATATAGACAATGAACCCAATGAAGAACCCGAAGATGATTTATCTGAAAAAGCTCCATCCAGATATGTTCAAAAGAATCATCCAGAATCTCAAATTTTGGGAGAAAAGGGATCAGGTGTACAAACAAGAAGGACTCTTGTGGGATCTTCTAGCTATCTCGCATTTCTATCCACTATTGAACCACACAATGTCAATCAAGCTAGCAAAGATGAATGTTGGATTCAAGCCATGAATGAAGAGCTTGATCAAATTGAAAAGAATCACACTTGGGAATTAGTACCAAGAGCTCATGACAAAAATGTCATTGGAACTAAATGGATATTCAAAAACAAGTTAAATGAGAATGGGGATGTTATAAGAAATAAAGCTAGACTTGTTTGCAAGGGGTATGCTCAACAAGAAGGTATAGACTTTGAAGAAACTTTTGCTCCCGTAGCTAGACTTGAAGCCATAAGAATGTTTCTTGCTTTTTCAAGCTTCCAAAAAATCAAAGTTTATCAAATGGATGTTAAATCTGCTTTTCTCAATGGTGATCTAGAAGAAGAATTTTATATAGAACAACCAGAAGGATTCATTTTGGGAAATGATGAAAAGCTTGTTTGTAGACTTAAAAAGGCTCTATATGGTCTCAAACAAGCTCCAAGGGCATGGTATTATCGTCTTGACAAATATCTTCATCAACAAGGATTTTCAAAGGGATCTGCTGATAGCAACTTATACACGAAAATTGAAAATGATAAACTATTGATTGTGGTTGTATATGTTGATGATATCATTTTTGGAAGTAATGAAGAATCTATGAGTCAGAAATTTGCTTCTGTCATGCAGCAAGAATTTGAAATGTCTTTACTTGGGGAACTAACATTCTTTCTTGGTTTGCAAGTGCATCAAACTACAGATGGTATATTCTTATCACAAGAAAAATACCTTAAGCAAATTCTGAAGAAGTATGGCATGGAAGAGTGCAAACCTGTAAGTACACCAATGATAACCAGATGTAATCTCAGTTCTCATGATGATTCTCCCACGGTGAATCAACCAGAATACATATCTATGATAGGAAGTCTACTTTATCTCACTGGGACTAGACCAGAAATTATGCATGTAGTTGGGATTGTTGGACGATTCCAAGCTAATCCAAAAGAGTCTCACCTTCAGGCTATCAAAAGAATATTCAAATATCTACAAGGAACTCAAGACTTTGGACTATGGTATCCAAAGAATGTTGATCTCACTCTTCATGCTTACACTGATACAGATTGGGTTGGAAATTTTGACGATCAGAAAATCACTAGTGGTGGTGCATTATATATGGGGCCTCGGTTAGTATCTTGGTTCAGCAAGAAGCAAATCTCTATTTCCTTATCTACAGCAGAAGCAGAATATGTGGCTGTCACATCATGTTGCACTCAACTTCTTTTGATGATGCAAACCTTACAAGACATTCAAATCAAATGTTCACCTCCTATCTCCATTATGTGTGATAATACAAGTGCCATCAGTATCTCAAAAAATCTTGTTATGCATTCCAAGACCAAGCACATTCCCATCAAGTATCACTTCTTACGTTAACAAGTGTTTGAACAAAAGGTGAAGTTGGAGTATGTTCCCTCCAAAGAACAAGTTGCTGATATATTTACCAAACCTTTACCTAGGGAAGTGTTCGAATATCTCAGACAGAAGCTGGGAGTATTCTCTGCCATGTAGAAGATCAGATCTACTTGAATTCAGAAGATTAAATTGGATACGCAGATTTCCTGAAGGACAGTCACGTATATACGCGAGTCTATACACAGAAAACTGCGTATGAGTGTTTGCTGACAAATTTTTCTAGGTCAACATTCTTCAGCACAGCTGCAGTGCTGTTGGGTCTCTCTGGTGATGTTCTAGCTCTCATATTTTTGTTTCATTCTCTAATACTTCTGATGAAGATGCCTTGATGATTTGTTGTTGAAAGTGTTCAGGATGCACAGGCTAAGGGGGAGCACTGGTCATGTGCAAAGGATGCATTGTTGGCATTCTAATTATTTGTTGTAGTCTGATCTCATGCTTGAGAATCTTTGATCTTGATTGTATAAGTCATTTCTGTAATTTGATGAAAAAGGTCATGTTAAGACCCATGATGTAAAAATTGTAATATTCAATCATGCAAAGTCTTATTCCATTTTGTAAACCCACTTGGTTGGGTAATTGAGTCAAACTTGTAAATCCACTTAGGTGGATCATTGATGTAAATATGAGTCCTTGGTGATAGGAAAGGTCAAACTAAGTTGAGTTATAGAGTCATGTACTTCATTAAATATTATGTTTGAAGATGCAACATGATCTCAGGGGAAGCATGGTATTGTCGATGCAAAGGATCTTGATCTGCCCTTTGCCCTTGATGTCAAAGGGGGATAATGTTGTTGCTGAATGTATTTCTGGTCATGGTTGCCATCAAGTCCAAAGGGGGAGATTGTTGGCAATATGATGCAATGTGTTGTCCTTGATGGCAACCTACTTGATGAAGTTGTCCTTGATGGAAATTGACTTGATGAGTTGTCTTTGGATAGTGTTAGCGCTCGAATCTGCCACAGGCTGAAAGAGGCAAAACTCGAGGCAACATCAAACCAAGCTCAGCCTCGTAGCTAGCCCTACGAGGACAGGAGAGGGCTCTCTCCGGGTCTATCTCGGCAAAAGGATCTTCAAGGGGCTGAGATGACCAATAAGGAATGCTAATTTAGCTAGTAATTCGATATGAAAAGGATTTTTAATGAGATGGGTTTCCTGTATCGCATGGGGCAAAGAACACTTGAACAGGAAATATAATCAAAAACACAGATTGTCTCCTGAGGCAAGGTAGGCAAGAAAATTTAACATCAATTTGAGATTAAATGGAATGGCAAGACTGCTGAGGAGCCGACAAGGGCATAGAGGATGAATCCTTGTCAAACAGAAGAAAACATTAAATATGAATTCTACCCTAACACTTCATTTGTTCAAATGGAAACGATCATGAAATGACATGAACACATAACAGGCTACATATGAAACAAAAGAGGACACAAATGTTAAATTTCGTACCACAGGAATCTCAGAGGTCAGAGCTGCATTTTTTAATTAAAATCTCTGTCAAAATCTGTACAATGAAAGCTCTGTTCTCTCTCCTACACCGCTCTTTCCTAACACTTACAAATGATTTTTTAATACATTAAATAAATGCTGCTAAGGGAAAAACAAATCGACCCCAAGACAAGGGATTTGTTTTATTATTAATAATAAATAAAACTAAAAAGAAACAATCAGCGCTTCTGAAGATGGAATAGCGCTCCTTCTACTCGAATCTGTTGAATCTGATGAAGAGGTGGCATTACAGGTGTCAATCCCATTACTAAAAATAAGCATAGGCAATTGCATCTTTTTCTCTGCCACTTTGCACATTCTGAAATTACAACCGCCCCCCCAAATCTCTGGAAATATGTTGGCCTTTCGAATAAGGAAATCAAGAACAATTTCAAATCGGATCTACCAATTTGGTTTACACGTAGATAAGTGATGCTTCCTCATGTGTCCACATAGCAAGAAAGGTGTTAAGCAAGATAGGATTCCCCGATTTTTTATTTTAACCGTTCCGTTAGTTTCTGTATTCATCTTTTATTCTTGCGATCTCAAAAGCTTTAGAGTAAACTGGGAAATTATGATCTCCCCAAACTGACCATGTAAGTCCCCAAATATCTTTACTGTGGCTCTGATTTGCAAAACACTTGGCTCACATGAAAATATGCGTTCTGCATGATCACAAAATTCAGCGATTTCATTGCAATCTAAGAATAATTGCCGGCGCACAGGAGGCTTCCAACCACGGGGTTTTAACAAATATGCTAAGATTTTCTTAGGCACACTATTAATTGACATCTGCCTGTCCAAAAATTTTCTGGCTACATTAGCACTTTCAGGTGTTCCATAGCTTATTCGCCGACCTTCACTCTTAAGAGCATAAGCTTAAATTTCTGATGCCTTGAACTTGAACATCATACAATTCAGCAAATTTGTTCCCATTTTCAAGGGGAGGCATTGCTAACACATTTGTTTCAACTTTGTGTGTGCTCGGTTCTAAATCGTTCAAGCAGTGATGGTTTAAATCAGAAGATGCAGATAGCCTCGTAGTCGAAGCCAGTGATCGTGATGTTTCAGTACAAGGTCTCATATTCAAAGACCGAGTATGTTCTATGTGCAAACCTTTGCTTGAACCAGATTCTCCTCTATCCGCGGGATTGTAAGGCAAAGAACAAGCAGAAATTGCCCTGTTGAGACTTTGGTTTTCTTGCAGACATGAAGTCGAAGCTTGCTTCTCCAAGAGACAATTTAAAATGCTATCAAAAACAGATTGTGACTCTTTGGTTCCAAACATCTCAGAGACCTTTTCAGAAGCCATGTAAATTTCATTTTCATCGAATCCCATACCTTTCAGACATCTTGACTAATTTCCTTTAACAGATCAGATACTCAATCTGCTTGGATTTGCTAGAGTCCTTGGTCTTTATGAACAACTCCATCTGGTATGGAAGGTCTGTTCTTGATCTCATTTGAAACAGGGGGCTTCCTCTTTGTCTGGCATATATTCTTTGTCGACTTCCCTGTTGTATCCTTTTTATTCACTTCTCTTTTTTGGCTCGAAGTTGATGGTATCTTGTTGCAACAAATCTGCTCACTCGAAGATACTGTCGTTATCTGTTGACTTTGTATCAAAGGGCCTCCTCCTTCAGGTATTCCTGACCTTTGGAGGCATTCCTTTCCTGCCACTTTTCCTTCCGCTGTTAGCATATACTTTGCTGGGCAGTTTGATTTCACAACTAGTCCTTTTGATATCAATGTCTTCATGGAGCTCCACCCAGAATACCAATCTTGGAATGAGTTTCCGAACCTTCCAGGCGGTGCACCACTCCTTGATGGCCTGATGGTAGATACCAATAGGCATTCTGGAAAGCCCACTAGCTTCAGCTGCATCAATAAGCTCCTGCTTAGATTTCTGGAAAAATGTCAAAAAGAAAACTGGAAACCATTTTTGTCACGTGATTCAGCTCCTTTTTTCACTCTGGCCTCTCATCTGTCCCACGTGTTTGTAAAACCTCAAATACTAAAAATAATAATCTGCCACAATCGATTTTGAACATCGTGAGAGATATCAGAAGCTGGTAATCAAGCTTATATCGATATCCATCCTTTGCGCAGCATACGCTCCAGCCACCTCTATACATCTGTCGAGACATTGTACAGGCACTGCAAGAAGCCCATCATTCATGATGACACGAACAATCATGCCTCCATCTTCATTGTTTGCAAGCTGCTGGAGTCTATTTGAATCGAAACTGGGCGCGCAAAACACAACTTTCTGAGTTCTGTCTCAAGTGGGTCGCATTTGAGCCAAGTGGGTCGCATTTGAGCCAAGTGGGTCGCATGCGCCCAAGTGGGTCTCACGACCTCCAGATTCTGTCAACACTTCTGCAAAGAACGATTTTGACTTGCTCCAAGCACTGTCCACTCGTAAATGCCAAGATTATCGAATTTGAGTTCTGCCTAAAGACCAAACTCCATCATCAATAACGATATCCAATGTGAATCTTTTACGCAGATGAGAGTAATTATTTCAATTGAACAAGTTTTGATGGAAATGTTGCCAATACTTTATATGGAGTTAGTTGTAGGTCAAGATTTTCCAGCTTTAATAGTCGATCCATCAGTGACACCATTTGAATAACCAATTGATCCTGTCTGATGTCATCGCCCCTTTTGAACATGACCTTGCATTTTCCACCGTCTGCAATAAAATATCATACCAAAAGGAAACTCTGTAATCCAGAATTTGTGGCTTGTTCTCCAACTTTGCTTTGGGTATTGTGTCTCTGATCAACTGACTGATGGATTTCTGTTTGTCTCACAGGGTACAGAGACAGAAGCTGCTGAAGCTGAAACAACGCTGCCATTTGAAGAGCTGGAGAATTTGATACATATTCTAAAAAACACATTTAATGACTTCTTCTTCAAAATAGGGTTTTGAAGAAGAATCAATTTCACATTGATGACATTCCTGAAATAAACACCTACTGAACCTTCCTCTAGCCTACCTCTGAAAACTAAACCCTGAACTCCAGAATTACTCTTTAATGACTGCAAATAAGGAGAAATGAACCTTGGTGAATTTGATTGCAACAGACTGACAAGACGGAGTCTAACATTGGCTCCAATGGGGATGGCAGCTACTGCTTCTTGGAGGTGCCAAGAACCGCAGAGCTTTGGGAGAGCAGACATTGCCTCCATCCATTGGGCGATGGAATCATTATTTCAACAGACAACACGAAACTTTCAACTCATTTATGGACTGAAACTTGACTGAAATGATTGAAGAACTGACTCAGCAAACTTCCAACCAAAACTGTAACGAAACTAGAACGAAATGCTGCCCTTTAGCTGCTTATTTATTTACAAAATATACCCTACTCTGCTGTAAAAACAATAGATCAGGTAATACTGAAATGCCAGATCAACCATTCAAGTAAACCTGAAAATGATGCCGCTTGAGAGTGCTTCAACCAGATCACAGATGCACTGTCGCACTTCTTCATGCACGTAATGAATCGCTATGTATCGACAATGCCTTGATCTATCGCTCAAACCGAAACATTTCCATTTATGCTGGACAGGATTTAAAAGCTGCACGCTTTTTGTCGCCCCAACTCCGCAATACATACCTCCAGCTGCACACTGTCAATGCAATCATCCACAGGTAACTCTATTGTTTCCTGTTTTGAAGGAGGAAGAGCTTCCAAGAACTTTTTGGGATCTCGGAAGTCATATGACTGGATCTGCTCATTTAAATATTGAATCTCCTTCTCAAACTTTTCAACAATTAACTCACAGAACCTAGTTTTAGTTTCAAGAGGAAACTTTGGAGATTTCAAACATTGAAGCAAGACATTGAAAAATTCTTCATTAATTTCAAAATCCGCTAACGAATTTCTAGCATCTTCTACAGCTTCAGAAAGTGCAGGGTTTGCCACATACCCTACCATTGCATGATTGGATCAGCGAGCATTGGAATCTCTGTATCGAGCTGGAGTCGCCAGGTGAAAGTTTCAGCCTTCATATGTGTCTGGCTGCTGTCCACCATCAGCATCAGATCTGCAACTTTGATTTCCTGCACTGGGGCAAGATCTTCCCCAGTATGGTCGCCACTATGTTAGCGCTCGATTCTACCTCAGGCTGAAGAAGGCGAGGTTCGAGGCAACATCAAACCAACCTTAGCCTCGTAGCTAGCCCTACGAGGACAGGAGAGGGCTCTCTCCAGGTCAAACTCAGCAAAAGGTTTTCGGAAGGGCTGAGATGACCAAAAGCATAACTGATCTTAGGCTAGTAAATTTATAGAAAGGGTTTTTTTTATTATAAATGTTTGGGGTTTTCTGGGCTGTGTGGGGCAAAGACAGCAAGAGCAGAGATCAAATGAAAAACACAGATTGTCTCCTGAGGCAAGGTAGGCAAGAAAATTTAACATCAATTTGAGATTAAATGGAATGGCAAGACTGCTGAGGAGCCGACAAGGGCATAGAGGATGAATCCTTGTCAAACAGAAGAAAACATTAAATATGAACAAACTTAAAGGCAGAGCATATAAATTATGAATTCTACCTTAACACTTCATTTGTTCAAATGGAAACGATCATGAAATGACATAAACACATAACAGGCTACATATGAAACAAAAGAAGACACAAATGTTAAATCTCATACCACAGGAATCTCAGGGGTCAGAGCTGCATTTTTTAATTAAAATCTCTGTCAAAATCTGTAAAATGAAGCTCTGTTCTCTCCTACACCAGCGCTCTTTCCCACCTCCTTACAAATGATTTTTTAATACATTAAATAAATGTTGCTAAGGGAAAAACAAATCGACCCCAAGACAAGGGATTTGTTTTATTATTATTAATAAATAAAACTAAAAAGAAACAATCAGCGCTCATAAGATGGAATAGCGCTCCTTCTACTCGAATCTGTTGAATCTGATGAAGAGGTGGCATTACAGGTGTCAATCCCATTACTAAAAATAAGCATAGGCAATTGCATATTTTTCTCTGCCACTTTGCACATTCTGAAATTACAACCGCCCCCCCAAATCTCTGGAAATATGTTGGCCTTTCGAATAAGGAAATCTGAAGAACAATTTCAAATCGGATCTACTAATTTGCTGACACGTAGATAAGTGATGCTCCTTGGCAGGTCCACATAGCAGTAAAGGTGTTAAGCGGATAGGATTCCCGATTTTTTATTTTAACTGGCTCTGTTAGTTTCAGATTTGTCTTTTATTCTTGCGATCTCAAAAGCTTTAGAGTAAACTGGGAAATTATGATCTCCCCAAACTGACCATGTAAGTCCCCAAATATCTTTACTGTGGCTCTGATTTGCAAAACACTTGGCTCACGTGAAAATATGCGTTCTGCATGATCACAAAATTCAGCGATTTCATTGTAATCTAAGAAGAATTGCCGGCGCACAGGAGGCTTCCAACCATGGGGTTTTAAAAAATATGCTAAGATTTTCTTAGGCACACTATTGATTGACATCTGCCTGTCCAAAAATTTTCTGGCTACATTAGCACTTTCAGGTGTTCCATAGCTTATTCGCCGACCTTCACTCTTAAGAGCATAAGCTTAAATTTCTGATGCCTTGAACTTGAACATCATACAATTCAGCAAATTTGTTCCCATTTTCAAGGGGAGGCATTGCTAACACATTTGTTTCAACTTTGTGTGTGCTCGGTTCTAAATCATTCAAGCAGTGATGGTTTAAATCAGAAGATGCAGATAGCCTCGTAGTCGGAGCCAGTGATCGTGATGTTTCAGTACAAGGTCTCATATTCAAAGACCGAGTATGTTTTATGTGCAAACCTTTGCTTGAACCAGATTCTCCTCTATCCGCAGGATTGTAAGGCAAAGAACAAGCAGAAATTTCCCTGTTGAGACTTTGGTTTTCTTGCAGACATGAAGTCGAAGCTTGCTTCTCCAAGAGACAATTTAAAATGCTATCAAAAACAGATTGTGACTCTTTGGTTCCAAACATCTCAGAGACCTTTTTAGAAGCCATGTAAATTTCATTTTCATCGAATCCCATACCTTTCAGACATCTTGACTAATTTCCTTTAACAGATCAGATACTCAATCTGCTTGGCTTTGCTAGAGTCCTTGGTCTTTATCAACAACTCCATCTGGTATGGAAGGTCTGTTCTTGATCTCATTTGAAACGGGGGGCTTCCTCTTTGTCTGGCATATATTCTTTGTCGACTTCCCTGTTGTATCCTTTTTACTCACTTCTCTTTTTTGGCTCGAAGTTGATGGTATCTTGTTGCAACAAATCTGCTCACTTGAAGATACTGTCGTTATCTGTTGACTTTGTATCAAAGAGCCTCCTCCTTCAGGTATTCCTGACCTTTGGAGGCATTCCTTTCCTGCCACTTTTCCTTCCGCTGTTTAGCATATACTTTGCTGGGCAGCTTGATTTCACAACTAGTCCTTTTGATATCAATGTCTTCATGGAGCTCCACCCAGAATACCAATCTTGGAATGAGTTTCCGAACCTTCCAGGCGGTGCACCACTCCTTGATGGCAGTGGTAGATACCAATAGGCATTACAAAATCCCACTAGCTTAATTTGCATCAATAAGCTCCGCTTAGATTTCTGGAAAAATGTCAAAAAGAAAACTGGAAACCATTTTTGTCACGTGATTCAGCTCCTCTTTCACTCTGGCCTCTCATCTGTCCCACGTGTTTGTAAAACCTCAAATACTAAAAATAATAATCTGCCACAATCGATTTTGAGAGATATCAGAAGCTGGTAATCAAGCTTATATTGACATCCATCCTTTGCGCAGCATACGCTCCAGCCACCTCTATACATCTGTCAAGACATTGTACAGGCACTGCAAGAAGCCCATCATTCATGATGACACGAACAATCATGCCTCCATATTCATTGTTTGCAAGCTGTTGGAGTCTATTTGAATCGAAACTGGGCGCGCAAAACACAACTTTCTGAGTTCTGTCTTCAAGTGGGTCGCCTTGTTGGTTCAAGTGGGTCGCATTTGAGCCAAGTGGGTCGCATGCGCCCAAGTGGGTCTCACGACCTCCAGATTCTGTCAACACTTCTGCAAAGCACGATTTTGACTTGCTCCAAGCACTGTCCACTCGTAAATGTCAAGATAAATATATTATCGAATTTGAGTTCTGCCTAAAGACCAAACTCCATCATCAATAACGATATCCAATGTGAATCTTTTATGCAGATGAGAGTAATTATTTCAATTGAACAAGTTTTGATGGAAATGTTGCCAATACTTTATATGGAGTTAGTTGTAGGTCAAGATTTTCCAGCTTTAATAGTCGATCCATCAGTGACACCATTTGAATAACCAATTGATCCTGTCTGATGTCATCGCCCCTTTTGAACATGACCTTGCATTTTCCACCATCTGCAATAAAATATCATACCAAAAAGGAAACTCTGTAATCCAGAATTTGTGGCTTATTCTCCAACTTTGCTTTGGGTATTGTGTTTTGGATCAACTGACTGATGGATTTCTGTTTGTCTCACAGGGTATAGAGCTGGCTGTTGAAGCTGAAACAAGGCTGCCATTTGAAGAGCTGGAGAATTTGCAGCATTTTGACAAATTACATATTCATCATAAAAACATATTTGATGACTTCTTCTTCAAAACAGGGTTTTGAAGAAGAATCAATCTTGCCTTATTTACGATGACATTCCTGAAATGAAGACTTACTGAACCTTCCTCTAGCCTACCTCTGAAAACTAAACCCTGAACTCCAGAATTACTCTTTAATGACTGCAAATAAGGAGAAATGAACCTTGGTGAATTTGAATGCAGCAGACTGACAAGACGGAGTCTAACATTGGCTCCAATGGGGATGGCAGCTGCCGCTTCTTGGAGGTGCCAAGAACCGCAGAGCTTTGGGAGAGCAGACAGTGCCTCCATCCATTGGGCTATGGAATCATTATTTCACCAGACAACACGAAACTTTCAACTCATTTGTGGACTGAAACTCGACTGAAATGATTGTAAAACTGACTCGGCAAACTTCAAACTAGAACTGCAATGAACTGGAACAAAATGCTGCCTTTTGACGGATTATTTATTTACAAAATCTACCCTACTTTGCTGCAGAAATAATAGATCAGGTAATACTGAAATGCCATATCAACCATTCAAGTAAACCTGAGAATGATGCCGCTTGAGAATGCTTCCACCAGATCACAGATGCAATTGTTGGCAGCCCTTCATGCACGTAATGAATCTGGCTATGTATCAGACAGCTTGATCTATCAGTCAAACTGAAAAACATTTCCATTTATGCTGCAATAGGATCAGAAAAGCCAGACTCTGTTTGCTGCCCCAACTCTGCAATACATACCTCTAGCTGCACACTGTCAATGCAAACATCTGTAGGCAACTCTATGGTTTCTTGCTTTGAAGGAGGAAGAGCTTCCAAGAACTTTTTAGGGTCTTGGAAATCATAAGACTGGATCTGCTCATTTAAATACTGAATCTCCTTCTCAACTCTTTCAACCACTAACTCACAGACACTAGTTTTAGCTTCAAGAGGAAACTTCGGAGATTTTAAACATTGAAGCAAAGCACTGAAAAAATCTTCATTAATTTCAAAATCCGCTAACCAATTTCTAACATCTTTTACAGCTTCAGAAAGTGCAGGGTTTGCCACATACCCTACCATTGCATGAATGGATCAGCGAGCACTGGAATCTCTGGATCGAGCTGGAATCGTCGGGTGAATGTTTCAGCCTTCATATGTGTCTGACTGATGTCCACCATCAGCATCAGATCTGCAACTTTGTTATCCTTTACCGGGGAAGGATTTCCCCAGTATGGTCGCCACTATGTTAGCGCTCGAATCTGCCACAGGCTGAAAGAGGCAAAACTCGAGGCAACATCAAACCAAGCTCAGCCTCGTAGCTAGCCCTACGAGGACAGGAGAGGGCTCTCTCCGGGTCTATCTCGGCAAAAGGATCTTCAAGGGGCTGAGATGACCGATAAGGAATGCTAATTTTAGGCTAGTAAATTGATATGAAAAGGGATTTTAATGAATGATGGGTTTCCAGGGCTGCATGGGGCAAAGAACAGCTTGAACAGGGAAATATAATCAAAAACACAGATTGTCTCCTGAGGCAAGGTAGGCAAGAAAATTTAACATCAATTTGAGATTAAATGGAATGGCAAGACTGCTGAGGAGCCGACAAGGGCATAGAGGATGAATCCTTGTCAAACAGAAGAAAACATTAAATATGAACAAACTTAAAGGCAGAGCATATAAATTATGAATTCTACCTTAACACTTCATTTGTTCAAATGGAAACGATCATGAAATGACATAAACACATAACAGGCTACATATGAAACAAAAGAAGACACAAATGTTAAATCTCATACCACAGGAATCTCAGGGGTCAGAGCTGCATTTTTTAATTAAAATCTCTGTCAAAATCTGTAAAATGAAGCTCTGTTCTCTCCTACACCAGCGCTCTTTCCCACCTCCTTACAAATGATTTTTTAATACATTAAATAAATGTTGCTAAGGGAAAAACAAATCGACCCCAAGACAAGGGATTTGTTTTATTATTATTAATAAATAAAACTAAAAAGAAACAATCAGCGCTCATAAGATGGAATAGCGCTCCTTCTACTCGAATCTGTTGAATCTGATGAAGAGGTGGCATTACAGGTGTCAATCCCATTACTAAAAATAAGTATAGGCAATTGCATCTTTTTCTCTGCCACTTTGCACATTCTGAAATTACAACCGCCCCCCCAAATCTCTGGAAATATGTTGGCCTTTCGAATAAGGAAATCTGAAGAACAATTTCAAATCGGATCTACTAATTTGCTGACACGTAGATAAGTGATGCTCCTTGGCAGGTCCACATAGCAGTAAAGGTGTTAAGCAGATAGGATTCCCGATTTTTTATTTTAACTGGCTCTGTTAGTTTCAGATTTGTCTTTTATTCTTGCGATCTCAAAAGCTTTAGAGTAAACTGGGAAATTATGATCTCCCCAAACTGACCATGTAAGTCCCCAAATATCTTTACTGTGGCTCTGATTTGCAAAACACTTGGCTCACGTGAAAATATGCGTTCTGCATGATCACAAAATTCAGCGATTTCATTGCAATCTAAGAAGAATTGCCGGCGCACAGGAGGCTTCCAACCACGGGGTTTTAACAAATATGCTAAGATTTTCTTAGGCACACTATTAATTGACATCTGCCTGTCCAAAAATTTTCTGGCTACATTAGCACTTTCAGGTGTTCCATAGCTTATTCGCCGACCTTCACTCTTAAGAGCATAAGCTTAAATTTCTGATGCCTTGAACTTGAACATCATACAATTCAGCAAATTTGTTCCCATTTTCAATGGGAGGCATTGCTAACACATTTGTTTCAACTTTGTGTGTGCTCGGTTCTAAATCGTTCAAGCAGTGATGGTTTAAATCAGAAGATGCAGATAGCCTCGTAGTCGGAGCCAATGATCGTGATGTTTCAGTACAAGGTCTCATATTCAAAGACCGAGTATGTTCTATGTGCAAACCTTTGCTTGAACCAGATTCTCCTCTATCCGCAGGATTGTAAGGCAAAGAACAAGCAGAAATTGCCCTGTTGAGACTTTGGTTTTCTTGCAGACATGAAGTCGAAGCTTGCTTCTCCAAGAGACAATTTAAAATGCTATCAAAAACAGATTGTGACTCTTTGGTTCCAAACATCTCAGAGACCTTTTCAGAAGCCATGTAAATTTCATTTTCATCGAATCCCATACCTTTCAGACATCTTGACTAATTTCCTTTAACAGATCAGATACTCAATCTGCTTGGCTTTGCTAGAGTCCTTGGTCTTTATGAACAACTCCATCTGGTATGGAAGGTCTGTTCTTGATCTCATTTGAAACGGGGGGCTTCCTCTTTGTCTGGCATATATTCTTTGTCGACTTCCCTGTTGTATCCTTTTTATTCACTTCTCTTTTTTGGCTCGAAGTTGATGGTATCTTGTTGCAACAAATCTGCTCACTCGAAGATACTGTCGTTATCTGTTGACTTTGTATCAAAGGGCCTCCTCCTTCAGGTATTCCTGACCTTTGGAGGCATTCCTTTCCTGCCACTTTTCCTTCCGCTGTTAGCATATACTTTGCTGGGCAGTTTGATTTCACAACTAGTCCTTTTGATATCAATGTCTTCATGGAGCTCCACCCAGAATACCAATCTTGGAATGAGTTTCCGAACCTTCCAGGCGGTGCACCACTCCTTGATGGCCTGATGGTAGATACCAATAGGCATTCTGGAAAGCCCACTAGCTTCAGCTGCATCAATAAGCTCCTGCTTAGATTTCTGGAAAAATGTCAAAAAGAAAACTGGAAACCATTTTTGTCACGTGATTCAGCTCCTTTTTTCACTCTGGCCTCTCATCTGTCCCACGTGTTTGTAAAACCTCAAATACTAAAAATAATAATCTGCCACAATCGATTTTGAACATCGTGAGAGATATCAGAAGCTGGTAATCAAGCTTATATTGACATCCATCCTTTGCGCAGCATACGCTCACATCCACCCCTATACATCTGTCAAGACATTGTACAGGCACTGCAAGAAGCCCATCATTCATGATGACACGAACAATCATGCCTCCATCTTCATTGTTTGCAAGCTGCTGGAGTCTATTTGAATCGAAACTGGGCGCGCAAAACACAACTTTCTGAGTTCTGTCTTCAAGTGGGTCGCAGCTGGTTTAAGTGGGTCGCATTTGAGCCAAGTGGGTCGCATGCGCCCAAGTGGGTCTCACGACCTCCAGATTCTGTCAACACTTCTGCAAAGCACGATTTTGACTTGCTCCAAGCACTGTCCACTCGTAAATGTCAAGATAAATATATTATCGAATTTGAGTTCTGCCTAAAGACCAAACTCCATCATCAATAACGATATCCAATGTGAAACTTTTACGCAGATGAGAGTAATTATTTCAATTGAACAAGTTTTGATGGAAATGTTTCCAATACTTTATATGGAGTTAGTTGTAGGTCAAGATTTTCCAGCTTTAATAGTCGATCCATCAGTGACACCATTTGAATAACCAATTGATCCTGTCTGATGTCATCGCCCCTTTTGAACATGACCTTGCATTTTCCACCATCTGCAATAAAATATCATACCAAAAGGAAACTCTGTAATCCAAAATTTGTGGCTTATTCTCCAACTTTGCTTTGGGTATTGTGTCTCTGATCAACTGACTGATGGATTTCTGTTTGTCTCACAGGGTATAGAGCTGGCTGCTGAAGCTGAAACAAGGCTGCCATTTGAAGAGCTGGAGAATTTGCAGCATTTTGACAAATTACATATTTATTATAAAAACATATCTGATGACTTCTTCTTCAAAACAGGGTTTTGAAGAAGAATCAATCTCGCCTTATTTATGACGACATTCCTGAAATGAAGACTTACTGAACCTTCCTCTAGCCTATCTCTGAAGACTAAACCCTGAACTCCAGAATTACTCTTTAATGACTGCAAATAAGGAGAAATGAACCTTGGTGAATTTGATTGCAGCAGACTGACAAGACGGAGTCTAACAGATAGCAACCTATGTGTTAAATATGTAAGAATGATGTATCTATAGTGTAGTTCAGATGTGACAAAGAAAAATAAGTCCAGTATGTACCGAAGAAATGTTAAATATAATATGTCACAATGTATACGCGCTTTTGTAAAGGCCAAGTCGTGTATACACGAGGATAAGTACGTCCCAAGTCGCGTATGCCCTTTTGTGCTCCAAAATTATAATACCAATGGGCATTACCATGGTTTTGGCACACAGTATTGAGTGTTGTACGGTATATTTTATTCCATCCAAGAATACCATTGGAATTTGTGTGATTTTGACTCATGGTATTGGTAAAAGCTAAATCTATTTAAGGAGAAGAAGATCATAGTGCAAGGTGTGCAAGAGTAAGGGTTGTTGATGAATAAATTTTTCTAAGGAATATCTGCATGGATGAACTCTGTTCTTAATTGATAGATTTGAATCTATGATGCACCCATGGATATAATGATGGTTCAATATCTCTAGATCTGACGATGATGAATCTCTGGTTTGATCGACTAATGAAATCATGAAGAACTGGCGCAAGTCTACTGAAGAAAATGAATAAATCTGGGTAAGTTTTATAGATCTGGTCTGTTCTACAAAATTTATTTTTACAGATCTATACACTAGCTGGTTTTAGAAAAAGCGTGTATATACGTGGGTTCTCTTCATGAAAAGCGCGTATGGAAGTTAGGGTTTCTGAAGAATAAAATGCACAGAAGTATACGCGGGTTGGTATGCAAGAAAGCACGTATGTACGTGGATTCAGTGAAGAAAAGTAGCATATGCTATTTTAATTAATGAATGTTCAGGGTTGAGTTTGTATCTGCATATATATTCTGAAGTCTGGTTTATTTCTGACATTTTGGTTACAGTGGTCTCACTGTTCTGTTTGAAGTATTGGACAAAGTATGTTTGTTGGTGTCAAGTGAAGGGTTGTGTTGAAGCTGTTGGATCCAGTATGAAAATTGATGAAACATGGTTAGCAGTAGATCTGGGGGTTGAAGCCTTCAGTATTAAATAAGAAGCTTTCTGTCAGTAGATGCTGGTGATTGATTTCAGGGGGTCGAAGCTCCCTTCCAGGAGAGGCTGGTAAACGAGATCAGGGGGTTGGAGCTCCCCTCCAGTAGTAGCTGGAAAACGAGAGAAGGTTGCAGCCTTCTGCAGGTAGAAGCCTACGTACTGGTATGAGTCTGCATCATTACTATGTTGTAAACGGTTTTCTATATAATAAAGATTGAAAACAGAGAAGACAGCAGCGGTGGTTTTCTCCCGAATTGGGTTTCCACCTTAAATATTGGTGTTCATGTGTGTGATGATTTATTCTGTTGATTACTTCTCATAATCTGATACATAACTGATAAATCTGTTTATAAGATTTCTTTTGAGAATTTTCTCTAAATCTGAAAGTTAAATCAGTATACATTATTTCCTTCTGCATTTCCGCGTGCATACGGTAGTTCCATTCATAAAAACCGAGTATGGAAATCTGCTCAAAAGAAAAAGTTGAATTCATATTATAAGCTCTAAATACTGATTCACCCCCCCCCCCTCTCATTATTTTTCCCAACAGGCTAATAAAGCGTTCATGTACCCTCTCTGGTAATCATCGAATTCTTCTTCTAATAGTGGATCATTGGCCAAAATGAAATCTTCGTCCTTTCGAATGTTTGCAGTCGTTGTGTATTCTTCATCTTCAGTAAGAAAGATGGGCGCGCCATCTGCAGTGAAAAAATGATTGGCTTCAATCATAAGATCTTCATCATCTGTCTTTGTTCCTTGAAAATAATTTTGTTGTAATGGAGTTCTTATCTACTGTTGTGGTGCTGCTTGGTCCTGCTCTCTCTGTTCTCTTTGTTTAATTTTGAATTGAGGCTGTTGTCCTCTGAAATTCGGATTCCTGATTTGTGCTTCAGGCCTATCTGAAATGGTTAGTCGATCAACCATCTTTTCGATTGTTCGGATCAAAGTATCCATCTTGCTGTCTGAAGGAGAAGCTTCTTCTTTCACCATGACTCTCTTTTTAGCTCTAGTATGCGCTCTTTTGGCTATTAAATTCGCTTCTACACTTACATCTATCTTCTGCATGTCTTAAAGCGTAGTGGGATCTCTTTCTCACAGTTGATATGCCACATCAGCATCGAAACCATCTGGAAATTTGAGCAAGTCTAATCTCATAGGAGGTTTGACGTTAGCTGGAATAGCATTATATACAGCATTAAATCTTAGACAATAATCCTGTACAGTTTCACCTGCATTTCTCTTAATATTTTCATATTCAGACAAAATTTGAAGGGGGTTCTTCTTTACCTCCCATCGGTCTAAAAATTGTGTATGTAACTCCTACAAAGTGCGGATAGAGCCTGCTGGTAAAGCTCTGAACCACTTTCTAACTTCAACTCCAAAGCTTTGGACAAACAACCTTATGGTTACATTCTCTGCCTCTACCTCATGTAGATCAAAAAAGTCATTCATCTTATCAACATGCTGCTAGGCTGTGATGCTTTGAGTGGCATCAAATATAGGAATTTTACTTTGATAATCAGCAGGCATATCATTCAGGACCTGAGGTAAAACCAGGGGTGCATAGCGGGCAGCCATGACTCAAGGTGGATTTACAACAGTGTTTGTGCTACTAGGATTCAAGGGAGGTGTTGATGGGGGAGATGAAAGCTGAGAATTGACTGATGGGAATGTTGATGAATTAGGAGGAGTGAGTGTTGTTCCTGATGACTCTGAAGGCTCAGGGATATTGTTTGCGGTGATAGATGACTGAGGGGAATTCAAAATATAATCATCAATTGATGTATTTTCCCTTTGAACTTCAAGGTCTACAAGAAATTATGGATCTAAAACTGTGTCATCAAGAGCAGTTTCAGACTTATTTCTAAACAAAGAAATCTCAAAATACTCATCAAAGAAATATCTTCTACAAACAACCATTCACTGGGCCAAGTGTGGGATCTAAAAATAGGTCTAGGAGTTAGTGATCCTTCTTGTCTTCTGACTATCCTTGGAATGAGATTAGGATTTTGAAACAGAGGGGGAGGATTTGGATCAGGATTGGCCCTTTTGTATCTTCTTGAAGCCAATGTGGTCAAATTTCTACTTTAAAAAATTTTATTTCAGCCTAGGAGACTCTGAAAATCATTATCCAGAGTCCAAGAATTTACAAGGAAAATATTACTTGGGTGATGAATTTTTATGCTAATTACTTTCCCCAGTATGGTCGCCAGAAATGTTAGCACCTGATCTGAACCTCAGGCTAAAAAGGAAAATCAGGGTAACCTTTAAACCATGCTCAGCCTTGTAGCTAGCCCTACAAGGTCAGGAGAGGGCTCTCTCCGTGAAAAAATATTCAACAAAGTACAATTATGAACTAATTTTAGGCTAGGTATAATAATAGGGAAATTTTTAAATGAAATGAATTTTTCAGGGATGTATGGAATAAATGGGACAGTTTGAATTGGGGAATTAAATCAGGGATACAGGGTATTTCATGGGGCAAGGTAGGCAGGAAATTTTAGCAATTAAAGTTTAAATAATGATGGAATGGAAAGACTGGTGAGGAGCTGAAAAGGGCATAAGAATGGATCCTTTTCAAATATAAGAAAACACAGAATATTGAATGATTTCCCAAGGCAGAGCATAAAATGGATTCTACCTATCTATCTTGAAAACAACCAACCAGAGATGTCTATGAATGAATGGTAGACATAACAATTTACATATGAACACAAAGGAGAGAACAAATTCTAAATTTCATACCACATGGGTCCCACAAATCAAACCTGCATTTCTTATTAATTCCCTGTCCAAACAGTTACAGTGGAGCGTAGAGCGTCCTCCTTGATTTCCACACTATTCCCTTACTTACTAATTTACAGACTGATTACAAAATGATTTAAAATTACATTAAATAGACCAGATTTGTGGGAAATAGATCCAAAGAAAAGGGAGTTGTTTTCCAGCTCAAGAACGGAAATCCAAATATGGAAAGGAGAACCAACAATTTGCCCCTGAAAATAAGGAACAGCAATACGTTTTGACCACTTGGTCAGATTCACTGATACGCTAGATGGATGAAAAATAGGCAATCTGAAGTGCAGATCCCTATTTTCTTGCTGTTGTAGAAGTTTCTGTCTCACAATTAGCTCTCGGCCCTTTTGACTGTCTCTTTTCTTTAAAAAACTCACATATGTCGAGAAATTCCCTTTGGAAATATCAAAACTAAATTTATGCCTTTAATGAAGGAAAATCCCCTTTTGAATGAATTGGAGCAAAAGGGAAAGGAGGTGGGGTTGTAATCGCAATCGCAATCGCAATCGATGGGGAAAAGGGGATACAATATATAATGGAGCAATTAAAAATACACGTTTCGATGGTGTAATCGCAATCGGGGACCGGATGATTGAATGTATTTGAAACAAGGCCCAAAAGCTCCGATGCGATTGGAAAAGTCCAATGGGGTTAGAAAATAGAATAGCAAAGAAATCCATTTAAAACAAATGAAAATATTTTTCCACTTTTTACAAAGGGAGAAATGATTTTTACATAGAAAGAGCGGAGGGCCTTTAAGGTGGGACCCGGGAGAACAATCGCAATCGGAAATCGGGAGGGGAGCGGAGGCAAAACGTATCGCACTAAGGGATTTTGGTGATTGCAATGGAGGGATGGGCTATGGGCCGTCCGATTGGATGGGTGAATCGATGGCGAAGGAGTAATCAGGCGGAGACAATCAGGAGGGACTCAATCGGAGGGGACCCTTTGAAAGCGTTGATCACGATGATGCGATGGCATATAGACTGTCAAATCGTTGATCGGATCAACAATGTGATGCAATCAAGCGAGGTTCAATCGGAGGCATATAATCCCATTAGAGTTTTTTACAGGGGTCAATCAGAATGCACCGTTTAAATGTTGTGATTGCAATCAGATCGGGAAAGGGAAAAGGATTTGGGATCGGCAGGGATTATAATATAAATCCTTTAAAACTTTATTATAAAGTTTAAAGTGGTATGGAGGAAAAGTGGTTTTATTAAATCGCATATGTGTTTAAAATATTTTATCAATGCGATTTTTCCATCGGATGGGGAAAAAGGGGTTTTATAAAATAAAATATTAAACTTTAATAACATAAAGTTTAAGGGAAAGGTGGGAAAAGGGAAAGGGTTAGGGTATAGAGGACTTTGTTCACTTAGGCATAAATTTCAATCCAGGAGTCAGTTTTGAGAGTGTAATATACCGTTGGAAAGATCTTTCCGAACTCTTTCTACTGAAAAAACTTATAACATGATTTGACACTGAAAATTTTGTGAAAAACCTCTCTGAAGGGTAGGGGTAACTTTGTGGAGATAACAGCTTCTGAAGTGTGACTTATTACATATGATGACATAAAATTACATAAATATGATAATTAAAAGTAAAGTATCATGTTTTCACCTCAAAACATGGTTTTTGAGGTGAAAATGACATCAAGCTGAATAAAACATTTCTTTGATCTTCCCAGGTGCTGTGGCTTTGAGTTTATTGACTTCCTCATGACCTTGCTGATATTTATTGACACTTGATTCATTAATTTGACCATGGTGAGATCCTAGAACCTAATGAGACCCATCCTATGACCTACCAACATGACTCACAAAGTGAAAGTAACTCATGAATAAAGACCGTAGAGAGGAGAATCAGCAAGTTTCACATGAGGGAAAACTGATGAACAATCACTACCATTAATGAATCCATGACCTAGCGAAATGATGAAAATTTATGGTATGGTAATATCAAAATGCAAAAGAGAAATTTTGATCACTGATGGCAGTATGACTAGACTGAAACTAACAAAAAGTACATCAAAAAACTCTCAAAACTTGGGTGTTTTACAAAAATTGGCTACACTAAGCCTCGCTATGAAATTTACACATCTACTCCTCCAAATACGCCTGCTACTCAAAATAACAAACAACAACCCTGGCTATCCTCCTCAGAGGCACCAGGTATCTCTCTGGCACACCCACAGTATGCCGCTGCAGACGAACTGGAATCTCTCTCATAGGAAGAGGTCGTACACCCATGCTTAAACCCTCTAGGTTTCTGGAAATCTCATGCAATATTTGGGTATCATCACTCTCTCCGGCAGCTTCCGCATCCTCTGCTGCTACGCCAGCCCCAGGCAGTTGCAGTCCTTGCCGTGCATAGTGAGGGGCTCCGGCTGGACAGACAGGTGCCACATCTGTGTCAAGAAAAAAAGCTTCACATCAAAACATATTTTCACCCATTTAAACAAAAAAAATTTCATAAACATTCAAAAGAAAAAAATACTTCCAAACTGCATTGATCAATCCTTCTCTTACCATCTAGACCCTACTGAGTGCCCGGGGGAAACACTAACTCTGGATCTCCTATAAAGTTCATCCCTGCGTAGGGATAATCCTCAATCATGATGATATGGTGGTTAATCCAATCAAAGAACCCATCATCAAAGCAATGACGCACTGGACCCTCTCCGGTCCGCGGTATCAAATCTGCCCATCGAGCCTGTCTCTACTCTCGTAGGCCCAATACATTTGTAATCATTCTGGGTCTCATAACCGGCACCCGCTCTAGTATAAAGGAAAAAATTAGTGTACCATACCCAAACTCTCTTTGGGTCCGAGTCTTACACGCTGTCAACTCTTCATGAACTCAATAGACAACACCTTCGCACCAGTCAAAAACCTAGGGCTGCATACAATCCAGTGCTAACAACAACTGGGCCTTGGTGGCCACATGCTGACTCTTGGCCCTGGCCAAGTGAACTATCATCCATAGCAAAGACCTCAGCGGTCTCGAGGCCACCCGTGCAATAGGTACCCGGTTGCTAACTACCTCAGTATTACGTATGCAATGAGTAAGGATCAGGTCAACAGTAGTATGAGGATCCACCGTGGACCCTGTCAAGTTGGGCCTTGGCCCACGGCACGACAGGCCAGTCAAAAAATAGATATCATCTTTCTCAATCGAGAGCTCATTTCCCCCGATATGAAAGATGTGCTGACGATCATCCCACTGCTGAATTATCCACCTTAGAAGGTCCTCCTGTCCCCTCATCAGCTCTAATTGAGCATACTTTAGCAAACCGCACCTGCTGAGAACTAAAAAAGTAGTTGCATCGGTGACCATCTCACGTTCTTCCCGCTCATGTTCCCTTTCTCGCCAAATACTCATGGTGAACAGCTTTATACCTGCTAAAGAAACATTTTTAATGGATTATAATTTGTCTGGAGTGCTTCAGAATGATAAAAAAAAGAGTTCTTAAAAACATTACTGCACCTAACGCGGGCTCTAATGCCAAACAGTGCGTGCTAACGCGTTGTTTCTTCACGGGAGGTGCGTTTAACGCGGGAAAAGCACTGCTTGCCCACGTTAGCCACTTAATTTTTTTAGGGCTTGCTAAAATTCCTATTTTGGGCCAGAAAAACAAACAAAAAACACTATGAAATTATAGCAAGAGGTTCCAGCTCTTACCTGGATCTTGCGGAAGGAAGAATCGTTGCCCGGATTGTCCACAATCGCCAGCCATAATTTCGCCACATTTTTACCCTAGAGCTCTATCACATCGTTCAAAACAGTGAAAATGAGGGTTTCCAACCTTCTTATAACCATTTCTGGGGGAAAGACCCACTCAGTTAGTCTACAAAAAGTCATGAATTCCTGCTGCATGTTTGTCGCACCTATTGATTTTGGTTACCAATGTCTTGATGAGTTTTTAATGTCTATATACAGATATGACCATATTCGACCCTGAATCGAGCATTCTTTTTATGGTATTTTTCTTGCTCATTAATCCGAAAAACCTTGAGTTTTCTTCTTCAGGCTCATTAAAACTAACACGATGAAGCAACGAGCTTTCTTTTTAGGGACTTTTTTCTATCTCGTAAAACCAAAAAAACCCTGAGTTGCTTTTGTCGAGCTTGTTAAACTACCATGACAGAATATTATGAGCCATTCTTTTTCATCTTTTTCAAATCTCTTTAAACATAAAAAGTAACTAAGTTTTTCTCCATGTGACTCATTAAAAATTCACAGAGAGCATCGAGTTTTTCTCTATTGGACTCGTTAAAATTTCACAAAGAATATTGAGTTTACTTCGTCTCCTCGTACTCATAACAAAATGAGGTAGACGTCCATCAAACATAGATTTCTCATTTTTCCAGCTTCGATGGACTAACTTACAGAAAATGAACCGTTTCAGGCTTAATATTCTCCCTTTGTCATGCTTGGTTATCAAAACATGACAAAGGTACCCCCCAGATTTGTCTTTTATGACATTTTTCAGACTCTCTAAATATGAAAAATTCACCGAGTTTACCCGTCTGGACTCGTTAAACTTAATCATATGGGGAAAAATTGGGACAAAATGGATACTACTTCTGTTACATTTAAGAAATTTTGATTTGGCAGCAAAAATCTTGAACATGGCACTTCCCAGAAAACTCTTTCGCATTTAGCCGAAGCCTACCATCTATGAATTTAGCCTTCGTCTCCCAGTGTTCCTGCACTGGTCAAATCCTAAATACTCTTTGGTGTTCATTAATCCTAAGCTTCCTAGTACCCTATTAGAGTGCCTTCTATTGTTCAAACAGATCTCGCTATCTACTGCTCCTCATATCAACCAAAGCGATCATAATGACAGAAATTATTTGTCATTCATTATTCCCATTTTCTCTTCATATTTTCCATCAAGAACAACATCAACTTTTCCCGTTTCATGTTGACTGATGTAGGATGCCTCAGTGCCTACCTTTTGACAGGTCTCTTCCTATCGACTGCAACATCCTATCTAGGAAGTTGATCCAGAAACACATCAATACCCAAATACTTGTAGAAATCAGTGGCAAGTCATCTTGTATTTGATTGGGGGTCTTCATTATTGGCTCCTGATCAAATGATTCTATGAGTGTTCGACATCAACTCCTTTTATTCACACTCGCTAGATTGTACTATGCATCTTGGGGACCATCATCATTATCGATGGCCACCCCCATGTCTGTTAACATTTTTCCTTACTGACTGGTAATCAGAAGATTTCCCACATGTTTGATGACAACTCCTCCATTCACATGTAGGGAAATATGCATTTCAATTGAAGCGATAGCCAAGACATTGGGGCAAAGGTTACATCATTAAAGTTGTTTTTCCTTCCCCAAGTTACGATATTGTTTATGGAGACATATTTTCAGTATTGATCCTGTTTTGATAGACACTTCCACGTTACACTTATCAGTGGACACACTGTTCATATCTCTGTTTTAGAGAAATCATGTTGATTAGCTACTGAGCATGGGAATGCCCGACTCAAGAAAAATACTATATTTTCTGACATATGTTATTGCTTCAAGTTTTCCTCAGTCCTCCAATCTCTCTAATTCTACTACACATAATATAAAGTATTTCGTCCATCATCTTCATCTCTGACCTCACACTTTAGGGGGCATCTGTTATAGGAAAAATGACCTCCTCATTAGCTCAGAGGAGAAGGTAATATGGAAGGAAGAAAGTGACCTAGACAAAACCCATTTCTGTCAAGGTAACGCACTCCAAAAACAACTAAACTGTGTTATAACACTTCTGAGCCATGTAAAGGTCATGTTAGTGACTAGGGAAATGCTCCATCTTGCCCAGAGGGTAGCGCTACCCGTGTTTAAACAAGAAACGGGAAAAATCCCACAGACAATGATTGAAAAATCCATCTTTTTCTCATGAAGAGTCAGTGCAAAATAGAAACTGAAAGGCACTAACCTCTTATTAGGCCTTGCCAAAAGCAACTAGACTCTCAAGGAAGGAAAAAGCATGGAAGGCTAAGGAAACATCTTGGTTTTTTCCTTTTTGAACTTCTTGAAATATTTGTGCAAGGTTTTCCCTCTCCATATCCTATAAAATGGAGCTATGGGCTATTAGTCCAAGGTCAAAGGTTTTTTTAATACATGTGAAGCAGAGCTACATTGTTGCAAGGTGGTAGTTAAGGATCAGTGAAGTTCATTGAGAGCTTACCGCCTTGATCACCATCACATACAAGGAAAGAGAGAGAGAGATTGGAAGACTGAGGAGAGCTCGGTGCAACCGATGGTTGTAATCCTCCTTTTTATAAATCAATAGAACTGTATCTGTTTTTTCCATTAGATGCTTTAATATTTCCATTGTTTTTCAATTTGTAATATAGTATGACATGAATGGCTTAGATATGCATAGTTTTATGTTTATTATATGCTGATTTAGTTAATAAGAAGTATATTATTGTAGAGATTACACGGGTGCTTTGTTTGATCGCAGGATCTGCATTTGGAGCTAGTAACGGAGGATCTCTGCTTCACTGCTCAGTGTTCTCCAAAGGATCCAAGATCAGGAAAGAGGTAATCTCCCATCTCATTTTATTAAATAACATAAATTATTATGAACATATATGCATCATCTTCGTGAACTATACAGCTAATCTGATTATCTGCCTCGGGCATTGAAAAGCCTAGAGAGGGATATTCGATAACCACTACCCAAGCATATTACCCTATAGCAGTAAGTCGCATGTTCCAAAGATCAAGACATCATGTCTATTAATTTGAAATAAAATTTTACCAAGACTAACAGCCATATCATAATCAACTAGTAGTCATTAATCATAATACTACAACTAGCACCTACTCACACTCAAATACATATTAGTTGTCTTAGAACATATTATGTTAGCATGATCATCTTAAAACAAGATCGCTTCTTCATGCAATTTTATAGACACATAATCATATCAGGCAATAAATCAAACTTTCAAACAACAGGTAAATGACATAATAGACACCAAACACTCAAACACCAAATAAACGACATAGTAAAGCATTCAAACACCAAATAGACAACATAATCCAACTCATGCCTTAGTGTATCTTAGGGGAGGCTATCTTGTTTGCACAATCAATCTAGATTAGCATGATATAAATTCACAACACATCAACTCAAACATAAATAAGGTCATGATATCCATAATATTAACTAGCTAACTTGTTCACCTCATAAGTTCATAAACAATTTCCATTCATGCATAACAATCATACATGCATAATCAGTCCAAATTAGTATGACACAATATCACAAATATGTCTACTCATACCTGAATATCATAACCATAACCATTTTCATAGACCAATATAGATTAACACGATAAATATAACCTCAATATCTTAAATGCAATACTTATAATAATCAATTTAACTAACATAAAACAACAATAGCAATGCATATAACAACAAGTTACTATTTGGCATGCATGACTATCTGAAACATGTGCATATGATAGCATTGACCAACTAGAATATAGCATGCATGTAACCACGACAACAATGAAATGACAATCATGTACATAAACCTAATGCTTATAACAACCATTAACCAACATACTTGCATGCTCACCTATGCCCTTACCCTGAGGTCCAATGTTGCAACTTCGCTTTGATGGTCTACATCTCTTGCTTCATCTCAGCGAGCATATCAACATCATAAAATCAATATCATCATGATGACATAAACTACATACAATGAACTCACAATTCATGTTTTACCTACTATACATGCGTAATTATAACCATCGCAATGCATTCATAACAACGTATATACATTTCCATGCATAACAAATGCATATAGAACAGACATACACTCATGAAAACACACTCCACAAAAACATCATCAAATCCTACATGGAAACACGACAGTAACAATGACCACTACCATACATACATAACAAGCACATATACAACCTACATGCATGCATGACAACCACATTACGCCCATCTAGTCCAAGTGTTGAACCATGCTATGATACCACTTTGTAATTCCCTCCTCCCACATTTACCCAAGCTAACTGGTCCACCGAGGTAAACATGTGACGAGGAGTTACTATGATTTGATTCAACTCCCCATAGAAAGTTAAGGAGGTGGAATCAATAAAATAAAACCAAATTTACCTTCCACACATGCTACAGAACCTCCAGGATCCAACCAACCTTTCCAGGTGACCAATCCCTGAGGAAAATTAAATTTTTAATGAATTAAATCCCCATTCTCTCCCTTGAAAAGCTATGAATGCGACTTTAGGCCTCCAGCCACCCCCACGGCAAGGTCAAGCCAACAATTGCAGAATTTTTCAGCTAGTTTTGTGCCAGCGACCCCATATTTTGTGCCACTTTTTCAGGGCCAAGGCTCAGGCCACTGCCTAGAACTCCATGAAAACCTCAGGAAGGATAAATAACACTGAGACAAAGGTACTAATTCAAACATAATCAATGATTTAATTGGACCCCTACTAGCCATAATAGGCATTTTGTCAAACTTGTCACAAATTTGTGTTGTACAGGTCATAACAACAAATCTAAGCATAGGGGTCTTATACTTACTTACGAATCTCTAAGAATCATTTATTCCTTATGAAATTATCTCATATATTAGGCTATATATTCATTTCTCATTCATTTACAAATCAAAACATGATGAGAGTGATACATCATCATTGTCATAAAACATACTCATAACCAACATATAAACAACATAAATAGCAAGGATACAGCAACCATAAATGCCACATATGTACAAGTACATTTTCACATAAAATACCAAGGAAAGGAACTCTTATTAAAAAATGACAAATAAAGCCAGGTTTGTGACTTCCATGTACTACCCGACCATAGATTGGTTGAACCAAATATTTCTTTCAACTAATCAACCCCTTGCCATATTCCAAGCATGAATGTGGGACTCATAACCAGAAATAAAATAGGGCTTCCCGAGGCTAAACCACCTCACCCTCATCAATAGAACCAGGATTTTTCGCAATCCCCATCAGATCACCAGGACCTAAACAAGCATGGATGCCACCAGATTTCTCCACCTACACCGTGAGGAATTTTCCTATCTCGTAGTCTTTAGGCTTTACCATACAATGGTCGAGGATCCCTAGACCTAATCGATACTCCACCCTCCAGGATTTACCGTATATTCTTCCATTCACTGACCAAGGATTCTATTGATGGTCCTTTTATGTTTGGAATGATGGCTCCGACTGAAGTTATGGGACTAATAGCCCTTTCTATAAGCTAATGAAAAATGAATTTAATAAGGATATATTACTCTAATATATCTAAAATGTGAAATATAAACTGTTAATAACTATCTATATATATATATATATATATATATATATATATATATCCCGGTAAAGCTAATAAAATATGTGTTTTAGAAAGATTTCATAATTAACATGACAATGTAGATTATCATATAATTATGAATATAACTCAGAGAAATAAAACTAATTAAATTAGTCATTTAATCATCACACATATTGAGATCTCGTTATTCACATATAATAAACAGATTTCAATCAGACACATCAATAGTGATTATGAGAGATTGCCTCAATACATATACTGTGAAAAATAAAAAAAATACCATCCTACTCCAAGAAAATAAATAGATCAAGGATAATAGTACTCGATAAAGCATTGATCTGATCATGATATAAAGGTGGTGGTTTAGCTTCAGATTAAGAAAAATTAAGATACAATATTACAACTTAAACTTCTATTTTTACAAAATTCAGAACCCAGTCTCTATCGCTGAGAGACAATATATAGTTTTTTTTTTTTACAAAATGATAAAGATAGAAAACCAAAACAACCTTCCAATCAGTTCTTAATAGAAGAAACAACAAAGGAAAATATTATAATATAGTTACAACAAAATTTCTAAGCTTAGGAGGAAGATTGACCTCCAATGTGTTGTCTTAATTCAAAGATGTCAATCAGATTTTTTAATTCAGGAGGAGACGTCGGTTGAATCTGCATTTTAATGGTGAAAATGACATCCTACCTTCAAAGAAACTCAGGATAATATTAGATTGAAGAAAATTATCAGTAATTGCTTCAACTATGATATTGGAAATGTCTCGAGCTTGATAAAAAGAAGCCTCGGTTTGTTTAATGTGGATGTCCCATTCTCTAAAAATTATTTCCTTATGATTTTCCTCAATCCTAGGTTGATCAGATGATCTACCTTCTTCGCTTTCCTTCCAAGTCAGGAAACCAAAAATATTTTCTTCTATCTCCTCAAAATAATTTCTAATATCGGAAAGTTGAATGACCAAAGGTTCTACAGTTTTACATTGATCATGAATAAATGCCAATTTCTAGAAAAAGACTATTTTTTGTTGGGCTAGAAGTGTGTTGAGATATTTTTCCTCTTTCTTGAACTCTACTAACTCTGGGTTGGCACTCAAGTGTTGAATCCTTCCCTGCAATTACTGTATGTGTGCATACCTAAAGTTTAACTTTGCATAATGTTGAACCTTGAGAGAATCAAATATTTGTTGAATTTATATCATCTGGGATTATTAGTGCTCTGAGATATTTTCTTTTTCTTTTTCAATACTCTTCTCCAATAGAACAATTATTTCATCTTTCTCCTTGACTTTTTGTTGGAACTCTACAACTTTATCAATAGTATATGAATCATATGCACCTGTAAACTATGTAAGCCTTCATAATTCCTCTATCGGAGTGGTCGAGAAGCCTTTCCACAATACATCAAAGGATGCATTACCTAGGACCAAATCCTGGAACTGGTCAAGCTTTCCCTTTTTCCTTTCTCTTTTCACTACAGCCTTGTGTTGAGGGTTGTAGAAAATATACAATGGAAGAAATTCTTCTATTCTCAATACCACCTTAGAGGAAGGTAATGTTGGTATGACTTCTATATCTCTATCCTTTGAAGGTTATTTTACATCCTTCCCTATTTTGACAACTTGGTCAGGATTATTTTGGGTTTCCTGAACCTTCACCTATGGAGTAGTTTGAACAACTTGATATGGATCAATCGAAAAGTTCAAAGCTTCACTATATTCATTCCACATCTCTTCTAACTTAGAATGAGACATGCCTTCATCTGTTTGGGAAGAGGTAGAGGCATCAGTTACTTTTGGCTGAGAGGAGTTGACCAAGCGTGTAATGTTCCAATTCAGGAACTGCCTATGTATCCGGCAAATGAAAATCCTTTTTCAAGAAAAAATTAACAATCAACAACTAGATCTATTCTAGAGATTGACTGCAGGGGAATTTACTGGATATGGAACCTATGAAAAGAGGGTGATATCCATAGGCTAGCTTGCCCACTAGCAGACTCTGTCTATAGAACTATGTCGAAGGCTAATATTTCCTTTTCAGGACTATTGACAAGCAGCTCAAGGAAAACGTTGTATAAGCAAAACTATATAACAGAAACACAGATTAATGCTTGGTTCCTCTCATATGGGTTTTATGTGACTTATTTATGAAAATTAAGCTGAAAAAAATTAACTTAGAGACCTTAAACAGATCTCCCACAAACTAAACTAGCTGAAAACTGCTGAAAAAGGAAGGTTGGAGCAAAATGGAAATCCTACTTCAGAATTTGCATAATTTATTCAGAAAATCAAGAGGATTCAGAAAATTATCAAATCATAGGTTATATCAGATGCATATCTCATCATTTGACAAAAATACAACAAACATCACTCCAAAAATACAACCAAGTGGGGAAAAAGCACCACTAGTGACCCAGAAACGTTGTTTTCCTGAGTATTGAGTTTAAAAAGTATAAAATAACGGTTTTTTCCCTTATATTAGTCAATATTGGAGCTGCATTAAAGAGGGTTTGAGAAAAAAATGCCAACAACAAATTTAAGCAGGCCTCCCATGCTCAAATAGCTGAAAATGGACAAAAAGCCCAAAACATGCAAATGCCAGAGCTGCTGCAAAGAGACTATGTCGTCTATTAAAGGAAATACTCAGAAAATGGAGAAATAAGTCTGATATTCACATTATATTACTCAATGATACAAATAAACAGAGATCTAATCTCCTTTACAATGAAATTATGATCACCTGGCAAGGGTTTTCCCACATACACTGAAAATACAAAGAAGCAGCTACATATATAAACTCAAATAATGTAGTATGGCTATAGCCCTACTTGAAATGGCTGAATACACATGAGACATGGCTGCAATTATTTTAATCAACTCCCGGAAGAAGGATTTATCTCCCCCTTGGGGAAACTAGCTCAAAACAATGGGGTTTTAACCCCTTCCACTACACCACTGTAAAAATAATGCAGTATCCTCAAGGGACTGCACAGATATGGAGAAAAAGTGCTTGTACCAACACCTGAAAGTGGAAATTACATATCAAAATCTTCCCTTAGATCTCTTGCTACAAGATCTCCAAGAAAAAGCAGGGCATTCCTGCATGAGAAAACCCTTGCACTAAGAAGTGCAGAAACTTAGCTAAACAGCTAAGTATGCAGGAATTCTAAGTAGACCTCATGAAAATATAATCTCCAATATAAACCCAAATGGTTTCCCTTCCTTCATTATATAGAAAGTGTGCTTCTCCTCCAAGGGCCCCACTCCATTAGGGTTTTCTTCCTTTCCAAGCTTCCCTCCTCTAGGGTTACGATGTCCCATTAAGTGGAGAGAAAATAGGTGCTGCATGGTTTGATTTATTCAATGTGACTAAATTCATATTCTAAGAATCTTCCTTGATTGAGTCTCTTTTCCTTACCCCTTTTCACATTTAAGGAGTCTTCAAATGGTTTTGTTGAATTTGCCTCCATTCACATTGAGTCGCCTTATTCATGGTTCCACTCTTTTAAAGACAAGTTGAGTTGACTTGGTCAACTTAACCTTGTTCACACATGTGGATTCTTGAGCTGGTTATTTCATGGCCCCTTTTCACATTATGAGGGGTTTTTATTCATGCTTGAGTAGTTTTATGAGCCTCCTTGCTCAATTATTCATGCACTTGAATTTATATGAAAAAAATAATATTCCACTTAGCTATGAGCTAAGTTGGGAATATTACAGTCTCCCCCTCCCAAATTTTACTTTTCCTCGATCAACTGCAAGGGTTCTGCAAAAATTTCCATCCTTCTTGTGGCCTCCTTATCCATAGTCTCCTCCTTTGCTTCAGATTTTCTGCAAAAGTGTTGGCTTGTGGTGGATAAGCCCAAGGGCTTTCATCCTGGAATAATGGAAGGTTGATATGGAAACCTTCTTACTGACCCATGGCCTCCTCAAGATAGGAGTGGTGACAATCATGGAGCACTTCATCATCAAAGAAAGACTCCCTTCTCCATGCTATCATCCAAGAAAAATTTGTTGCCTCACTCATTGTAAATCTCCTCCACCTTAAGCTCCTGCAAAGAAGGTGGGTTGAATGGCTGAACATGATAGGAAAAATAGCCTATTCCACGTTGTGTCCCTCTCCACTCATGGAAAGAGTAGAGAAAATACTGATTTTGGGCTGAAATAAGGGTGCCCTTTGATGGCAAAACAAAGGTTGGATCTCCAAAGATCCTTCCTCCAAAGTCATGGATCCTGCTGGCCCAAATCATTCCATTAAAAGTGAATGGCACATCACCACCATATGCCATCAAAATTAGAAAGTTTCTGAATTTTATGTGCAAGTGAAGATGATACATATGGCCTCCATGGTGGGTATAACGCAGTTTTCCCAACTGCTGATTTAAAACATCAAGTGGCAAGTTGCCTCCCAAAGAATTTTCAGCTATGCATGTCAAATCATCTACTAGAAAGTAGTGAGCAAAAATATATATCAGCTGCATACAATCAAAACAACAAGGCACTTGCTCCAAGTCATGTAGAGATGGGTTATCATCATTACAAAATGTGGCCCTAAAGTGACCATAACACCCATGAATAATCTTTCTCTCTTGCAGAGCAATGCATTGCTTACAATTGGTGAGAAGATACAAATTCTTAATAGAATGATCAATAAGCACATAGATGTATTTCTTACCATGCCTCATGTGTGAGCTGAAGATGTGATCCATGAGTGAGCCCTCCCATAACAATCTCCTCATAAATTTATGCAAAATGAAAGGATGCACACTTCTTTGGAAATACTCCATCATTAGAAACTTTCTCTTAGAGGACAGTGTTGTAGGCTTAAGTAGCAATGATCTTGGCACTCCATGACTCTTCTTCTTGACATTCCACATGTAAAACCCATTCACCCTTGTGCCGCTATGTGAGAGGATCTCCCTCCCTTCCATTATTGCTGAAAGGTAGCCTTCTTGCACTTTGGATGTGCCATGCATTCCTCTTGGAATGTTGTGTTGAGTATGGAGAGTTTTCAGCCCATACTCTCCCAAAAGTAGCCATAGAAATAAGGGCGCTTGTTGCTTCCTTACATTATCAATGTGTGGATCATGGAGCAATGATGTAATGATGGACATGTGGGGTGCTCCATCAACATAGTGCAAGCTAGCTCTCCCATTCCACACCATGTGGGAGTTGTCCCTCCTCCCAAACCAAGATTCATACTTGAAATACATCTCAACCCAAAATACATGTGAATGCATGAGACATACCTCAAACATGGGTAAATATTTGGACATAAGTTTCAGCATATAATTTCCAAACCCTCCTTGTGACAGTCATAACAACCTTGCCTTCCCATTATGCAACCTTCTCTTGGAATACAAGGCATGATTCATGAGAATCAGAAATTTTAGGGAGTACCCACACTCACCCAACAGAAACTAGCGCAGGTTTCCTTCTCCCTGCTTCATATCAGGATATGGTAAGTGGTTTGCATTCCACTTACTTGCTACTCTTATCAATTCACCATGGCTTAAGGTGAAATGTATACTTGGGTCTTTAGGGAAGCACCCATCATAGTGCATCACCTCCCTCAACTCATCAAGGAGGTGGCCATACTTGAAAACAATCTTGGCCCATAGTTGGCCATGAAGCTTATAAGGTATAACACTCCCCTTGGGAGTTATGGCCTACAAATATAAGGTGAGAGAGCACATGCAACCATAAAATAAAGTGTTATTTTCATAAATATGCTTCTTACCCACAACTTCCAGCACTGGGATAGTGTCTCCTCTAACCTCTGGTGTCTTCATTGTATCATGTTGAGGGAACACTTTGTTTTTCTTCTCATCACGGGATTTCCCTAATGGCCTCTCTTAAAATAAGGAGGCATCAAGGCATAGATCATAATAGAGATATGGATGAACTAATGTGCATGGATATTCCTGCCTTCCTTGTGCATCATTCTTCAGAAATAAAGAGGGGTAGATATTGCTTACCCTATGAAACTCTGTAATATTCCAGATCTCACCATTTGACAATGATGGCACATACTGCAAATGGATTATGCCACAATCTCTATATGTGAGATTTTTTGAAACTCCTTGCAAAGTTGCAAGAGATTCTCTCCTTGGTGCAACTGTCCTCACCACTTCTTCTTCTAGAGATGCTAGAGCTGCCTCTGTTATGACTGCGCTGTCACCCCCAGCTCTTTTTCTAAATATGGGAAATGCCCCATCCTCAATGGGAGACCCTAAGTCTTGGTCTTCCCTTGAAAGAGGAATTCCCATGCCTTCTTCTTCTTCTTAAAACCTCATAAAGGTCTCATTGTAGCTTTCCCTTTCTTGAAACCCCTTCAAAGTTCCATTGCATCTTTCCTCCGTTGTCTGCTCCTTCTCCCTAGAGAGGCTTTTGTTGGATCTGAATATAGAGGAGAGTAATATCATCCTTTCCATGATTCTGCTCCTTGATTCTTCTCTTTAGTTCTCTGAAAGCTTGATATCACAATCAGTGCTAGAGATCATGCTCTGATACCACTGTAATGTTCCAAATCAGGAACTGCCTATGAATTTGGCAAATGAAAATCCTTTTTCAAGAAAACATTAACAATCAACAACTGGATCTATTCCAGAGATTGAATGCAGGGGAATTTACTGGATATGGCACCTCTGAAATGAGGGTGAGATCCAGAGGCTAGCTGGCCCACTAGCAGACTCTGTCTATAGAACTATGTCGAATGCTAATATTTCCCTTTCAAGACTATTAACAAGCAGCTCAAGGAAAACGTTGTATAAGAAAAAATATGCAACAGAAACATAGATTAATGCTTGGTTCCTCTCATATGAGTTGTATGTGACTTATGTATGGAATTTTAGCTGAAAAAAATGAACTTAGAGACCTTAAACAGATCTCCCACAAACTAAACTAGCTGAAAACTGCTGAAAGAGGAAGGTTGCAGCAAAATGGAAATCCTACTTCAGAATTTGCATAATTTCTTCAGAAAATCAAGAGGAGTTAGAAAATTATCAGATCAGAGCTTATATTAGATGCATAGCTCATCATTTTACAAAACTACAGCAAACATCACTCCAAAAAGACAACCAAGTGGGCAAAAATCACCACTAGTGACCCAGAAACGTTGTTTTCCTAAGTATTAAGTTACAACAGTATAAAATAGCAGTTTTTTCCCTTATATTAGTAAATATAGGAGCTACATGCAATAGGGTTTCAGAAAAAAAATTCCAGCAACAAAGTTAAGCATGCCTCCCATGCTCAAATAGCTGAAAATGGAAAAAAACCCCAAAACATGCAAATGTCGAAGCTGCTGCAAAGAGACTACATTGTTTATTAAAGGAAATACTCAGAAAATGGAGAAATAATTCTGATATTCACATTATATTAGTCAATGATACAAAGAAACAGAGATCTAATCCCCTTTACAATGAAATTATGATCACCCGGCAAGGGTTTTCCCACATACACTGAAAATAAAAAGAAGCAGTTGCAGATATAAACTGAAATAACACAGTATGGCTATAGCCCTGCATGAAATGGCTAAATACACATGAGAAATGGCTCCAATTCTTTTAATCGGCTCCCGGAAGAAGGATTTGTTGAGTTCTTAGTTAAACTGAGAGGGGGGGGTGAATCAGTTTAACACATACATTAGCTTTTTAAATTTTTCATCATCTAATTTACAGCTTACTTTTATAATCAACCTTAGTACATGAACAATATTAATATGGTGTGGAAAGTATTAAATTAATGTGACTTCAAACTTATTATGAGAGTAGCAAACATTAAGCAAATTTGGTAAATCATCTCAGTACACAGACAACACAGATAAAGACAACAGATTTAAGTGGAAACCCATAAAGGGAGAAAACCATATCTTATTATTGTTGTGATGCAAAGGCAAGCTCCAACTCCCTCTCCACCCTTGTTTTTGGGCGGCCGTCCCTGCGGAGGCTTTTAACCCTCATTCTTACCAAGCTGCAACTTGCAGGAAGCTCCAACTCCCTTCAATTTTATCGAGCACCAACCTACGAGGCTCCAACCTCGATCGGCTACAGCGGCGGCTATCGAAGCCTGACTTGATAGGGAAGCTCCAACTTCCTCAATTCTCAAACGAATGTTTGTTCTTCTACGAGATATCGGCTAGTTCTGTAGCATCTCTTTCTGCTCCTCTCTTCCTTATCTTCTCTGCCTTAATCTTCTATACTTTTCATTCTCTATCCTTACTCTCTCTAACTCTCTGTACATATCAAGATGATATTATTTATAGAGAATTCCTGATGACTGTTTTTTTTTCTCTTGGGGATTCGAAACGGATAGCCATACCTCTTAGTCTTCTGCCTTCTCATTTCTTTTCCAGCTCACTCAGAAAATTATAAATGTCTGTACTAATTTGAAAATTCTAGTGGGATATTTTTTCTCTTCCGGAGACTTTCCAATGCATCACAACAATATAAATCAATTAAAAACATTTACATTCAATTACAATGAAAACTCCAGCTCACTCATTCAGCCTCTTGGCTCGCTGCGCATTTGTCTTTTCTTTGACTATGTCTTTGTCCCTTTCGGCTCTATTTGTTTCCTTATTCACTGTCGCAGGGTAACGGCCATATGCCATACATATGTAACTGTGCTTTTTATTTCATGTTAATTGATTCTCGGCACAATAATAACAAGGCGTTTTGGTATGTGCACTGCTGTGGTGTAACTACTATGTATCTGTAACAATGCCTTTTATATATAACACAACTTCAGCTCTCGGCATAATTATAATAAGTTTTAACATACAAACTGTCGCGTTCAATATAACAATATAGAGTCATTTTGATACATAAAAATGCCCTTTCGGGCCCACTTGCCATACTTGTATTATCCTCAGATGTGATGTGATCACTCCGATTCGATGTGATGCGATAGATCGCTTTACGAATATTTCCGATTGCGATTAATCGCAATCGCAACTTGCATTTGCATGTTCCGATGCCCTGCTCCTTCTCCGATGCAATGAAACACTGTTTACCGGAACTCAAACATATATCAGTCATGGTTTATAAACCCATCGGGTCAAGTCTTTCATCGCAATTGCAATTTTTGTTAACATGTTCCCTTGCGAACTTTCTCCGACTGCGAACTTTCTACGATGCGATTGGGTGAGGTCCCACCTTATGGTACTTCGTATATAGTGCGCTGCGCGTATACATATACTTTTCTCTTCGTCATAATTTATATTTAATTTAAACAAACCTTGGTTAAGAACCCAGTTCTTATCATAACTATACTCCACTATAGCCTGCATATGCAAATACTTTAATAACCTCACCATATTAGTGTATTTCGTATCCGGGCCCACACATTACATCAACCATTCATATGCTCCTTATCGTATAATATATATACCAATCATATCACAACGCTTCATATTATAAAGTGAACCATGCAACATATATCAACCCCAATGCATATTATAATACATACACGTTCCATGGAGCTCACTTGTTAATGCATTTCTTCAATCAACGGTTAATAACATATCGCGCAGCCAACACTGATCCGACAGATATCGCTTGGCTTAGATGCACGAACGATAATGCGCGATGAGAGTGGTTTTCTGAAATCACTTGAGGCCACGTGTCAGACAACGTATGGAATCGCTCCGAAATATTGAATACCGCTTGCCCGACGAATGCGGTGCGATGAAAACCGGAAACCCGCCTTTACTGTTCACTCCGCTCGTGGTTCCACTTCTACTCACAATTCCGTTCTGTTTCATAAAGATAGTCACATTTTCATTGTATATAATCTTGGTTCAAACTATGTTATATATAAACCCGTCTTTTTTTCATTATATGCCTCAACACGGCACTTCCGCTTATTATAACGCACATTTCCACTAACACACAGGTTTATTCCCAATCCTCTTTAAACATTTCACTGCTTTGATAACGGCTCTGCTTCTGTTGCTCTGCCTCTTCTGATGCTCTGTCTCCTTTCTCTGTCTCTATCTCTGCTTTCGTTGTGCCTCTACTGCTCAACCTCTGCCTCTACTATTCGACCGTTTCATCTTTGCCTCTGTTGCTGTCCTTTGCATGTCTCTGCATCTGCTGCCTTTTTTGCCATCAATGACAACATTTTCAACAGTCTCCCCCTTTGGCATTGATGGCAATACACTTTCTCTATTTTCCTTTTAGGATCCTTTCTCCTGTTGCTTGCTCTTCCTCCCCCTTTGACATCAATGGCAAGGGATTGCACATCTCTAAGTGTAGATTCTGTCCTTTAATCCTTTGATCCCGAGGACCTATTTCATGCTTCCTTTGCTAGTTGATCTCCTCCTCGAATGATATTTTCATTTATGTTCTCCCCCTGAAACTGTGCTTTCTCTTCATATCAGAGAGTAGCATCTACAGATACTACCCCTAGTCTATCTCTCAAATATTCAAATGGTTCTCTAGCAAGCGGTTTAGTAAATATATCTACTGTTTGTTCTTTTGTTGGTACATACTCCAGTTTTATTATCTTCTGAACCACTTGTTCTCGGAGAAAATGATACTTGATTGGAATATGTTTGGTTTTTGAGTGAAGCACAGGGCTTTTAGATATACTTATAGCACTTGTATTATCACATTTTATTGAGATAGGTTCTTCGATGCTTACCTTCATGTCTTGGAGGGTTTGCTTAAGATTTTGAACTTGGTAATACGGCATGTTCTTCAATGTATGTATTACGCCTGCTATAGAAAGAGATATAGATGTTTTTTTCTTGCTTAGCCATACCACCAGAATTTCTCCTAGATAGAATGCACCTCCACTTGTGCTTTTCCTGTCATCCACACAGTTGGCCCAATCTGCATCTGTGTATGCTGTCAAGGTGAAGATTTTGCCTTTTGGATACCAAAGTCCACACTGTGCAGTTCTTTGTAGATATCTGAATATTATTTTTACTGCTACAAGGTGATTTTGTTTAGGTGCTGCTTGATATCTAGCCACTAGTCCTACTGCTAACATGATGTCTGGTCTTGATGCTGTTAGGTACAACAGACTTCCTATCATGGATATGTAGAGCTTTTGATCTATATCAGCAGATCCATCATTAGCACACAGCTTGCATCCCGTGATCATGGGAGTTGACACAAGTTTGCAGTCCTCCATTTTGAAAATTTTCAACGTTTCTTTTAAGTATTTTTCTTGTGAGATGAATGTACCTGTGTTATTTTGCTAAATTTGAAGTCCTAAGTAGAAACTAAGTTCTCCATTCATGGACATATCAAACTCTGATTTCATCTCCTCAAAAACCCTTTTTCTAGTTCATCTCTGTTGCTTCCAAACATAATGTCATCAACATATACTACAACAATCAGGAGTTCATTTTCATGGGTTTTTATGTATAGGTTGTTGTCTACTCCGCCTCTCTTAAAGCCTTGTTTTTGCAAATGCTTATCCACTCTTGAGTAAGCACGAGGAGCCTGTTTCAGTCCATATAGAGCCTTCTTCAGTTTGCACACATAGTCTTCTTTTTCTGTTAAAGAGAAACCTTCTAGCTGTTCCATGTAGACTTCTTCTTCTAGATCTCCATTAAAAAATGCAGATTTCACATCCATTTGATATACCTTGAAGTCTTGGTAGGATTCAAAGGCTAGAAACATTCTGATGGCTTCCATTCTGGCTACAGGAGCAAATGTTTCATCATAATCAAGTCCTTCGATTTGTGAATATCCTTTTCAAACTAGTCTGGATTTATTCCTGATTACCTGTGCTTGCTCATTCATTTTATTCTTGAATACCCATTTTGAACCTATGACATTTCTCCCGGTGGGTCTAGGAACTAGTTCCCAGGTATTTTTTTTCTCAATTTGGTTCAATTCTTAATTCATAGCATTCACCCAAGACTTGTCCTTCCTGGCCTCTTCAAATTTCTTTGGCTCTATCTATAATAACATGGCTATGTATACCTTTTATGTCTGTTCAGTTAGCTGCCTTCTTGTCTGGACCCCTACTTTCTTGTCTCCTATGATATGATCTTCAAGATGATTCTTATGAGTGTATCTTGAGGGGGCTTTTGAGCTCAGCTCTACATCTTCTGTTGTCTTGCTTGTTTCATGATCATTTTGGTTTCCTTCTTCATGATTTTATGATGGATTGCAGCAGTCTGTATCTCTCTTATTGTTTGGAAGTTATTCATCAAATCTCACGTCAATACTTTCTACTATTTTTCGAAGAGTCTTGTTGTAGCACCTGTACCCTTTACTTTTGGAAGAATATCCTAGAAATATCCCTTCATCTGCTCTTGCATCAAATTTCCCAAGATTTTCATCGTTATTATTTATGTAACACTTGCTTCCAAAAATTCTAAAATGCTTGATTGAAGTTGGCTTTCCATGCCATAGTTCATAGGGAGTCTTGTCACTGCTTGGCCTTAAGTGAGATTTGTTAAGAATATGCACGGCTGTGTGCACAGCTTCTGCCCAGAAGGTTTGAGGAATATTACTCTCTTGCATCATGGCTCTAGCAATTTGCTGTACAAATTTGTTTTGTCTCTCTGCTACTCCATTTTGCTGAGGTGTCCCTGCAATAGTAAATTGTTTCTTTATCCCATGTTCATTGCATAGGTCAGAAAAGTCATAATCTATGAATTCACCTCCTCTGTGTGATCTGATGCATTTTAATTTTTATCCCGTTTGATTTTCTACTAATGCTTTGAATATCTTAAATTTTTCCAGAGCTTTCGATTTATTCTTGAGGAATGCCACCCATGTCATTCTAGAGAAGTCATCGATTATCAGCATGAAGTAGGATTCTCCACTTGGAGTTTTAGTTCTTGTAGGTCCACACAGGTCCATGTGTACAAGCTGGAGCGATATTCTTGTTAATAACTCATCTTTGGATTTAAATGACGTGCGGGTCTGTTTGCGCAATTGACAAGATTTGCATATAGTATTAGAAGGCCTTTTTATTTCTGGCATGTCTCTGATAGCTTTCTTCTTGCTTAGTCTGATAATGTGATAGAAGCTAAGATGTCCTAACCTTTTATGCCATAACCATGACTCCTCTAGTTTGCTAAGATGACATGCTTCATCTTCCTCTTACACAATGTAAACATTGCTTCCTGTTCGAATTCCTTTGAGCAGAGTCTTACCTGTGGTGCTTGATCTGACTTCACAATCTTGTGCTCTAAAAAGAACTTCACAGCCTTTATCACACATTTGATTAACACTTAGCAAATTTGCTTTTAGCCCATCTACAAATAATACATCTTGGGCCTTTCCTCTACCATTGTCTAGGCTGACTGAGCCTTTTCCTTTTATTTTTCCTGATTTATCATTGCCAAAGGTAACATTGTCAGATTTCTTTTCATTAAGAGTTATAAACTTGCGTCTGTCTCCAGTCATGTATTTTGAGCAGCCACTATCCAAATACCACTGTATTTTCAGATCTTGAGCAGTTAGAGCCAGGTCACACTTATTCTCCTTCTTTTTCCACTAGAGGCATCCTTTTGTTTGGTATATTTTGTGAGATGATGAATCACATCCTTTCAAAGGACATTTGGAAGGCATATGTCCAACTTGATTTCATATACAACATTTGATCATAGTTTTTGCAGAATTGTGAGTATGAACAAAATTTCTTTGATTCATAAACCTCCTTGAGGTGTTGAACATCAATATTTGTCCATACTTTCTGCACTCAATGATTTTATGGCCAAATTCCTTACAATAAAAACAGTAACCATAGAACTATTTGCATACCTGATGTAAGGTTGTCTTCTCCATTTGTTTTCTTGAGACAATCTCTTCACCATTTGCATATTTTTCTGGTTTGAATTACTCCTCCTTGCATGATAGTATGCAGCAATGTGTCCCAGCTTGTGGCAGACATAACATGTGGCATTCTTCATAGGAGGGAAGAATTTCCTTTGATGGCTTCCAAATTTGACATACTTAGGGGTATATGAATCTTTTTCTGTTGTCTGAGTATTTCTTTCATTCTTTGTTATTAGAGGATTCTTCTGGGTTCTGTCTCCCTCCTTACATATTTCTTCTTTTGTAGGAATTATTTGAGTTGCTTCATCATTCTTCTTTGCTTTTACAAAAATAATCTCTCTGTTTTCCTTTTCTTTGCTTTACTTGATTCTCCTTCATAGCCTATTCCAGTTTTTATCATAGGAGATCTTTGAGCATCCAAAATTTCATTCAACTTACTAGAGCTTGTTGTTTGAGATGAATTTATAGCCACTTTCCTTTGAGCATTTTCTAATTTCTTCCTGAGACATACTACTTCTTCTTCCAACTTCTCTTGTTCCTGAGTTTTCTCCTTGATTTGCTTCCGTAACATATCTTCTATCTTCTTGGCTTCCTCAAGCTCTATCTTCAAATGCACATAAGGACTTGATGTCTCTTCCGTGCCATAGGGAATGTCCTTTTGTTTTGCGACACGGCGGGTCTATCAATCTCTTCCGACACTTCTTATCTCCCCTCGAGTCCAGCTACCTTCTTCTTCTTGTCTGTGAAAATATTAGTTCTCTGGTATCAATAAAGTAAGGTCCTTTTTCGACTTGAGAAGGTTCATCGAGTCTTGGTATTGCTATTGTCTTGTTGAGCATAGAAGGATTTACTACTGGCGAACTTCTTTCCTTTACGCAGTTCGACTTGGTCTTATTCTCGATTCTTGAGCTTTGTCACTTTACTTTCTTGTGAGGACAATTAGCAGCATAGTGTCCAACTCTTCCACAGTTAAAGCATTTGAAAGGAATTTTAACTTTGTATTTACCTGAGCCTCTATCCAATTTCTTGACAAATTTTGCCTCTTCTTCATCCGAGCAAGAGCATTTGTCTTCCTCTTCTTCTTTCTTCTTTTTTGTTTTGAAGGCTGCCTCCCTCATACTTGGCTTCTTTTGTGGGAGCCTCATCTCATATGTTGTTAAATTTCCAAGTAGCTGGTTCATCGAAGGGTCAAGGTCTCGATCGGTTGTTTCTTCTGTTGTGAGTCGGGATTCTCCACTTGGAAGGAAGAATCAACAGAATCTTTCTTTGGTCTTTTTGCATGCAGTTTTCAGAAGCTCTGTTAACCATTTCTGCTTTGGAAGAAGCAGATAATCTTCATCATCATTCATTTTTAAGTTCTCAAACTGGGCTCTATAGACTTGAAGTTTGGCAGTCTTTACTTTCTTGTCTCCCTCATGGATGTTCTCTAGAGTATCCCACATTTCTTTGGTAGTGTCTTTGTGCATTACTTTGATAAACTCTGCTTCACACAATCCATTCAAGATGGAATTCATGGCTTTTTCGTTAGCTACAAAATCTTGTTTGGTTTCTTTCTATGAGTCAGTTTCCTTTGGGGCATATCCTAATTCCACAGCAGCCCAGAATTCTATTCCTAGAGACATTATGTATGTCCTCATTCTAATTTTCCAGAAAGCATAATTTTCACCAGTGAAAAAAGGGGCTTTATTGGTTGAGCATCCTTCTTTACTAGCCATCTTGGGAACCTAGGATCTCCTTTTAGTTGTTAGACTGGTACAAAGTAACTTGGTTCTGATACCAATTGTTGAGTTCTTAGTTAAACTGAGAGGGGGGGTGAATTATTTTAACACATACATTAGCTTTTTAAATTTTTCATCAGCTAATTTACAGCTTACTTTTATAATCAACCTTAGTACATGAACAGTCTTAATATGTTGCAGCAAGTATTAAATTAATGTGACTTCAAACTTATTATGAGAGCAGCAAACATTAAGAAAATTTGGTAAATCATCTCAGCACACAGACACCACAGATAAAGACAGCAGATTTAAGTGGAAACCCATAAAGGGATAAAACCACATCTTATTATTTTTGTGATGCAAATGCAAGCTCCAACTCCCAGTCACCACTGTTTTTCTACAAGCACCGACCTACAGGAGGCACCAACCTCAATTCTACAAGCTACAACTTGCAAGGAAGCTCCAACTCCCTTCAATTTTCTGCAGGCACCAACCTACAGGAGGCTCCAACCTCAGTCAGCTAAAACTGACAACTATCAAGCTTCAACTTGATAGGGAAGCTCCAACTTCCTCAATTTATCAAATGGAATTTTTGCTGATTTACCTCAGATATCAGCTTTGTTCTATAGCATCTCTTTCTGCTCTTCTTTTCTTTATCTTCTCTTCCTCAATCTTCTATACTCTGCATTCTCTATATTTACTCTCTCTTTTTCACCTATGCATATCAAGATGATATTACTTATAGAGAATTTCTAATGACTATTTGTTTTCCTCTTGGAGATTCGAAATAGATAGCCATACCTCTTACACTTCTGCCTTCTCATTTCTTTTCCAGCTCACTCAGAAAAGTATTACTGTCTGTACTAATTTTAAAAATCCAGTGGGATATTTGTTCTCTTCCGGAGACTTTCCAATGCATCACAACAATATAAATCAATTAAAAACATTTACATTCAATTACAATGAAAACTCCAGCTCACTCATTCAGCCTCTTGACTCGCTGCGCATTTGTCTTTTCTTTAACTGTGTCTTTGTCCCTTTCGACTCTGTTTGTTTCCTTATTCACTGTCGCAGGGTAATGGCCATATGCCATACATATGTAACTGTGCTTTTTATATCATGCTAATTGATTCTTGGCACAATAATAATAAGGTGTTTTAATATGTGCATTGTCGTGGTGTAACTACTATGTATCTGTAACAACGCCTTTTATATATAACACAACTTCAGCTCTCGGCATAATTATAATAAGTTTTAACATACAAACTTTCGCGTTCAATATAACAATATAGAGTCATTTTGATACATAAAAAATTCCCTTTCGGGCCCACTTTCTGAACTTGTATTATCCTCATATGTGATGTGATCACTTCAATTCAATGCGATGCGATGGATCGCTTTACGAATACTTCCGATTGCGATTAATCGCAATCACAACTTGTATTTGCATGTTCCGATGCCCTGCTCCTTCTCCGATGTGATGGAACATTGTTTACCGGAACTCAAACATATATCAGTCATGTTTTATAAACCCAACAGGTCCGGTCTTTCAATCGCAATCGCAATTTTTGTTAACATGTTCCACTTGCGAACTTTCTCCGATGCGATTGGGTGAGGGTCCCACCATATAAAACTTTGTATATAGTGCACTGCGCATATACATATACTTTTCTCTTTGTCATAATTTATATTTAATTTAAACAAGCCTCAATTAAGAACCCAGTTCTTATCATAACTATACTCGACTATAGCCTGCATATGAAAATACTTTAATAACCTCACCATATCAGCATATTTCATATCTGGGCCCACACATTACATCAACCATTCATATGTGCCTTATCGTATAATATATATACCAATCATATCACAACGCTCCGTATTATAAAGTGAACCATGCAACATATATCAACCCCGATGCATATTATAATACATACACGTTCCATGGAGCCCACTTGTTAATGCATTTCTTCAATCAATTGTTAATAACATGTCGTGCAGCCAACACTGATCCGACGGATATCGCTTGGCTTAGATGCACGAACGATAATGCGCGATGAGAGTGGTTTTCCAAAATCACTTGAGGCCACGTGTCAGACAGCGTATGGAATCGCTCCGAAATATTGAATACCGCTTGCCCGACGAAGGCGGTGCAATGAAAATCAGAAACCCACCTTTACTGTTCACTCCACTCGTGGTTCCACTTCTGATCACAATTCCATTCTGTTTCATAAATATAGTCATGCTTTCTTTGTATATAATCTTGGTTCAAACTATGTTATATATAAACCTGTCGTGTTTTCGTTATATGCCTCAACACGGCACTTTTGCTTATTATAACGCACATTTCTACTAACATACAGGTTTATTCCCAATCCTTTGTAAACATTTCACTGCTTTGATAACGGCTCTGCTTCTACTGCTTTGCCTCTTCTGATGCTCTGTCTCCTTTCTCTGTCTCTATCTCTACTTTCATTGTGCCTCTACTGCTCGACCTCTGCCTCTACTGTTTGACCGTTTCATCTCTGCCTCTGCTGCTATCCTTTTCTTGTCTCTGCATCTGCTACCTTCTTTTCCATCAATGACAACATTTTCAACAGGATTTATCTCCCCCTTGGGGAAACTAGCTCAAAGCAATGGGGTTTTAACCCCTTCCACTACACCACTATAAAAATAATGGAGTATCCTCAAGGTACTGCACAGATATGGAGCACAAGTGCTTGGCCCAACACCTGAAAGTGGAAATTGCATATCATAAGCTTCCCTTAGATCTCTTTCTACAATATCTCCAAGAAAAGGCAGGGCATTCCCGCATGAGAAAACCATTGCACTAAGAAGTGAAGCAACTTAGCTAAAAATCTAAGTATGTAGGAAGTCTAAGCAGACCTCATGAAAATATAATCTCCAATCTAAACCCAAATGGTTTCCCTTCCTTCATTATATAGAAAATGTGCTTCTCCTCCAAGGGCCCCACTCCACTAGGGTTTGCTTCCTTGCCAAGCTTCCCTCCTCTAGGGTTACGCTGTCCCATTAAGTGGAGAGAAAATAGGTGCTACATGGTTTGATTTAGTCAATGTGACTAAATTCATCTTCTAATAATCTTCCTTGATTAAGTCTCTGTGCCTTACCCCTTTTCACATTTAAGGAGTCTTCAAATGGTTTTGCTGAATTTGCCTCCATTCACATTGAGCTGCCTTATTCATGGATCCACTCTTTTAAAGACAAGTTGAGTTGACTTGGTCAACTTAACCTTGTTCACACATGTGGATGCTCAAGCAGGTTATTTCATGGCCCCTTTTCACATTGTGAGGGTTTTTTATTCATGCTTGCCATAGTTTTATGAGCCTCCTTGCTCAATTATTCATGCACTTGAATTTGTTGGCAAAAATTAATATTCCACTTAGCTATGAGCTAAGTTGGGAATATTACAAAGCATGTGAGATTAGTTACATCAATAAAAATTTTATCTTGGGAAACCTATAATGATTCCAAAGGAAGATTAAACAATCTAGAAACTTTGTACTAGATAAAATGATTAATTTCCTAGGATTTAATTTCTATTTTGCATATCGAATCACCATAGAATAAGAAGATTTTTCAGAGAGATCATCAAACTTATCAGTTTCATGCATAAATTGTCTAATACTTTGTGTCATTGTAATATTCTTGACAACAATATTAGGATTTTTATCACAAAATTGCACTTGATTGGTTGCTAATCAGAGAAATTCATGTAACTTTTTCAAACCAACTTGTAACTGAAGCTTAGCCTCTTTAGTCTGAGAGGGCTCTCTCAAAGGGGTTAATGATATTTGATAATGATGAAACTAGATGGCTAACTCTACTTGGAAAATCATTTGATTGTGATGTGTGTAGGTTTAAAAGAGTACAAGTCTGAAATCATTGGGCTTATGGAGTCAACAAATTCATTATTTTAGTGGTAATTTCTCTTGACATGGAAGCTGAGGTGGGTAAGATTTTTTAGCAGAGATAAATCACACATGAAACATGAAATAACATAGTCATTTCATCAATAAAGGAAGTGAGAGCATACACCTATGAATTCTAGGTATTAAAGATGAAAACCACTGCAAATGGTACACATAGAGAATATAGATTAGATAAGCACTAAAAACTCCATGAGAATCTCAGGTTGGTCAAGAAAAGGTCCTCTGTATTACTGATATCAGTCAAATTACATAAAGCTATAGTATTGCCAAAAAATCTCCAACCCTTTACAAATTCGAATATCTACCCTTTAATAGACCTTGTTACATGAGATATGATCTGCCTCTTGGCTAGATTCATCAAAATTTTCCTAATGACACCTTGCATAACAAGAAAACATGTGCTTTAATAAGAAAATGATAGCTACACTACAAAAAAGTCATTTTCCTAATAGGACTCAAACTACTAATTATTACATCAACTACCTTATCTCCTAAAACAGTTACACATCTGACAACTAATGCTTCACATGTTCAAATGAGCTATTACAAAACTCATCACTACTTGACATCTTGATTATCCTCCTCAAAATCTGGAAACAAACCCTATTTTTCAGGAAAGCTGGTCCTTATCTTCAACGAATGATTTAGATGATGAGTTGTCTTCATCTAATGGTATTAAAGTCTTGGATGATTGCTGGAAAAGTAAATTGACCCTTTGAAAGTTTCCACCTATCCAAAACTGCCCAAAAACCTGCTCAAAAACCTTCAAAACAGCACGCTACGAAAGTATGACAGTTTCGTAGCATACAAAAAATGACCTTTGCCATCAAAATTTATGCCTCTTTCCTTTTGCATTGTGTTCATCGTGCCCTGACACATACTCCATATCATTTCCTTTCCTTGTTTTGTGTGGATTAATCCATCTTGTAGAGAAGACCGATCTCCCTAGTACTAAAAGTATCAAGCAACAAACAACCAAATAAACTAATATATGATCCATGAAAAGCTCTATCGAGGTGTTAAGGACTTACCGTTTGTCCAACGCTTGTTTGAAGTCGTTGTTGTCCCTCGTGCGCTTGAAGTAGTTTTCATCGTAAACCTGCAGTCAAAAACAACCAAAATATTACATAGCACCTGTATAGAATCATCATAAACCATGCTTATCATAGTGATCAAGGAATCTATGAAATAAACCATTGATTGAAAGCTTATTGAGAAAAATGAGTATATTTGTATTAATTTCAAAAGAAGAAAATGCTTACAACCTGAGCCTTGATGTTGCACAGGAATTTCCGGGGTCCGAAGTAGGAATCTCCTTTACTTTGATAAGCTCTGCACTCCTCCAACCAAGACGAATACAGGTATGTAATCTCTCCTCACAAAAGTCTTAATCAACTGAGTCTGAATCTCAACAGCACTTAACTTCAAATATTCTAAAGCTTGAACTCCCCTTGAGGCTACCCAATGCCTCTTTTTATAGTGGCAAAGAGGAGGTTTCTTTTTCCAACTATGAAGGGATAGAATCCTCCTTCAAAGGGATAATCTCCTCACATCAAGGGGTTAGCTCCATAAGGTAAGGGATACATGCACCTCATAAGAGCAGTTCTATCACCGCAAGATATTTTCTGGAAGCTTCTAGAATTCACTTTTATTGAGATTTTTGGAAATTACTTGCACCTTTTTTATCTTACAGGGGTCCACACTTTTAACACAGATACAGATAATGAGCCCATACACATAGCATAATGTCAGGATGACAATTTTTAGTGTAACAGATTGCCCGCTAAAGTGCAAAGTCTGGAATAGATGATGCTGAATTCTATCATATATGAAGAGTGCAGTACTTTATCATTTCAAGGATCATCCTGTGGTCACCCCAGTCGGAACCTGTAAAAACATTCAATGCAAAATATATATATATCATCGCTGAGGTAGGAATTCCCATACTCAGATCAAAAACTAACTAGAAACTAATACAAATTGTTCTGATACAAGAATGATTTTGAGTACATCACAGTATAGACATGTGTAGACACAGTATGGACGCAGCCATCTGTTTATAAATAGTCTACTGTATAAATGATAACAAAATTCCTCGCAACTTGGATGGTAGAAACTATATCCAGGGTCTTGATTTCCGCATCTCGAACTAGTACGATTCTATCCATGTGAATGAATATGTCGAAGTTGAACATGGTAGAAACCATGGTCTGCCAAATCATTGTCTTAAAACATTAATGAAAGACAAATATACATGGTAAATATCAGTATTCCAATAAGTGCTCAGTGCTGTCAGCAGCTCAGATGAGTAACAAGACAGACATTCTTTCGGAGTCTGTGAATGGAAGGTCATGATAAAACATAAAATTCAACTAGCTTACCATTGAGGCATGCAGATTTCAAGGTACTGATGATTTCTAGATCATCTTCCTAGATAATGAGTTGTCGTCGATAGAAAGCGATCTGTCGTAGGCAAGCCCACAACACGAAATCATAGATCAAGTTTTGAAAATATATTGGCAAGGACTGACTTAGGGATGGTCAAAATGGATGACAGATATTTTGCAGATGAGTGATTTATTTGAACTGTCCTCTTGAACACATAACAACACAGCAGATGTCTTGGTGACAATTGACCCAAAGCTAATACCCAAAAACTAGATGAAGATATTCAAATGAGGTTTGATTAATTATCAGGCAAAATATTACCCAACCCAGGTGAATGAAAGTGTCGTGTTCAAGAGTGGTTAACTGGATTTTCGAAAATTTCAAAGTACAACAAAAAATTCATTTCTCTCTCTTTTCCCCCACCATTTCTGGCAAGTACCTCTTTATTTTTGACAAGCTTGAGGAGGATAACATTTTCTTATTTATAAGTTCATCCTTCAGATGAGTCCAACTTAGTTTAAGATTCAAACCCTAAGAAGGAGTGGTTCGTTCCTGTTGAAAATTAAACAGGTCCTTTACTGTTAAATTTTAATGAGTCCAGTATAGGAGAAACTCAGTGTTTTTCATTTTTAGGGAGTCAGAAGAAAAAACTTAAGAAAACTCCATGGGTGTAATTTTTCGTAAATTTAGTCTCTCGGGCCCGAAAAAGGATAAAATAATGTGAGAGAGAACTCTATTGACCGTAATTATTCAATGTATACCTTTTTCGTAAATAGTCCATTTCAGTCCGTAAAAGGGGTAAAATTATATTGAAGGGATGACCGTTCATTTACTTTAACGAGTTCGAATAGTCAAGTACTCGGCAATATTGTCATATTTAGAGAGTCTGAAAAGCGCTTAAAAGAGAACTCCCATGTTTCTCTTTTTCGTAAATTTTTGAAAGAGTCTGAAAAAGTGATAAAAGCATGCTCTTTGTTGAAAATTGATCAGTTTTCCTAAAAGATCCAATTTCTGCACAAAAACTTGAGACATTGCACATACATGTTTAAGATAAGTAAAAAATGCTTTCAAAATACCCTTTTTAAAGTGAAAAATAAATAAATTAAAAATTCATCTATTCGAAAAAACTTATAAAAAGGACTTTTTCAACTTCATTTTTACCGTTCAAGTTCAGAGTGAAAAGTAGAAGCTTTTGGGTAAAAAATTTCCTGTGAAGATTCTGGAAGATCCGTCCGACAAAATCGATAACCGTCAGTCCCAGGTAATCCACGACATCTTAATCTTGTTTTTCATCCATTTACAATTCATTTTTAGGCTTTAAATTTTATTTTTGATCTTTAGGTAATCGCCCGCGGGGGTCCGCAAGCACAACACACGGGACCTGTGGACCCCGACCTTTTTCTACATAGAAAAATGTCATGGGTCCACACTTTTTCCACAGAGCACGTGCGTTCCTATGCACTGTGTACAAAGGAAAAGTGTGGTCCCTGCGTATTTAAATTTCAAAATCAAATTTCTCATTTAGCGCCCAAAAAATTTTCAAATTAGATTGTTCTAACATATCTTTTTATGCATTGTAGGATTAACAAGATGTTGATTTTGAGAGAACGTGAGCATGAGGAAGTGGATGACAATGCGATGCTCCATTTTCCCACAATGCAGGCACTAAGAGCATGCGGTTTGTATAAATTTTGGGCCATTCAGAGCATGAGGGCACAGGTAGATCTCTTGACATGGCTGGTAGCAGGACCAGTGTTTCATTATTGGCGGCCACCGGCTCGAAATTGAGCTGGAGGATATTTATTTTCTGATTGGTTTGTCCAAGAGGAGCGAACAACTTTCCTTGTTTGGGACTAGGCCAGGTGGCCAAACTGTCGCTAGTCTTCGACAAGAGTTCTGTAATGATGAGGCAGACCCCAGGGACAAATGGATTGATATAAAGACTATCATCTGTCCTGAGCTAAAATTTATTGCGTTTACTGTTACCAGACTGTGTGGGAGTGCAACACTACATGTAGCTACCGGTTCCCAGATGCGCATTGCTATAGATTGTTTTTGAGGCACCATTTTCAACTGGTGCGAAGCTGTGTTGGCCAATGTATAAGGCCAACTGACTAGAGCAAAAAATGGCAAACTAAATAAATTTGGATATGGATCCATCGTTGTCACTTTTTCTCTAGAGAGGGTACCCATGCTAGCTCCGCAAAGTATTCTTGTTGATGTTGGTCGACCCCGACAACCTAGAATGGTTCGTTGGGTTGCATTGATGGCCCGTCACGGTATTGAGGGCGCTGAGATTGTTCGATTTCCTCCTTCATATTTTCGTTGGCTAGACCGCCAAATTTTTGTTAACGAGGACTTTCCATATGCCGGGATAGATTTCCGTGGCGACCGAGAGATGACTCTCCCAGCAGGGGAACAGTGGGATGAATCGGGTAAAATCATTTTCAATGAATTCTAAGTTCTAATTTTTTATTTTTGATCGTCTTGTCAATTAATAACCAAAAAGTTTTTATGAATGCAGATGTGGGTCCACGGTGACTAGCCCATCTCCAGCCCTATGACAGAAGGCAACCAGTTACAGCTACACCAGCCCCAGTAGGCCAATCAACGGAAGTTTTGTCTGATTTAGAGCATCATCTAGAGCGTCTGACTCTAGATATTCCAGAGACGAACATAGATGAGATCCCACTCAGATTGCAGAGATACGTGATTGGTGTTCCAGGACCTTTTAGGAGGTTCCTATGTAGGGTGGCCCAGGCAGTGGTTTCTTATCGTGATCATCATCAGTGATGGGATGATCGAGTTGTAGACTCATATTTTTGAATTTTTGTGTTATCATTTTGCCAATCATAAGGTGTTTCAAACCTATGATCGAAGACGATGTATATTTTTTGAAAACACTTCTATACTATGATATATTACTATTTACCGGCTATCTACGTACATATTATGGGTGTTGTTTGTCTTACTGTTTTGATCATTGCAAATGTCGTTTTATCATACTAGAAGCAACTGCATCTTCTAATGTATTTAAATGTCTTGGAATATGTTGATATTCAATGTAATCAAACTCACATTCCAAAAGACGAACTCTTAAAAATAACCATAATAACACTGGATTTCTAATGGCATAAACCCTGTTAAGCTGTAATACAACAAGTTCAGAATCCAACCTAACAATCAAACTCCGAATTCAAAATGATATGGATTCAGATAATAACTCAATCACTGCACTATACTCGGAAATGTTATTCGTTGTTTGACCAAGGCTTACCCCATGCATGGATACTAACTCGTCCAAGGGTGAATAAATAACCCAAGTTGTGGAAGAAATGTTCTGTGTACTACGACAAGCACCATCAGCAAAACCAATGTAGGTTTGAAGAGACGTCGACATCTGCAATATCAGGAGTAAAACTCAGATAATCAGGAATAGTAATAAAAAAAACACTTCTAAACTAGGCACGCTTTTCTAATCTAAGACACACCAATAGTAACGAAATCTAATTCTAATAAAAAATCTCCATACCAAGTTTAAGCATAGTATCACTTCAGATAAAGTCTATTTCTGGGTTTATCTAAAGGGACACCGTCAAAATCTATCAGCTCATAGGCCCCTTTTGCCAGCTTTTGCTTGACAATGAAAGGACCATGCCAAATGGGCACAAATTTCCCAGCTCCTAGCTTATTGTTGGCTTGATCATAAACTAAGACTAGGTCTCCTTCTGAAAAATTTCGAGGGGTATCACTTCTATCGTACTAAGATTTTATTCGTTTAACATGAGCCTTGTTTGCTATTATAGCATTTCGTCGATTCTCATCTAGCTGAGCCAAGTACAAGAAACATTTCTCCTCCTCAGACATAGCTGGGAGTAATTCTACGGCTAATTTTAGTGACGGAATTTCGCATTCAATCGGCAACACAGCTTCCAAAACGTAAACGAGTTGAAAGGGAGTGAAACCAGTTGATGTTTTTACTGAGGTTCGATATGCCCAAAGTGCTGAAAATAACATGAAATTCCAATTAGCTTTGTGAATTCCAATAATTCGTTTAATCATGGTGACTAAAACTTTATTTATGGCTTCAACCAGACCATTGGCTTGCGGATAATACAGAGTGGAACTATCGTGACGCAAACCAAGTTGGTCTGTCAATTCTGTCATCATGATTTTCCGAAAATGACTTCCATGATCTGTAATAATGGCTTGAGGAACACCAAACCTAGAAATTATGTGATTAAATACGAAAGTTGCAGTAGTCTTGCCGTCAACCGAAAATGTAGGCATCGCCTCGGCCCACTTAGTAAAATAATCTACTGCTAAGATAATATATGCATGCCCCTCGGTCGAGTGAGGGTTACATGTAATAAATTCAATACCCCATTTCGCGAAAGGACCAACAGCAATTATGGGATGAAGAGGAGCGGGTGGCGCACGAATTTTACGATCAAAAAGTTGACAATTATGGCATTTCCGGACGGTATAAATAAAATCTTTAAATAACAATGGCCAGAAATAACCAGCGTGCAATATCTTTTGGGCTGTGGCATACCCAGACATATGACCGCCACATGCTCCAGAATGGCAGTCATTTAAAACCTTTTCAGCTTCTTCATGAACAAGACAGCATCGAAAAACTGAATCCGCCCCACGATGATAAAGTGTATCACCAATAATATTATACTGTTGGGATTGGAAGCGTACTTTCTGTCGCTGAGATTGTGAGATTGCAGGCCGAAAAGATTGGCTTTGGAGATAAACAATAATATCTCCATACCATGGATCGAGAGTACTGATAAGAAACAGAGATTCTTCTGCAATGTGCTCTTCTGCCACAGTTTCAGTATCAGTAGAGGGGAAATCACACATCAGTTCCGCAAATACCAAATATTTCTTCGCCTTGGATTTCTCAAATTCCAAGTCAAATTCCTGCAGGATGACTATCCATTTGGAATACTTGCCCCCTAACAATTGTTTGGTCAAAATGTACATCATAGGGTTGCAATCAGAAATTACTGTGGTTTTACATAACAAGATGTAGTGCCTAAATATTTGGACAACTTGGACAGCTGCCAATGCCAATTTCTCCACATATGTGTATTTGATCTCAGTCGGATGCAAATTCCGACTAAGATAGTAAATCACATGTTCAGTGTGAGGTTCGTCTTCCTGAATTAACACCATCCCAATGGTGGAATGAGAAGCAGCGAGGTACAAAATTTAATCCTGGTTGTAGTTGGGAGGATGCAATAACGGTGCATGGGTCAACGTGTGTTTAAGTGCATCAAAGGATCGATTAGCGATCTCGTCCCAAAAGAATGGAATGTTCTGTTTCAGCAACCGAATAAAACCCTTTGTAAGCTCGGCATAGTTAGGAATGAACCGAAGTAAAAAATTTGCTTTCCCCTGCAAACTTTGGAGTTGGTGTAAAGTCAAAGGAGGAGGTAATTTAATAATAGCTTCGACCTTCGATGGATCGACGCGAATGCCTGATTTTGAAACTACAAATCCCAGTAAACGACCTGATTCTACACAAAAAACACATTTGTGTGGATTCAGCCTAATTTTATAATGCCGACACCTCATAAAGATAGCTCGTAAGTGTGTGAGATGGTTGGCCCTGTGTGATGAATGAGCAGGTAAATCATTGAGATATGGCTACACAATGTGCTTAATGTCATGAAATGCGTAAGACATTTCCCTTTGAAAAGTTGCTCCAGCGTTCCTCAAACCAAAGGGTAGCTTGCAATATGAAAACGTCCCCCACGGACAAATAAAAGTTGTTTTTGGCTGATCAGCAGGGAGTATGTTGATTTGATTATACCCGGAAAAGCCATCCATAAAGGAAAACATTTCACTACCGCCACAATCATCGATTATCTGATCGATATAGGGAGTTGGATAATTTTCTTTGGGACAAGCTCGATTAATATCCCTATAATAGATACATACTCGTATGGTTCCTTGTTTTTTAGTCACAGGAACAATATTTGATACCCAATTCGTTAAGGGAATTGGATAAATGAAACCTGAACGAAGTAATTTTTCAACTTCTGCTTTGATAGCAGCAGCTTTTCTAGGATGTATTTGACGTAAACGTTGACGAACAGGTTTAGCATCCGGGTAAGTCTTGATTTCATGTACGATGATTGATGGATCAATTCCTGGAATTTCTTCATAAGACCAGGCAAACACATCACGGAATTCTTGAAATAGGGCTTTATAAGATTGAATTTCATCTGCAGTATAGCAAGCACCTATATGAATGTTTTCAATTATTCCTGGTTTTACTAAAATGTCAATTGGAACCTTTCGAGAAATATTTTCCAAATTTAACTCAGAATCAGGATTTTTCAATGGACTCTGGGGTTCTTTGACATATTCAGCAGTAAAAATTGAAGCGAAATCATCTTCAAAATGATCTAGTTCAGGTAAAAACGAAGATCGGTGATGCAGATCTTCCCATGGTAAATCATCAACAGACAAGAATTCGCGAATGTGCTCATCAGTATGAACAATATCAGGAAATGTAGTTGTGGCTGAACTGGATATAGAAAGTGATTCCTTATGGATCCCATTCATTGGATCAATTTGGGTTGAAGACGTGTCGGAAAGTGACTGTACAGCCTGGTATGCAATTTCAAATGGACTCAAAGGCATCATGCCATAAATTGAATCTAACTCGAATTCGGAAGGTACGATCCAAGGATCGTCAAACATAATAGTGTCTGACGAAATCATATCAATAGTTGCAATAGCAGGCGATATGTTAGGAGGAATAAAGGAAAAAGTTCCTAGTAAACCAGAATCTTTAACCAATCCTACTCCAACATCCTTATAAGGGATAGCCGCTTTACCAACGTACTGGATTGTTTCTGTAGAGGTTGGGTCATAAGAGAAATAAGTTAACTGATCTATTGTAACGATCTTTCCTTGATATGGAAATTTTATGAGTCGAAAGACCGAAGAAACAACAGCAGTCATAGCATAAGACCAACTGCGACCCAGAAGAAGGTTGTAATCTAGAGGGGCATCAACCACTTCCACGTCTAGATTTACGGTTTTACCTTCGACCCCTATGGGTAAATCCTTCAAAATACCAAAAGGGTGGAAACCTCGACCATCAAAAGCCTTATGAATCATCGGAGATTGGTTGAGTGTAGGAGAACCAAGCGATTTCCAACATTGAATCGACATAATACACGTTGAAGCTCCCTCATCAATCACAGTCCGATAGATCGGTCTGTTTTTTACTAACACTAGTATCTGGAAAGCCATTTGATGAGGTAGACGAGGTGTACTATTTTCTAAATCAAAGATTATAATATTAGAATCTTGAACATCTACAGCTCCTATAGCATACAAAATCAATTTACGTTGTGTTGGGCATGATTGTAGCACTTCCAAAGCCGACATTGCTGAAGGGGAAATAGCTAAGTCTTCAACAATGTTGTAATTCTGAGCAGCTCTTGCATGTGGATTGAAAGCTGATTTACGAAGAACACCTTTAGTAGGCGGTTTGATTATTAAGCCTGGATATTGTTTCTCGATTTGTAGTGGACCAGAAACAGGAGGAGGTGTAGTTAATGTATTTGCACTAGAATATTCTGCTTCTTTACCATCAACAGGATTCTTAGTACCATAATCTTGCGATTGCGTCGCAATCCGTATGAGACATCATCAAAATAGGTTCTTCTAAAGCAGTCGAGGTGGAACCAACCATCTTGCTATCTTGAGTCAGAAAAGGATCCTTCAAGACTGTAGGTTTTAACCCTTAACAGAAATTATCTACACATGAATCTTATAACATAAAATAAACAATAGCGAGAGCATAAAACATAAAACAGATAAACACAGAGATTTTCCCCTCGATCCCAAATTAGGACGACCAGCTTGATTTTTCATTATATTCCTTTTAGTGTTACAACACATATATATACATGCCGAATAATACATAAACCCCAATCCATTAACCTTGGATTAGAACATAACCGTAGTTCCCTTGACCGGATCTACAAAATACCAGGGGCCGAAAACCATCGTACCCCAAAACCATGTGAAAACTCATGCACAAAACATGGGTGGGTCCGCATATGAGTGGGACTGCATACCATAGCCCGTGGGGCTAGTCGTGGAAAGAATATAACACATACCCAACAAAGACAGCAGGTTGTTGCGAACCTTTAACGAATTTTGCAACCTCTGCTCGATGCGGGAATTCCTTAGTAAAATGATCCTCGTCACAAATGTAACAAGGATAACGAGGTTTGCGTTTTTCGTCATTGGATTCAGTTTTATCATTTTTCTCTTTGGAATTTTTTTTTTTTTGGTTCTTCCCCTTCTTTTTACTATCAGATTTAGATTTAGCCGTAGATGTCTCTATGACGTGAATATCGGCAGAAACTTCGGGGGAAGATTCTCCTTTTGGGGAATATGGTAAAGTTATAATAGGAGAAGAATTATTTGAAGATTTCTTCTTACTTTTAGTATTGACTGTACCAATCATACCATCAGCGGCATGAGACCCTGAAGGAGCAACAGCTATTTGACCTTGTTTTGGAAGGTCAGGGATTTTTTCGTGTAAAGTACCTGACTGCGTATAAACGAGGTCAAGGTACTGAGCTTGAGAAATTACTTGCTCTTCAGTAACAACACCAGCCTTAGCTACATCTTCAGTGATCTTGGGCAACAATGATTTAACAAACCATTCCGCCAAAATTTGATCTGGAATGTAAACTTTCACCAAACGTCTTCTTCGTCGCCATTCATGAATATGATCTGAAATATAAGTAGACGTAGATTGTTTTAGTGAAGTTAATAATTCCGTGCCATTGTCATATCTGACAGGAAACTGAAAATGAGTCAAGAAGGCAGACGCTAACTGACTGAAATTATTAAACAAGCCTCGTGGTAACTCAATGTACCATTTGGCTGCAAGACCAATAAGAGTTCTTTGGAAAATACGTAAGAGAATCGAATCATCAATGATGGAATTAGATGCACACCAGAGGTGATAAGTCATGACGTGATTTGATGGATCCTCTCCTGACTTACCTTCGAATTTTGGTATATCACTGGGCAACTTATGCGGCATTGGTGGCCAGTACGGATAATAGAAAATTGGATCATTCGTAAGGCGCGTCAAATCAGGTAAATCCAAAGTTGCAATAAATGGTGACTGGCGGTTAGGGTCATGAAAACCTTGAGTAGCCAAAGAAATTCCAGGAGGTGGATACCCAGGATAACTGGGAAGAGGATTTGCATTTGGAATTGTGTGACCTCCTGGAAAACCAGGATTAACCAAACCAAACTGGGGTTGTTGAGGCTGCTGATAAGTGTAGCCGAATTGAGGATACCCTTGGTACGGTTGATACGTGAATTGCGGTTGAATTGTGACAACTGTACTTGTACCGCCTTGTCCTGCATGCATCTAAACCGAAGTCTGAACTGGAGATCCTGACTGGGGTGCAGAGACTTGAGGGATTTGCACGGATGCAAGGATAGACGAACTCGTAGTTACAAATACTCTAGAAACAGGAGTTACAGGTTGGACAGACGTTGCAGCGGTTACAGCAGTTTGAGGCAGAGTCTGAGGTGTACTAGGCGCAGACTACTGAACAAAACTAGGTGCAGAAGTTTGAATAGTTGGCTGGATAGGTTGCTAGGTTAAACCAGAAACCAAAGGCTGTCCAGGTTGATAAGGCCACTACAAATTAGGCTGCAAAGGCTGTTGATATTGGGATGGATCCCACACCATATTCATTCTGGGGTATTGTCCCGCAGAAGGTTGAACGTAAGGACCATAACCTGGTTGAACGTAGGGTTGATAAGTTAGAGGTAAATTTCCAGTTCCTTGAAAAAATGACTAACCAGAAGGCTGTTGGTAACCTTGAATTGGGTACTGACCTTGAGGTTGATAACCCTGAGGCGCGTACTCAAGCTGGGTTTGATAAGGACCCTGAGGAGCATATTGAGTTTGAGGTTGACCTTGGGGCATGTACTGTCCTGAAGGTTGATATCCTTGAGGTATGTACTGTCCTTGGGGTTGTCCCCCAAAATAATATGATTCCACAGTTTGTCTTGGGAAAAAGATACCTTGAGGTTACCCCCCAGGCTGTAACTGACTTCCTGAAGGTTGCCCTCCAGGCAGTAACTGGCTACCTTGAGGTTGCCCCCTAGGCGGTAACTGATTTCCCTGAGATTTCCCTCCAGGAGGTAACTGACTGCCTTGAGGTTGCGGATTCAGAATATTACCATACATCATAAATATTTTCTCTGTGTTCGACGTTTCAGGTTTGATTCCACTTAAACCAGATGATAACACATTTTCAATTGGTTGAGGAGTGGCCCCCGAGAAAGTACCAGACAGAGCCTGATATCCCGGAGGAACAGAAGGACCACCATGTAAAAATGCTTCCGGTGACTGGGAAAACATGGATGACTCTCCTGCCATAATGGATGACGGATAGTAACCTCTGGGTGTTGGATGAAATGGAACTCAAGGTGGAGAAAAAGAAAGACCCGGATTCTCTAAAAAATTCGTTAAGGATAAATACCAAGCAGTAGTTCGAATAGGGCTGTATAAAATTGATTCACGTTCCCTAATATTTAAATACTGAGGGGAATTGGGAAGAGATAACTCTTCTTCTGTATTAGTAAGTTCTTCAATATAAATTAGTCCAATGGAAGATCGTGAGTGACAATATTTCTTACCCTAGATGAATCAGGATCGCTAGAAGTTGGTGAAATAAATCCTGAGGATGTTTCCAAAATAGAAAGTTCAGTTTCAGGTTCAGAGATTTCAGGTTCGTCAGCCAGTTCACTGGTAGGAGAAATACTACCAATAACTTCAGAAATTGAAATCGGTTCCCTTGAATGTGTTCTGTTATGGGTGTTTGATAATCAGGATGAACTACTATGGATGAAGTTCCAACTTCTGTTGATTTAATCCTACCGCTACTAGATGATACCAGAGCGCGAAGCCCTTCAAGCTGACTTGGTGTATATTCAAGGGGTTTCCCTTGTATTCTCCGGGATTGTCTCGGCACTTCCGCCACGATTAAATATTAACTAATCACACACAAACAAAGAAAATTCAATGAAAACACCTAAAGTCTCTAAAGAAACAAACAGCTAAATCACACTCTTAAAAAATATAAGAGTTCAAACCACACACAAAAAGTAACTTCCCATACTAAAAAAACTAGTTGGTGATGAAATCCAACTTAGTAGAAATTTAATACAGAAAGGGCGGTTGGAACAGTTACCCCGACAACCTGCTTAATGAAACAGACTGGCACAAGTTTCCTCACAAAACCATCTCGTGTGAAAAGAACCCCCCAAGTGAGTCCAAGTGAGTCTAGTCGACGTTTGCTCTAGGTACAGTGAGATATTTTCTTCACCATCACCTTAGGAAATAATCTTAAGTTTCTGGACACTAAGGTTACCAACAGTAACAAATATAACTGGGGGAACAGTCTACGATACGATCCCACACACAAGGGCAGAGTAACAAAGCTCAATCCCCTTGAAGGCTCCTCAACATGGTTAATCTGAGGTTTACCGACAAGTGACCCCAGGCTCCTCGAAAATGGTTAATCCGAGGTTTACCGTTTGTAATGCACGCAAAATATTCTATCTTCCCCAATGAAACAGAATTGATTGTCTCAAAGGTTCGGACATGATCTCGTGATTAACTTCTTTAAGATAAGCATCCCAGATTATAAAAATTACAATTGGATTTATTTCCTACCACAAGATTTGTCTACTTGTTTGTTTTTACTACCTTGGAGAGTTAGTTACTCCCTACTCCAAGATACTAGCCTAAGTTATGTTGGTGATAAGAGCCCTAGAAAATAAAAAGATTGCTAGATAAATTTTAAGAGCTAATAAGTGTTACTTTTAAGAGTTGTTTCTTAATTCAATGGGTGTGGAAATGAAACTCTGATGGTGTGAAGACTCAAATTCCAAAAAACACTAAAAATGCACCTAAAAATGATAATCAGATCGTTTTCTTTCAATGAAATTCTAATTAAGGAAAAGTTGGAGAATGCAATTCTTTTAATGAACAATTCCTTCTTTAAAAATAAAGAACAATTGAAAGAAAATATTTTTGTCTTTTCAACAATAGCTCTAAATGAAACCAATTATCAAAGCTCATAATAAAATCCTTTAACTTTCAAAAACTTGAAGCTACAAAACAAACTTCCTTCAAAAGAGATCTACAAAAAATTTTAAAAACACTCGAAACTATAAAACGAATTCTGAGATCTACAAATTTTAACAATCTAATTGAATAAAAGCTTTAAGATTTTGTTTTGAAGAATGTTTTACTTATTTATTCATAAAACTAAGGATCTATTCGTTCAGAATAACAAACAGATCAAAAACACTCAAATATGTTTTTATAAAAAATGAAATTCAAAAACCAATAACAAAGTTTCTTTTTGAAGATTTGCAAAGAAACAGATAGTTATATTTCTCAATAGAGGATGATTTCACAATCAGGTCAGATTCATCAAAAGGACAAAATACCACTGTAATCTCAGGTACTTCAAACAGTCAATGCTTCGAATCACTACAAATACCAAGTGAAAGACAATCCAAAATGAAAAACTTCTAGAAAATCATCAAAACACCAATACTGTTAAAATTCATTCATAGAAAGCTTTTGACAGAAACAATCATCAATCTAGGCAGAAACCAAAAATTCTAAATCAAAATAAAAATAAATTAAACAAAGAAAGCTAATTTTTTTCAAAATTTTAACAGGTTCCGCAGTTTTGCAGAAGTAACAGTTGTGGTACCGCACTGTTTACTAACGCAAAGATGTGAAACTGCCCGCATTGTGCAAAGAAGGCAAAGTGCGGTCCCAGGAAAAATTAGAGAAAAACATAAAAGATCTCAAAAGTTTCAAAAACAAAGAAAACCTAATTTACCCAAGCAGATGTCTATCAATCAAAAACTAGGAAAAACGTTTCCTCAAATCAAAATAAAAGAGAACCAAAAACAAGAAGTTCTTCCCCAGTGGAGTCGCCAATTTGTTGTGTGTATTAATCTGTCTTGCGGACAAGACCGATCTCCCTAGTACTAAAATTATCTAGCAACAAACAGCCAAATAAACTAATCTTTCTCTAAGAATATATGATCCATGAAAAGCTCTATCGAGGTTTTAAGGACTTACCATTTGTCCAGCGCTTGTTTGAAGTCGTTGTTGTCCCTCGCGCGCTTGAAGGAGTTTTCCTCATAAACCTACAGTCACAAACAAGAAAAATATTACATAGCACCTGTATAGAAATCATCATAGACCATGCTTATCATAGTGATCAAGGAATCTATGAAATAAACCATTGATTGAAAGCTTATTGAGAAAAATAATTATATTTGCATTAATTTCAAAAGAAGAAAATCCTTACAACCTGAGCCTTGATGTTGCACAGGACTTTCCGGGGTCCGAAGCAGGAATCTCCTTTACTTTGATAAGCTTTGCACTCCTCCAACCAAGATGAATACAGGTATGTAATCTCTCCTCACAAAAGTCTTAATCAACTGAGTCTAAAACTCAACAGCACTTAACTTCAAATATTCTAAAGCTTGAACTCCCCTTGAGGCTACCCAATGCCTCTTTTTATAGTGGAAAAGAGGAGGTTTCTTGTTCCAACTATGAAGGGATAGAATCCTCCTTCAAAGGGATAATCTCCTCACATCAAGGGGTTAGCTCCATAAGGTAAGGGATACATGCACCTCATAAGAGCGGTTCTATCACCGCAAGATATTTTCTGGAAGCTTCTAGAATTCACTTTTATTGAGCTTTTTGGAAATTACTTGCACCTTTTTTATCTTACAGGGGTCCGCACTTTTAACACAGATACAATGTGTTCAGGTACGTAGGATATCTGAACATTAGGTGCGGGACCGCAAGAAGATAGAGAGAAAGTGCGACACCAAAGTTTAGGAGATTTTTTAGGAACTTTTCTCTGATTTTCAAGGCTTGACATGAGGAACTGATATGTTAGACTTGCAAAGGGAGAAGTATGAGTAATAATGAGCTCATACACATAGCAGAATGTTAGGATGACAATTTTTAGTGTAACACCTTGGAAGCTACCCAAAGTGGTTTTAAATGCAAAAGGAAGGCTGCAGGCGGTTTCGTAGTGTTTTCCTGGCTTCAAGCCTAGGAAACGCTACAAAACTGTGGAAAACTGTGTTAATTCCATATTTTTGCTTAGTTTCAAAAATGAACTTTCTTGTTGTATAAAATTTGTTTCCAACATTCCATTTACCTTTAAAAACATAAACCAACTCAAACTAGGAGTCTTGAGGTGTTTCTTCTTCATTGATGATGAGTTGAGCTATTGGCTACTCAACTACTGTTATTTTTAGACCTTTCTTCTCCAACTCCTCATGGATCAATTCTAGTTGTTCTTGTAGATATTTAACTTGATCATTTATCTTCATTTTGGTATATTTCAAGTGCATATTCATTATTCTAACATGTTTCACCTCTTTCCTCAATGGCATAGCCCATTTGATTAATTGGTGTGTGTTGTCTAGGGTCTTTGATACAGTGTCAACCTGCTCTTCCCAAACCTCTTTCATCTTTTCAAACTAAACCTTTTGGACATTATGTTTCCTTTCCTCCTTCTTCATAACTGAAATTTCATGATTAGCTAACTTCGACTGTTCTTCAAGGAGTTCAAACTCTGTTTTTTCAATGACTTTCTCCTTTCCTTTATTTGGCTTGCTAACCGGAACTTTTTATGTAGGTGATGAAAGATCAATAATTTCTTGTGGTGGCTAGACTGTGTTAGTGATTGGATGAACCTATTTACTGCTCTCCAATAGTTTTCCTGCATGTCTTTTCATGGGCTTCCTAGCCTAGGACATAAAACTTTCATCCTCACCTTCAAACTCTAACTTCTTTGCAGATTTAGCTTTCTTGAGTTTATGTCCACCTTCATATATATCCTCAGCCTCGACTATAGGAGTCCCTTCAATATCAATGGCATGTAATATGTCTTGTAAATTTCCTTTAGCCACTATTTGGCTCCTTGTAATCCTTTTGCTTCCTTGTTTACTCACATCTTGCTGTTGTTTTGCAGGTTTGATCATTATTGACTTTTGTTTTGTAGGTAGAAAAATGGGTGTATCAAATCTCTACAACTGATTTTTTTCCATCATGACTGGTTCACTTTGCTCTGCCCCTACTGGTTCACTTTGTCCTACCACTAAAGGGGATGGCATTCCTCTAGGTGTAGGAGTTCTCTTAGGGGTAATGGTATCCATTTCAAAACCACTAACAAATAGAAATAAAGACCAATCTCTGCCTAATCTTTTTAACTCATCTAAAACCAGCTATTTTCTTAAGCCATGATGAAAAAGTGAAGTTTCACTTCCCTCAGATTTTTCTTGAACTTTATCTGCCATTTTTGCTAAACTTCTGTGTAAATGGAAAGGCAGATCAAGAGATATCTTACCAACAAAGTGTAGGAGAAGCTTGAAATGGTAAGAATAGAATTTATGATATCTTCCTTCACATGTGAAATATTTCTGGATAATGAGCAGTAGCTTTGAGAAATTTTCCTTCATGTAGCTCCTTGGAATGGAATTTGTAAGGTCAACTTCACTGCTTTCTGGCTTGATAAACTCTTTGCATTCCTCCATGTTGAATTTGAACCCTTTGAACCATTTTTATTGTCCTCTTGGAATCCCTGTTGCTACTACAATGATCTTTGGTGTAATAGTGAGATTCATCATCCCCACTTTAGTTTTTGTTCTATTGAAGTTTAGGGAAACTTCTTTGGAAACCTGTACATGGAATCCTTGTAGTCTTTCACAAAGATGTAAACATCCTATCCTTTTGAAGACTTCTACAGTTGTTGGGTCTTCATTTATCAGGTTCATATATGATGGCTCATATCTAAGATAGTGGCCACCTTTATTTTTCTTCCTTTTTGCATCCATGGTTCTTTAAAGTCTTCTCTACCTCGCTTGATAATGTCTTCTCTGCCTCACTTGATCAGTGATATCTGAAAACCTTTAAAGAAACTAGCCACAGCTTGGGCTCAATGAAATATCTCTCTAGATCTCAATAATACGCAAAGAAGGAATATAGAATGAAAAATGACTCAATTGGAAAGATTTTGAAGTTCGATGACCACTCATAACATAATGATGACTTATACATTCTTAAAATGGTGATGATGACTTCAGCCCTGACTATCTACCTTGATATTTACCCTAACTGGCTCGAATGGCATCTAAATTATCCTTTTAAAACCATTTTTTGACTCCTAACGGCTAATTTGACATGACAGACAAGAAACCTTACTTTCATAGCGTTCCTAGTATATTTCTGGGCATTTTCGCTACGAAAGTATTAGCAGTTTTGTAGCGAAAAGTGTGATTTCTCTGTGTATTTTGCTACGAAAGTGTGGTTTCTTGGCTAAAATGACACTTTCAGTGCTATAACCTTGGGAAATGAAAATTTTCAGAAAATTATGATTGATGTGACATGAGGGGATTTGAAAGAGGGTGGTTTTAGACCTTAGGATAGGCTAAATAAGAAAAATTAAAAATTTTCCTTGACCAAGTAATGAAAAATGAATCCTATAACCCTACATTTGACACATGAACTTCTAGGACTTTGTTAAATGATGCTTCATTTTTTTTTAGTGATAACAAGGATAATATTTCCTATTTGGTAAGTAGGAAATTTCAGAGCTTGAATAGCCTGAATCTAAATTAATGCATGTTTGTACTTTTCCAAAGCATAAATTCCAAATTGAGCAAGGAAAGGAGGCAACATCTTTTTATTAGCTTCTCTTAGAACTTTAGAAATTCCATTACCCACAGTCTGGTAGGCTATTTCTATGCATAGTATTTTTTATCTAGGGCAAATAATGGTAGGACATGAGGGTTATCCAAACTTCCATATAATCTGATGTAGGTGAATAATTATTCACCAGACCATTTCCATACTCGCACGAGATCATTTTCAACCTCTTGGGATATTCGAGGTGCTTTAGTATTAAAGATTACTTGATAAATTGGCAGCATGACCATGTGGAAAATATTATAGAAATTTTGATGGTATTTAGAGTCCCATAGAATATTATGGTAAATATAGAAGGGAGTTGGGTCTTGCAGAGTCCATTTCCATCCCATAGATGAGAAATCCATGTAAAAACACAGAGAATCCATGATATATGTACTCATATAAAAAAGAGGAAAAATATTTTGAGAAAAATTGTGACCACTTCTAAAATCCAAGATATGGGTAGCTAAAATATTAGAAATAATTCCCCCCCAATCAAATATAAACCCCTCAAAAGCCCAATCAATTAGAGGTATCCATTTGTCTAGGAACTTATGTGCATTAGGCAATGCAAAAATTATACACATCATAACAGCAATCTGAGAATAAGGCTCAACAAGAGAATCAACATCGCACTTACCAGTTTCTTCTCTTTTGTGCTTATTCGAATCTTGCGTCCAACCTCTAATTCATTCGGATGCATGTGCACTTTATTTAAGGAATGCTTCAATGTAAAATTAATCATATTTCAATTGGGGCTCAGGAAGATGATACATCTTCTACAAATCATCATTGGTGAATGACCTGATGATTATGCCTTTGCTTGTGACAATCCTCCTATCATCGATATTCAAATTATCGACGAACCATCAATCCATGTCAGTATAAGGAAAAAATTTGGGTCGGGCTGAAATTCTAAGAAGAAATGAATGTGTTGCATCATTGAAAGTGGTCTCTGACACTGGAATATAATCATCATAAATCACTACTCTCTTAGAGATTTTAGGCTTTTTGTGCTTTTGTGTTATTCAAAAACCCCCCATTATTTGTGAGTAGATGTATTAGAAAATAATGGGGACCCTTTAAAAATTTTAGATTAAGATAATAAAACACTTTGTGACTTATAAGATAGGAATTTTTATTTCAAAGATTAAATTCGTTTCTTATTGGCCAATCCCTTAAGCAAAAAATTCATTTAAAACCCACATCACAAATCACAAATCACAAATGCAATAGGCCGGAATAAGTGCTCCATCTAACAATTGTGATGCGGTATTGCCAAAGGCATAAAGCGTAAAGGATTTCAAAAGAGGAAAAATCTATAATAAAGGAAAATGCTCTCGACGATCTATATTTCATGAAAGAACCATTTTCGGGGCCCGCTCATTTCCTCGTCATCCATCACATAATCGCAAAACACAATTCTTTTCATAATCATTCACTACACCCGCTTTCAAACTCGAGATGTGATATATCGCATCACACTTCCACCAAGTTTCATCTTACTTCCACCATTCATTATTGATGAGATTGCGATTGTGATATGAATATCTCAACTCAAAACTGCCATCTCCCTTCTTCCGCCAACTTTACAATAGCGTTTAAAACCTTGATAAATTATTTCAAAGCATTATTTAGAAGGTAAAGCCTAATCGCATACTGGCGATACCAATGTGTTGCAAATTTTAAAGACTTAGCTCCCTTCAAAATTGCGATGTGAGATTTTGATTTTTTTTTTGTAAACTTAAGTGTCCATGTCAGGCATGTAAACCCATGCTTTTCATAATTTCTCAGTCATAAAAGTATGACAACTTCAAGCCTCAAAAATTATTTGATGGTTGGTTAATTAATGTTTTAGATTTTTTCACATTCAAACCTTTATTCACCATCATTTCAGTTTTATTGTTAAGCTCTCTTGCATTTTCGGTATTATTTTTCATTCCCTATTTTTCCTTATTTTCAAGTGTTGTGGTATTACAACAACTCCCCATTCAATGGGGACCCTTTTAAAATAATTCTTACAGGTAAATCGATTTTAGAACTTAGGAATTTGAACCTATTAGATTAAGTTTTTTTTTTCATAAAAAACATAAGAAAATCATGAAAATGCGCTTCAAGGAACCCATAAAGAACTAAGAGTACAAGAAGCGGGAAAGAAATCGCTGAAGTATGAATCGCCAAAACAGAAAACAGTGATAAGCGAAAATCTGAAACACTGATATGCGAAATGCTGAAATGCTGATGTATCAGGTTGTGAATTACATTATATAACAAAGAGCGATATCACAAAATTTCATGCAACATATGTCGATATTGCATTCCTTCATTAAACAGGAAAAACCATCTCAATATCACATTGTCGCATATCGCGCATTGCTGCGAAACGTCAAAAAATAACTAATCATGAAAAGGCCAATTTTCACATCCCAATAATATAATAACTATCAAATTCATACGAAGCCCATAATATCAATTTAATGGTAATTTAGGTGTTTTATGATTTCGAGGTTTTTAAATGGTTTTATAGTTATTTTAGATTTAATACAAAGGATTACCATTATGCATTAGTTAAGGTGATACGACAATTAATAGAATTTGACGTGATTTCAGCTTACGCTCTCTGGTTTTTCTTTCAACAGGGTAATTCTAGAAACTTAGGCATAAAAGGATGTCAAGGATGCTTGAAGCACGAAGGAATTCTGCCATCCCACCTCAGTTATTTGTTCAGCAAGAAGAAGATCACGAGATGGATCCTCTAGTCTCAGACACAACATGCAACCCAAAAATTTGTTCCTCAAGCTGGGAAGGCATTTATAAGTTGTTTGAGAATGAGAATCCGCAAGAAATTTTGAACAGAAAAGTTGTAGTTGATGATTCTGCATCCTTAGACTCAGACTCATGGTCTGACGCAGCGAACTCTTTTCTACACAGAATTGTTGCACGTCCTAAAATGATACCATACATTGACTTAGTAAGATGGGTGTTAGATCATGTGGACATCCAAGATAGACAGTTTTTTACCAAAACCAGAACAGTCATTGGTTCTCTCAAGCCTGCAGATTTGAAGGAAATGTACAAATTGCCCGAACCCCAGAAAAGATATAACAATTATCTTGTCCAATAATTTATGTGAGAAAATGAGCACCCTGAAAATGTGATTAAGGATTGGATAAATGATCCTAATCAACATAAACGTGATGATAAGGGTATGTACTCAGTATTTTCTCTTAAAATCCCATTCTCACAAATTGTTGCAATGATGTGTCATCTTTTTGGGTCTTCAAATACAACCAAGTTTAAATAATATTGGACACCCCTGATAGAAGTAGCCTCTAATGGCTATATTCTTGATTGGGATAATATTTTTTCTGATAATTTGATGAGATATACCACTGTATATAGAGAAAATCATAATCTTCCCTCCAATACAGTCACTCCTTTTTATATGAGTTCGTTTATCCTAGATGCTATTTGTTTTTCTAATGAATTTCTGTCGTTAGGATGGAAATGGACCAAATAAGTCAAAACCCACATCTTTGTATAGTTAGAATTCCTGTGGGAATTAAAATACCTGATCTGAAAGGAGCGTCTAAGTTTTGTTGTGGTAAGTTTCCTTTTAGTAATATAAACAAGTACATTTTTTCTCCATTTGTTTGCTTAAGGAATGAGTGTTTTAACCATGAAACATAGATGAATTTGTGAACTTTAAGTATGAAAATAAGCCTAAAAAACACCATACAGTAGTGTATAAAAGATAAATACAATGACACATAATTTTTACACAATAGGCATAATGTAGCAGTTCACCCCTCCTGGGCTACATCTGCTGGTCCAGCTCCCAATGGCATGTCCCTCTTTTTCATTATGCTTAAAATTGAAAATTACATGTGTTTACAAACCTCTAATGGTTGTTTTCTCTACACCAATGGCTCAAAAATGATAAAATTAGTCTAGGTAGACTCTTGTTTCAACCAAATTGGTCGAAAATTAACCTCCCAATGCATTTTTCCCAATGTCAGCTAGAAAAGCTCCACTAAAAGTGGAGACTAGCACTTAACTGTGTATAAAAATAGTAAAGAGCCCTAAATTTAGAGCGTGCTCCAAATCCGCCGGAAGACCGTTAACATTTGCATTAAATAGTTTGGGCATGGTGGTCACATGTCAACCCCCAGCCATTATCTCTGCGGTCTAATAGTTTGAACTCCGCAATGGTAGTTTGGAACCCAGAGTCGTAACGATTCCTGAAACCATGCAATTAAAATCCATTACAATTATGCATGTTAGGTCCCTGTAATTTGTTAGATTGGTGAGAACAAATGAACAGGGTAACATCAGACCGATCTTTGGAGTCCTAGGACCTAGCCTTCCTAGACTCAGAGAGGGATCTCTCTATTTTGTGCAAAGGATGTGAACTTGTTTGTTTTTAGGGTTTGATTTTAGGCTAGTTGTTAAGTTTAGGGTTTGTTTGTTTGTTTGTTTGGGTTGGATAGATGATCAAGTAGAATAGATAAAGTGAGATATTTTCAAGACATTGGGCTATGGATTCTACAAAAGGTTATGGAAATTTCAACAATGAATCAGGGTGCATCACAGGGAAAATCTAACATGGTCAAATGAATTTTCAAGGTTTGTGTGAGATGAAATGAACATTAAGTTTGTGAACATAGTAAGTGAAAAATGGCAGTTAAGAATTCTTGAACAAATAGTTTTAGACAAGAAGGGTCTTTAACACTACTCAGCATAAAGAATTAATCATAAGACAGGGAAAACCAATAACTCTTTGATTAAACTCAAGCAAATAATCATTTAAGATAAACAATCCAGTGAACTATAGAAGGCAAGAAACTTGTATAACTTCTAGTGATTTCACCTTAAAGATTAGAAAACATTTAAGATAGACATATAACATAGATCAAAGAAGAGGGAACTCCTAAACATCATTGATCAAAGCCATAAAGACCTCCAAAGCAACCTTTCAAGAATGTACAAAGGGCATGATCGAAACATGAACCTCTTTGGCTAAAACTAATTGGTGATACTTCAAAGAAAGATCTTAAGAACAATGTTTAAGTAACATCAAACAAGCAGGGCTAACCATAAAACTTCTTTGATATCTATTGTATTGAATCATTCATAAGATAAAAAAGAATAAGTGGGTGTAAAGAGCAACTAATAATTCTCTAAACTAACCTAACAGAAGAAAACATAGAAGTAGTGAAGGATAAACAGAACTAAGGTGCTTCTAAACAGCATTTCTTAGTCTAAAACTTTTGTCCTAATGCAATAGAAAGATGAAAAAAATGATAATACAAGAAAACATGAACTAAATAGGAATACATCACCATTTGACAATGCTCAGGGATCCTGCAAGCAAGCCTTCTCCAATGTCAAACAATCCAAGCCATTCACAAAAATCAAAGCCAATTTGTCTTCAATCTCCAAGTCTATGTATTACTCTCAATAAAATGTCTAATCAACAACCAAACTACAAAGAGGCCTCAATGTTGTATTTAACAAGCAAGGAGGAAAAAAACCCTAATTAGGCCTTTTAGGAGCCCATTAGTTAATCATAAATTTCACTTTTTTCCTTTGAGACCTTGCAAGGCCCAAGGCACAAAATATCTGATGAAAAATATCTTCTTGAGCATTTTTGGCAAAAAAAATGACATTTAGGCTCCCAAAAACTTCCAAAATGTTTCCTAGTGTACTTTGTTGACTTTTGGTTGCTAGGGCGCATCATTGAGATATAAGGATGAAATTTCCTAGCCAAGGGCACAACACTGAGATTTAAGGATGCAATTTCCTGGGCAAGGGCACAGCACATGCACAGGAAATCTAGGTTACCTTGCAACCAATTTTTGAAGGCCTAACCAATGTCAGAATGGGCTCCGTGATGGCTCGTTGGAAATAATATTGAGTCTACATTCCATAAATTCCCTTGTTTTTCTATTTGCGCCACTTTGACTTGTTCAAAAAGAAAAACTCCCAAGACTAGTAAAGGCGCAGTGCCAGCCCTGAAAACTAGACAGAAACGTGAAAATTTGGGTGTTTTTTACCCTTTTAGAGGACCAAATCAACTCCAAATGACCTGAAATTTCGTGAGCATGCTATAATTGAGCTGAGGATTCAAAAAAATTAAACTTTACCTCCTGAGGATGCCCTGATAAAAATTTCAATGACAAGGGCACTACACCCTTGGCCCTCCAAATCAGCAAAAACCAAAAATTTCCAAAAGTTCCCAAAATTTGCAATTACCTTCTTCATGGGGTTTTGGATGCCTATAGGGAAGCATAAAATAATATTTCATGTTTTTCTTGGCACTTTTCCTCTTTGAGTGCTTGGCCATCTTTTTCTGTAGGCCAAGGTCCCTTTGTGTCTTCTTCAGCTCCTTCTGTTCATCCTTATAATTTTTAATAATGTACTCTTCCAAGCCAAGGCTTCTTTGTAGTTCCCTAATCTCTGCATATTTGCTTTGGAGAAAGATTTTTGTAACCCTCTCCTCATCTTATTTTTCACTGTCAAGGTTAATGAATTAGCACTCTTGTTTAGTTTGATTCTTGCCTTTCTTACCTCCAACAGTGACCTTCTCCTTGCCTTTGTCAAGCTTCTTAGTTGAGGTGGATAGCATGGTCCCTTGCCTTTTAGAGGCAGAAAACACATGCCTCTTTCCTATTTGGTATGTGAGAGGGAAAGGCTAATATTTTTCATCTGAATTCCCTCACCATGGCTGACCTCATGACTGTTGTTCTCTTCCTTATTGATCTCTACACTGATGTTTTTTGCACTGTGTTCTTGACTGCTTTCATTAGCCTCACTTTCTTTTTCTTCCATTCTAACATCACTACTATGATATTCATTTGTAGCATCATCCCTTTCTCCTTCACTGATATCAGCTTCACTATCTTCTTGGTTTTTTGAGCTATTGCCACCCTCATCATTATCATTACCTTAGCTGCTTTCTTCATTTCCTTCAATACTGCTAGGAGCCTTACTGTCTTTGGCACTGCTCTCTGCACTATCATCATTACCATTGTGAGGCTCATTTTTTTCACTACCTTATTTTCCATTATGATTGCTGTCACTATTGTCACTACCTCCCTTCTTACTGTTGCGTGCCTCTTTATTGTGATTTTCACTGCTATTATCAGCTTCATTTACATTTCGGTCCTTGGTGTCACTGCTGGAATTAGCATCATTATTGCTATCAGTTACAATGTTTTTAGCTTCATCGTTGTCCTATTTCCAACATCATCACAGCCCTTATCATCATTTGTGTTCTTATTGTTAGAGGTGTTATCATTAGTTTCTTCATCGTTCTTTGCCTCTTTACTGATTTCTGCATTTTCATTTTTCTCACTGACTTGTGGGCTATTTCCAACATCATCATCATTTTCTTGGTTGCTTTATTCATTTTCATCTACCTCCATGTCTTCTACTTTATTGATGACCTTTGCCTCTTCATCTTCTTCCTCTTTATTGTCTTCTTCTTCATCATTTCTTGATTTATCATTACCCTCTCCTTCATTCTCATTTGATGGTTCATCTTCATTTCCCTCATTGTCTAATGCATTAGGAGAGGGTGAGGAAGGAGGATGGGATGATGAGGGCACATTTGGATGAGGATGGGGTTGTGGGTTTGTGAACACTTCATGGGCAATGAACACCTCCCATGGAATACCCTTTTTCTCTAATTGATGCAACACAACCATCTTGATGAGAGAATGGTGAAAGAGGCTCTGCATTTTTTTTGAAGGGTGTCTCTTTTGCACAATATAAGACATCTTATCAATACTCCTATATAGATTATAGGGAAAATGTAGCATCTTTACCCTAGTGAAGTGCATGAGAAATCTTATGTGGTATGAATAAAGCCTACAAAACATCACCTCACATGTAAAATATTTCAGGATGACTCTCATCAAGGGCACATATCTCTCCAGCAAATGTGAAAAGGGAAAAATGGATTTGCAATCATCTTTCTATCTATATTTTAGGAAAGGTTCATATTGGCTCAGGTCCAAATTATCCTGCATGAACCACCTTTATCCCACACTAGGTATCCCAGTGGCCATAGCAATGGTATTTGAAGATAGCTCAAATTTTTCCCTTGCTAAATTTACTCGATTGTCATGAAGGTTAATAATAAAGAGCCTGGTCAGCTCAGGATGACTTTGTACCTCTTGTACTCTTTCACAAAATTCAAAACAATCCACATTATGGAAATATGAAATTGTCATAGGAGAGGCCATCAACTCCATGGTTTTCAGTGGCTCAAACCTATTTATTATTCCACCTCTGCGTTGATGTCTTCTAGGCCCTTGGCCTCCCTCACCACTATCACTATTACCTTCCCTTGAAATTTTGATTTCACTATTGCCTTGAAAACCAAAACCCTAACTCTGCTTGTGAAATTATATGAAGAGGGTAAATGAGATGGTGATGAGAAAGGTAGTTTTTTGCAAGTGGAGTAAATTAGTGAGAGTAGGGTGTATGACTGTGAGTGAGAGGTAAAGGGAGACAAACTTGATGACCACTCTGCCTTGACTGTTCTTTTCTGGTTTGCAGATGAGGGAGGTTTTAATTACATTTAGTTCATCTTCCTAGGATTCATTCTTTTAACCAAATGACAAGAACCTTGAAGAGGAGGTTGTGTTTTGTACTTACCCTTCAGAGGTGTTCAGAAAACCCTTGGAGGCAATTTTGAGGAGGCCTTGAGTAGATTGAGGGTTTGAACTGGTGTAGAGGCCCTCCTGGCCAAACGCACAGCACCTGAACATGCTGTCGGGTGGTTGAACGCGTCTTCGGTTCGGTCGAAGGTGTAGCACTGAACGCGTAGCACCGGGCCAGTTGAACCTTTCAAGTGGCGAACGTGCAGTGTGAATGTGGTCGGGCTGGTGTCTATCATGCCTTGCACCAAGAGCGCAGCATGTGCACGCAGGTCAGGTCGGGCAGATGGTGTCGAGCTTCTATGAACGCGCAACACTGAAACCCTCTTCGTTGGGCTTTTGGGATGAACTACTGTGATCGAACAACACTGAAATCCTCTCTGTCAAGCCTGTCAGGTGAACTTTCATGTCGAGTGTGCAGCCCGTGCACGGCGGGCCTGTCGGGCAAGGTTGTACGCGGAGTTTTAACGGGCTGTCGAGCCTGCATGGGTAAATGTGCATCGTGCACTTACAGGCATGCAGCGCAGAGCTTTTTTGCACAAGGAGAATGCCCGGGCATACAGTGCACGACTCGAGGCATGCAGTGTTTCTTAACTTGCCCAATTTTTCCAAAAACTCACAATTTTCTCTTTGACTATTTTTTACCCTTGCAAGTGAATAATGAGTTGAATGAAAAACAAAATGACCATAAATATGCTTTGGGAAATTTAAATTTAATCCCAACAAACCCACTTTCTAATGTCTTTTCCTTTGTCACTTTTACTAATATTTTATTTGACTTTTTTGCTTCAGGTGACTTGAAGATGAAGTTGGTCTTCAGCTGCTTCCTTTGTACATTTCAACTCAACCATTTTCCTCTTCTTACTGATCCTTTTAAATTGTTTGCTTTTGCAAGTTATTAGATGATGAACTTAGGCTTTCTTTTGGTTCCTTGAGGCATGAAGAGCTTATTCTTATACTTTGGTGAATTCGACCATACAGCAGCTTCTTCAATTTGATGTGAAACCTGTATTATAAAACTCAGTTTAACCCTTTGATCTTCACAGACCTCCTTTCACTGTTTGTATGTAGTTTTGCTGAAATGGTGAATTTGAATCCTTCTGTAATGTTGGGGGCTTGATGGGTTTTCTTTTGGTACCTTTGAGACTGAAACAAATACCATGGGTTTTAAACAATGCCTTTCACCTCCTTGTTGTTGTGGAGGTAAATCCCCTCTGTGGACAGAGGAGATCCCACTAGCCCTAGAGTGGGTCTAGCAACAATTGAAACACGCAAAGCTATCGATTCCTAGTTACAAAAGATAGAATCGTGATAGATCGCTTACCGTGATTCCTTCGCTGTTGTTGTCGAAGGAGAAGTGGCGCTTTTGTTCCTAGCTGGACAGGTCACGATCCGTGAGCTTGTTGCATCCAGATACATGTACACATGCAAAGAAGAGGGACAACATGCAACGTAATATTTCACACTTTATAACTATTGATTAGTCAAAGAGGAACGAATGAAATTTCATTATATAATGGACAAACACAATCATGGAACCAATAGCAGAGTCATGTATATTAATATACAAGAGAACAATTACAATTGGTGCTCTGACGTCGTGATCTTCCTTCGACAGGGTTCCAGCAGGACGTGTCTCACAAATCTCATCAGAGGTTTGACAGAACTCTCTCTCTCATAGGGTTCTCCTTAGCTCTACTCTTGATTGTCACTTAGCTATAATTTCCTTCCCAAAATTTTAGCTATCTAGCAAATGGATAGGGCAGGCTTTTATAAAGGGATAAGGAGAGGTTAGGCTCCCTATAATCATGGGGGAGAGTCCTATCTCTTAGGAAGGTTCCATGAGAGGTGGAAAACCACTTCCTAAACAGGGAGATCTGGAGCCAAACAACCAAACCTCTTTTTGATGATCCGTTCTAAAGTTGTTAGAATCAAACTTCCACCTTCTACTTGTTAAAAACATTCCAAAACAAGTTGGCGCGGGTAGAATACAGGGACAAAGCGCCAACTGGCGTGCCCACTAGTGTACATTTTCCCCATTGGCACGAGGGATGAACTGACTACTCGCACCAATGCCAAAACATGGGGTTTTGGGGCTTTTCTGAGGAAATTTTCTTCAGGAGAATTACTTCCCTTATGCAGAAGGATGCCATTAAGGTGTTTTCAGGACATTTTACTATTCACAAGTCACGGGAATAGTCCTCCAATGTACGGGATGAGGGATTACAGATACGGTGACAAAATTTTGTGTAACATATGCCCCCTAAAGCATGAGGTCCAAGAGAGAGGGAGGGGTGAAATTATTTACAAGAACGTGTCCAACTGAAAACACTACCGTTGGAAGACCTGCGAATACAAATACAATTGATATCTCTGATACATGATATGTGGTATGGGCGCAGCCATCCATAATAGAGTGTACAAAAACCGAGATCCAAGGTATGGACGCATCCATCCAGTAAATAAGGATCAAAAAGTAGACTCAGGTATGGTCGTGGCCATCCAATCGAAAGAGTGATGTAATAAATCACAATAATCCACAAATAACCCATAGCCTGGATGTTTATCAGAAAAAATCCAGGGTCTTGCGCTCCATCTCGACCTGAACATAGTACAAGTTTGAGCATGCGAATATGTGAGTTGAAGTCGAACATGCAAGAACATCATCTAATTACCAGCCAATAATGAAAGCTGTTAACAGACACGAGAGAAACCACCAATAATGGCGATGGATCTCAAGATACAAGAGGTACAACCCACGAAATTTGAATAGTGAGCTGGCGTCGAACACTCGTAGAATCATCCGATCGAAGGCAAATAATGAAAACCTTGCGTCGAATGCGAAGAACCTGCCATTGAGGCATGCAGGCTTCAAGGTACCTGAAGGGAGTCTCTAGATCAGCTTCTTGGATAATGAGCTGAATTCGACAAGAAGTGACCTTAATCAAAGGTGGGCCATAATGTTTCCCACATCATCGACACGAGACAGAGAGGGATATAATTTTTTGTGAATCAAGACCAACAGAGAATCAGAGGGAGGTTGAAAACTGCAGAGGAAAACTTCTCTTGAACATATCGGCGGCACGACATTAGATTTGGTAGTATTTGACATCAAAGGATTTGAGATCATGGTGACGTGGAAAAGAGTAGATGAACGGTCAAAATAGATTACCCAAACCCATGGAGGCAAGCAGAGAAAGAGATGATATGTTCCCAACCCGACACGAATGCAGACAAGTGCCATGTTTAAGAGTGACATACTACCAACACAACTATAATACTAGTTCCATTTTCCCCCACCATTTCTGGCGAGTCCCCAATTATTTTTGAAAAAAAGCTTGAAAGGGATAGCATATGCTTGCGATGTAAGTCTATCCTTTGGACAAATCCAACCTAGTACATTTTATGAGCCCTAGGAAGGAGGAACTCGATAACGTCATTACAACGGAGTTCGATGTCATCAATTTTTAATGAGTCTGACAAAGGAAGAACTTAGCGTCTTTTCATGTTTAGAGAGTTTTAAAAGGCAGTGAAAAAGAAAACTCCAGTAATCCCTTTTCGTAGATAGTCCCATTGATCTGAAAAGGTAGAAAACTATGTCTGAGAGAACCTCCTAGTCGCAATAGGCTAGGGTATTCCTTTTTTGTAAATAATCTATCCCAACCCAAAAAAGGGGTAAACGTATAATGGGTAGATGTCATTTCGCAACCAATTTAACGAGCTCAAAACGACAAGTGACTCAGCAATCTTTTCAGTTTTAGAGAGTCAGAAAAGAGCTGAAAGGTGACTCCAGTAGTTAATTTTTCGTGTTTTTACCGAGTCCGAAAAAGTATAAAATACAACTCGTCTCTTCGTCAAAATCATGTGGAAAACCTGTTGCTGCACAAAAAGACATGTGTAAAACATACTCGATGAAAATAATGCGAAAATATATCGAAAAACATGTTTAAAAACCCATTTAGGACTTTGAAAAGCTATAAAATACCAATAGTGGTAAAAAATATTTACTTTTCACTTTTTACCTCTTTGCAGAGCAATAGTGACCCTTTTGCACTTCAATCTTCAGGTGACAAATGCGGCCAATCTAATGGACCAAATCGACTTAGGTTTGGTTTAGGTAAGAGCCGACCTCTTTGTCTATCTTTTAAGTTACATTTCAGTGTATTTAATCATTGATTGAGGTCCTTTAGGGAAAAAATTTCAAATTTTAGGGCTCCACGATTGGCGCAGGTTCCACGCACAGACCTGCGCCAATTTTCTCTATTTTACACAGAGGTCGCGCCAGTTGGCGCGACTGTTAGCTAGATAACCGCGCCAACGGCGCAACCCAAAATCCGACTAAAAATCTTCAAAAATTAACCAATGAAATGCAATTTTGGATATCCAAGGATGTTTATAACATTCCTATATTTGATTTGATTTAGGTATTTAGAAAAAAGGATGGTCATTGAATGGAAAGAGAGGGAACACAACGAGGAAGATGAATTGGCAATGGGAAATGAGCATTGTATGAATGCTCTCTGGAATTATGGGCTGAAAAAATTCTTTTTGATGCCATGTCTTTGGACTTAGCCCAAACTACTGCAGTATCTCATCAGCATATGGGATGAGGATGAGGAGAAGTTCAAACTTCAAGACCAGATACTTGAGCTCGAAGTATCAGACGTGTAATTCATCACTGGACTGTCATGCAGGGGTCCAGTCCCTATCTTGATCAGCACCAGGCCTTTAGGAGAAAACATGGCAATGGTCATGGAGAGGGTATGCCGAGGGGCACGCAAAGGAATAGGGAGCGGGAAAGTAGACATTCAGACCATCCCTGTTGGCGAGAAAATAGGTCTCGTAGAGAAGACCCGGGTTCAGGGCTGAGGGCCAACAAGATTTTCCGCCGTAGTCTAGTTTCACGCCGGCATTTTCACTATGCTCCGAAGAGCAGAGAGTCTCACCCGAGGCGTGCCGTGACCCTAATATGATTGAGAGTAGATCAGTATCATTTCCCCAACATCTAAATAGGTGAACTGAAGCTAAACTAAAGATTTAAACATCAATGACAGAACGTTCTGCAACATATATGCTTCAGGGAAACAGTTAAACCAACGATAAACAAAATTTTAAACACAGCTATGAACAGCACTCATTCGCGTTCAACATCATATAGCACAAAAATCATCTTTAATATATTAGTCAGCAACCAACAAAGGCAAGTCATTACAAATCTCTGCTATAAAAGAGCATAGAACAGAACAAAACACAATACGTCCTGAGGGACAGAGAGAAACTACAATAATCTGGAAGAGAGGAGAACAGTGCAACCCGATAGAGCTCTCATGTGGCTCTCTGCTGCCTATCCCACCTGTACCCACTTCTTCTCTGTTGGCTAGTTTCTTATTTATTCTCCCGCTCGTGTGACTAACAGTTCTTCCTTGTTTCTTGCTTGGCTGTGTTTTGTTTCTTTTCGTTCACCAGGAGTTCACTGCCTGTTTCCTTCCGCGCCCTTTCCATTGTCTATGCTTGATCCCGCGACCACCGCGACACCTGTCCTCTACCTTTCTGCAACCTTGACACCTCCCTATCTACTGAGGTTTCCTTCCGCCACGTGCTTGCCATCATTCAAAATCTTCTTATCTTCAAAACAAGGGCCCCAACAGGCCCCGACCACATCCTTTTGACTTGTCCCGAGTCAATTGTCCTGAACCGTCTCCACCTCCATGGGGCCGCCTGACCCTGTGCCCTGTTCATGCTGCGCACCTTCTCCTTGCTGTCCAAACAAGGGCCCCAACTCCAGGACCTTGGTTAGAGCTGAAGCCTTAAGCTCTTGGAAAGTTACCACAGCCTGTTTCCACCCTTGCAATAATGTGTCCATCTCCGCCGTGATCTTGGTGACAGCTTCCTCCCCAACATTCGTCGGTACAGCGCCGAATACTATGTTGACTTGGTTCCCAGCCTCAGAGGCCAACTGCTGCATCATCCGGGCGCTGATCTATATGGGCTGGCGAAGCTCCTGAATTGCCTGCTTAGCGATCATTGATGTCTCCTCTACTTGCTGAATTTGGACCTCTAACACATTCGCCTGGGCATACAGTTGGTCCAGTTTAGAGGGGTCCATGGTGTCTTGTATTTCTTTGGAGATTTGTTGCAGCTGGGCCAAAATCAGTTGTGTCTTCACTGTGAGGGCCTTTGAGCATTCCTATAGACCTTTCAAGAGGTCATAGGCATCTCTGGCTACATTACTGAGGAGTCCCCGCATCTTTGTCACCTAGCCTTGTTTCTCTGAGATTTTTGCTGCGTATACCGCTGCTGCTTTGGGCAGCGCCGATCATGCTGCCAATGCTGCCTTGAGCTCTGTATTCTCCTGATGGAGGTTGGAGTATGCCACGCAGAGGTGGATTGCTCGCTCTACTACTGCCGATTCTTTCACATCCGCTGGTATCTGACTGTAGTGGGCCGTCACTGCAAGCCACACTTCCCTGAAAACCCTGGCCATTTCGTCAATCTAGTTCTGTAGCTGCCCCTTTTCCATTGTGAGCTGCTCATGCTGTTCAGTTAGTGCGATTATCTATTTTTGTTGTTGCTCACATTTCTGTTGTATCTAGGAGTGGATCCTTTCTTCCTGTTGTGCTGCCCTCTGGATGAAGTGGTACAGCTGAGCCGTTCCCCACGTCTCCATGCTCTCGGCCCCTGAAGTACCTTGATCTAGCTGCCACTCCTGAAGTGGTTGCCCATTGGCAACCGATCTTGTTGATTGACCTTGAGGTGAATACGGCGGGGTTTGATGGGGTGCAGATTCTGCCATGTTCAGGTCTGGTCGCTCCCCTTGATCTACTTGGATGGGTTGTTGGAGCAGAGTAGGCTCAGGGAGTGGTCCAGCTATGTCTTCAACTATTTGTTCCATCTGAGTATTAGGTTGGTAAAAGTGGTATGGGGGTCCACGGCGGGGTTAGCTGGGGGTACCACTTCTGTACCCGAGTCAACCTTTGTCCCGTGGTCCCCATTGAGTAGGTTCCGGATTACTGGATCTAATATGGTGGCAGATGAGGTGGATGGTGCGGATGAAGTGGTAGGTGGTAGTGGGTCAGTACGAGGTGGTGAGATACGGATGTTTAGGAAATCGAAGGGGTTAATGGGATGGTGGTTTGGGAACCCACTTACTTCCCCTATCTCGGTGATTGGTTCTTCCTGGATTAGTACCCCTGTGCTCAATTGTCAGGGTGGATCCTCCCCTGTGAGGTCAACCACCAGACTTGATTCTAGAATTTTAGCCCTCTTGGCCTTGGGTGTTGCTGTGGGTTTCACAGACCTACTATTTCCCACCAGAGATGTGGCTGTTGGGCTTGGTGAACTAAACAATACATTTGGAATGGGTGTGGGGATGGAAGTCATGTTTGGAAGCGGGGTCGACTGAGAAACTTGAAATTCTGAAAATACTAGGAATGGAGTGGCACTACTTGATATCACCTGAACGACTTCGTTAAAGCTTTGTACCTTTGTATTTAGTTGTTGAATGATTGGGAGGAGCTGCAGGTTTGACACCCTGCTTGCTGCCTCCATTTTCGTTTCTCCTGGCAGCTAGTGTGGTAGCATCCTGTCGAAGAGGTATGTGTACACCCTATTTCTGACTTCCATCGCGACCCCTGGCCACGAACAAACTTCGGTATGGAAAGCTGCTTCGTCAATTTGGAATTTCAATGGCCTCATCTAGAATGTCACCTCCGACACACAAGTGGGTCTGAGGAACGTGTGCTTGTGTGTGACCCAAAACCAGACTTGCTCGATGTATCCGTCCAACAGGTTTCTGGGGATCCTCTCATTAGAGGAATTTTGAGGTCTAAAATGGGCCTCCTAAGGAAAATGTACAATCAAAATTCACTTTATGAGAACTAATCACATTTTAGGGGATGACATCATCCCTAATGGTTGAGGTGGCATTGCTTGAGATAAAGGTACTTACTTGTCACATTCTCAACGGTGGATAAAAACTCATGGTTAACCATGGTAGTGCTCTAAGTACTTTTAAAGTCAAAGTAAAGTACTCATAATAAATGTCATTTCACACTTTTTTTATAAAAATATATTATTGTCATTCCATATTTCTTGAAAGAAACAATGCATATCCCTATACATTTATTATATTATATTATATGATTTTTATATAGTATATTAATTACATGTTATTATACAATTTAAATATTATAAATTTTAAATAATAACATATAATATAATTAAGAATTTATAAACTTATATTTATATTTGATTTTAAGTTATTTAAGTACAAAGGAAAAATGCATTAGTTGTTCAATGATAATTACTTTTTCTTGAAAATATCATTCTTATTTATAGTCACATCAATACAATTTTTTTATTAATTTTATGTGGTACAACTTTTGAATTGAATTTAACTATGGTTACATGGATTGTGGTGCAAAAGGTGAATTTCAAATTCATAAATATTATTTTATTGGTTTAGCTATTGTTTTACTATTTCCTTAGGAGGCCCATTTTAGACTCAAAATTCCCCTAATGGTTGGCTCATCACCACATCAACCATTAAGCCATACCAACTTCTGAAGGCCTCTGCATTTACCTCCTTGGTGCTGGGGTCTCCCGACACCTTCCATGGAGTGAAATTCATTGCCAGTGGTTGATCCTCCACTATCTCCACCGGCACCCTGATGAGGGGGAACGTCCACTTCCACATGGCCAGTGCTACTATCAAGTATCTGTAGATAAATTCTGTTGCCCTCTTGTAATTGTCTTCACATGCCTTGAACAACTCCTTCAGTAGGAAGGAGCACCAGTTCAGCCTGGTCCCCTGGACGCAGTGCTCCACAACTAAAATGGTGTCCAAGGTACACTCCCCCTTGGTGTAATGCCTCATTGTCTTGCTGGCAATGAGGTTGCATGCGAACCTGATTTTTGGCTTGTTGATGAGCTCAATTTTTGCCCCCTTTCCTCCCCTTCGGGTGCCATACTTTTCATAATAATCTGTATCCCCCAACTTCTTCGCCCTTTTGGAGATGGTATGGAACGCTAAAGAGACGTCCCTACCTTCCTGTGAGAGCCCTGTCAACTTGTGAATGTCCTCGGCGTGGATTGGAATCTCTTTCCCTAGCCACAAAGAGCCATTCTAAATTCGACTCAGCAAGAATTTGGTACATTGCATGGCAGCGCCTGTTGTCCCAAACACTGGCAAGTTCCTCAAATTCAATATTGAGGACTGCTGGATACCTCAAAACTCAGGCAAGACTTTTGTTGCCGCTCATCCTGCTTCTGTTGTATAGTTCTCAATGTATACTTGTCTTTTGAGCGCAGGGAACTCAAAGGAGTTCGTGAGGTCTGCGTTAATTAGAGCTGTGATGTCATACTTCTCAACGAGGGACTCCATTTTTTGAATCCTATTGTCCAACTCATGTTCTACTACTACTGGACTTACTTTTGTCATCTTTTCTCATCATTGATACACCTGCAAAATAGTTCTCGGCCCAATCTCTTGGCTTTCTTCTTCTGGATAGCTTCTCTGCTCTAGTTCTGCTCCAACTTCTTTTGCTCCTTCAGAAATTTCTAACTCTAACTCAGATTTCTCCGGCATTCTTGCTCTTTTCTTCATGCAAGTTATGTCAGTAACTGGCACGGGTGAGGTTGATGAGACCCCATAACTAATTAATGTTTCCTTAGCTTCTCCTGCAGCTATGATCTTGCGATTTGTTAGCTGTTGAGGTGGGTTCTGACACTTGCTGACTGTGGTCTTAGGATGTGGGTGGACGCGACGGATGGGGGTGATGTCTAATTATGAAAAATTTATTACAGGATGGATAGTTCTAATTATGGCCATTATTTCTAAATCTTGGCGATCCTATGGACTGACACTAGTATTATGCTAAATGATGGTGGATTGATGTTCGGCACGCTTTCTACCTGACGTGGACGTCATGCTAGACGCCACGCTGGACACTACCCCCCCCCCCCCAACCACTAATGGTTGTGTTGCGGTCTCCACAACTGAGCTACGATGTATTGCAGTAAAGTAAACCTATCTATTTCATCTCAGGTGCGAGAAACTTATTGACCCTAATCTACCCTACAGACTCCTCTTGGGTGCGAGAGTTATTGAAATATAAATGAACAACTTACTCGTGGTAGGGTTTTAGGCATGCGCCATTAACCCATCCTTGTAGAATCTGTCCGTCTAATTGTGCCAAGCGGACTACTCCTGGCGGTTTGATCTCCATAACGTAAAATGTGCCCAGCCAATGCATCTGTAATTTCCCTGGGAACTTCTGGAACTTGCTTTCATAGATTAGGACCTTGCCTCCAACTTGGAATGTCTTTTTTTTGATGTGTCGATCATGCCAGGCTTTCTGCCTCGCCTTTTCTACTGTCTGATGAAATTTTGCAGGAAACTGTCCTTCCTCAAGCTCCTGTAGCTCGTGTAGCCACTCCTTCAAATATTCCTCTTCATTAGTGAGGTGGAAATCAGAAGGCTTGGTATTGCGAATTCTGCTGGGACGACTGCTTCTCGGCCATAGACCAGCTAGAACGATGTCTGATTATGCAGGCATTTTGCCGTTGTGCGGTATGCCCACAGGGTTACTGGTATCCATTCATCCCAGTCATCCCGCTCCACGTTGCATATTTTTGTCAGGCCTGTTTCCAGTATTTTGTTAAATTCCTCCACCATGCCATTTTCCTGTGGATGATACGGGCTACTCATGTGGTGTTGGATCAAGAATTACTACAGGAGAGACTTAATTGTCTCATAGATGAAATGTGTACCTTGGTCACTGGTTAGGCTTCTTGGGCACCCAAATCAGCTAATTATGTTTTCAAAAATAAATTGAGCAGTAGTCTCTGCAGTACAGTTCCTTACTGGTGCAGCTTCTGCCCATCGGGTCAAGTAGTTGGTCGCAGTTATGATGTACCTTGCCTTTGAATTTCTTGCAGGTGGTGCGATAGGTCCCACAAAATATACTGCCCATTTCTCGAATGGCTGGAGTGTCCTTACAGGATGGAGCGGTAGCTCGTCCCTATGGGAGATTCGTTCGGTTCAATGACATACATCACATTTCTGAGCATACTCTTTGATGTCCTTGTGCACTTTTGGTCACCAGAGACCGGCTTGTAGTACTTTGCGTGCTATTGGTCTTGCTCCCACATGCCCTCCTGCAACACCGTTGTGGCTTTCCCATAATATGGTGTCCCGCTCGTGATCTAGAACATGTTAGTTCCCAAATCCACCTCAGTCTGAAATAAGGCAGAAGAAGGACAACACCAAACCACGCTCAGCCTTGTAGCTAGCCCTACGAGGACAGGAGAGGGCTCTCTCCGGGTCAATCTCAATGAAAATTTTTCAAAGGGGCTTGATATGACGATAAAAAAAACTAATCTTAGGCTAGATAAACAAATAGGAGGGTTTGATTTTGATTTTTATGGGTTTTTTTTGAAAAAAGGGAAAAGCAATTTTTGGGCTTGGGGATGAGGCTAGATCTTGCAGAGTTCAAGTTGGGGCAGGGTAGGCAATGTATTTGATGTCTAAGATCGAATGAATGAATGGAAAAGACTGCTGAGGAGCTGAAGAGGGCAAGAGAGTACAAGGATCCTCTTCAAACTGACGAAAACATATAAAACTAAACAAAATTCTAAGGCAGAGCACCAGCAAATCAATGAATTCTACCTCGAATACTCATTTGTTTAATTCAGAAGCATAGAGAAGGATGGCATACATATAAAATTAATGAAACTTACAATAACATGAGAAGAAAAATCATCAAAACTCAGAAGCCACAAGGATCCCAACAAGTGCTGCAAAACTCTGGTCTTTCCTTTGCCAAAAACTGAAAATGGATGTACAATAAGGTGCCAAACTTTTCCCAAGAGTCCAACCCTGAAAATGTCTCAGAAAATACAATAAATAGACAATTCTAACCCCTTCCCATGCCTCTAGGGGTTTATCTCATGCTTCTAGGAGCAGTTTGAACCAATTCTAAACAAAGAGCTAAAATCTAGGCAGCCAAACAACTTGCCTCTATAAGATAGGAAACTGATCCATTCACTTGATGTTCACTTTTTTATGAATGAATCATCTATAACAAGTAAATAAATGCCAAAATTACATCATGGTTACCAAATTACATCAATATAGATCAACCCTCTCATGAAAAAGTAAAACTAGTCAAAACTGGCCAAATTCCTGAGCTGGAAGGTGAAAAATAGGCCGAATTCCTCTATGTGCCGCGCTCCAAAGCTCTATGCACCGCGCTACTTTGGACTGCTTTTGGAGCACTTCCCGAAGTTTAAATTGAGCTCATGATAGCTCGTTGGAAAGCCCTGGATGTCTTCTATCCAACCCAAGTAAAATTTTTCAATTTGGAGCTCATTTTCCCCTCCAAAACGTCATTCTTCCAAGAGTACTTCCTACTGGTGCAAAAGGTGGCAGAAAGGTGATTTTCATGGTGTTTTTGGCCCTTTAGCAGCCCAGAATGTGATGAAATGCTTCGACCATTCCTGAAAATACATAATATATCATGAAAAATCCAAAAATGTCAATTTTTCCTCCAGAAGGTGTCCCAAACGTAAGCGTGCATCGGGTGCCGCAACGCGTCGGGCGGAAAAACCTGTTTTGCAACCAAAATTTTCAAAATGACAAAATATTCTCCAAATTTGCTGAAATTTAGAGTGAAGGTCTCCCATCATGTCTCATGCTCAGCCAAGGAAGCTTTGGCCAAGATTCGGAGTGGATCCAGCCTCTTTCGACGTTTTAGTGCTTTTTCCAGCCTTGACTTCAGGATCTTCATATTTGCTCTGCAAACGTGCGTGCGGGCCCAATAGTGATTCTTCATATCTCTAAGCATGTATTTTTCCCTGTTGGCCTTCTCCAAGAGATTTTTCAGATGAATGTTAACATGTGTGAGGCAGGTCTCTCGCTCAACTGGTGTCATGTCACCTGGTCTCTTTCGGGCCAATGCACGGTCTTCACGGATTCGTCGCAACTCTATAAGTGTGTGTTGATCCTCCAGTTGTTTATTACGCTGCTCCAAGTAATGTATAACCCACTGAGCTCTCTGCAACTTCACGGTCAAAGTGTCGATTTCATCCTTTTGTTCCTGGATGATCTCTTTCAGTTTCGAGCTAGGAGAGCTCGCATCAACATCGATCAAAACAAAATCAGTATCTCGGCCTCCCGAAGGGCCCTCATCGTGTATAGGCCTCTTGCCTCCGTCCTGAACCTGTACCTGTGCTGATGTCGAAGGTGAGACCCCTTCCACGCCATGTGGAGATAGTACTCGTGCTGCTGATGAAGATAACGAGACCCCTTCCACCCTTGGTGGAGATAATACTCGTTGTGCTGCTGCAAATAAGGCTCTGTGGCCTCTCAGATATGTCACACACACTAGAGCACTGATAGGTTCAGTCTCAGGAACCTCAAACTGATGTGAAGGCTCTGCCTCATCATGAACTACCTCAGGAGGAGGCTGTGGCGCTAAAAAGAAGTCACGGGAAATGAACTCATCCCATGCGATGCCCTGCTGTGCGATTTGATGTACCACCATGATTTTGATGAGCGCGTAATGGTAAATGATGTTATGTTGCTGCACTGGGGTCTTCTTCTGTGCAAGGACCATCATCCGCTCTATGTTATGGTACAAGAAGTATGGAATGCTCATCAACCACACTCTCGTGAAATGCATTAACAGCCGGATATGATATGCATACAAGCGTGAAAAGCGCCCTTCACAACTGAAGTACCTAATGATAAGTTTCATCAATGGTGCGTACTCATCCTTCAGAAACCGGAATGGAAATACCCTGCTCAGCTGCCTCAGATATCCGGGTCTGATGTAAGGCTCATAATATGCCCTATCCAACTATTGCCACTTATTCCACTCTTCACCGATGTTTGGTATCCCGGTTGCCTCAGAAATAGTCTCTGGTGACAAAGTGAAATTCACTCCAGCAATATTTACATGACCATTATGCAAATGAAGGACAAATAGGCGAGCTAACTCATGATGATGCTGAGTTCGAGCAATCAACTCAAAATACTGGAAACATGACTGACGCTGAAAACAATCCATTGCAAGCGAGCAAGCCTGCAATTGTGTCAAAGAAGTGGGTTCTTCCCTGACATGCCTGCCACTTTTGTGAGATCTCCTTGGCAAATTAAGCTCGGTAGATGAATCATTGTCCTGCTCATACCCCTGCTCATATGGTGAATCTGTCTCTGACATGGTGCTGAAATGTGTTTGTCAACTGTGTGCTTGGTTGATTAGGAAATGAACAATTGGTGTATTTGTTTCAATGCCAAATGTGTCACATGAAATGGAGAGGCTGCAAGGAAGTGTCAAAGTGAACACAATGGACTGTCAAGTGACTTTGGAATGGACAGACATTTACTCACTGCTTTGGAAAATTTTGAGATTACACACCTTTACAAATGGTATGGGAATGGGTGATAGTGATGGGACTTGTAATGTGATAGGAACAAGAGTTAATCAAATGGCACTCTGTAAGTACAGTCAAAGACATGAAAACAGCCATTGAATCTTGTGGAAACTTAAACTTTTATCAATGAAGGGAAGGAGGTAACAAGTAATAGGGTTTGGGATTTCACATGGGGATCAAAAGGATATAGACATATAGGATAGAGGAATAACAATGGGACTGTAGTGTATATTGTGAAAAGCTAGCAGTGACAACAATGACAGTAAATGGAAAGAGCTTACATATCAATGGAATGAGAATGTTTTGGAAATTTCAAATCTTTGACACCCATTTTTCAAATTACAATCTCCTCTCTTCAAACCCTTGGAGAAAAATTTTGATGTGGATATAGGGTTAAATATTTGCATCATTCAAACACTAATCTCTTTGCTTCTAAACCACATCACCATAGCTTAAAATCATTGAACGAGCTTGGACAAACTTACTTGGAGAAGATAGCACTGAACCAAATTGAATTTACACTAAGCGAATTTGATTTTCGGCCTTAGGGCTCTAAGCGCCGCACGCAGACCCAATGCGCCGCAGCCTTTGGGTGCGCCGCACCTATGGAAATTAACACTACGTCTTCCGGCTCAATGCGTCGCGCCTCTTTTGTATGTGCCGCGCGCAATGATAACACACAGTCACGACCCTTCTAAAATGCAGTTTTCTCTTCAACCTTGAAATTCGACTTCTTCTTTGGATTTTATGAATGATTCTTGAGGCAAATGGGTTAAATAGCATTGAGAAATATCTTGCAAGAGATGGTTTTCATTTTTTCTTCTCCAAAAACCCATTTTGTAATGTTTTTATTTTGGCACTTTGTCATTTAATTCAACCTTCTGTCTTTTGGCTTTTCACTGATTTTCTGAGTTTGGACGGATGAAATTAGTTGATTTTTTGCAGGGATATTGGCGTTGATGTTTGGGCAAAGGAAAACCAGAGCCTGCTTTGAAATCTTCAAGACAGAAAAATACATGATTATTACAAAAATGAATGCGACAATTTCTTATTCAAAATAGAGTTTTGAACAAGAAATGTCCTCGAAAATGTTTGATGATGAAAATTCTGAACTGAGAACTTCTTTGAAAACCATCCTCATGGCCTGCGAGCATTTATTAAACATGTCAAAAGACTGAACCCTAGACTCAAAAACTAAAAGACTCTTTTCGACCAAAATAATCATTTTATGACTGTGAATGGCATGAACTGAACTTTGATGGATTTTGAGGAGTTTTAACCAACCCAGCAGGTACAAGCATGAGGAAAAACAAGAGAACCAAACCCTTCCGTAATTCAGTGACATGCTCCTAACAAAATGCAGATGAAAGAATGGAATGAGACACCTAAACAATGAAAATGCAAATAGAGAAATGATCTCTGACGGAGGGCTGCAAAGTCCGACTCTAACATTGGCTCCAATGGGGATGGTAGCTCCTTGGAGGTGCCAAGAACAGTAGATCTTTGGGAGAGCAGACCAGTGCCTTATCCATTGGGCCATGGAATCCATTATTCGACAAGACGAAAAAAAATTGATAACTCAATTTATTGACTGAAATTTTACCTTAAACTGACTCAACTCTTAAAACAGAAATGACTAAAACAAACAGACTCAACTAACTCAAATGAAAACTGAAATCCTTCCTCAAGATTATAGCCTTCACTTCGGGCCCCATACTGAATAAAATACTACAGTGCACACTTACAACGAACTTGAAAAACACGATATGTACAATGACAATGATGAGCAGAAAACATCTTAGAATAGTAGCGCTTGAGCAGCCAGCCATTGACCGGCCCTCCTGGACAGTCTTCACCATTCATCTCCTTCAACAGAAAGGAGTTCCGACCTCGATATGCTACAATCTTGAATGGACCTTTCCAAAGGTTTTCAAACTTACCGTGTTTACCTTTGTCTTCGTTCCTAGTGTCCCACTTCAGTACCACTTCCTCCAACTGGAATTTATCTACCTTCGCTTTCCTGTCATAGATCTTTTTGATTCTTTCCTGCAACTTGAATGTGTTCTGAAAGACCTCTTCCCTCGTTTGTTGTAAATGAATCATCTGGTTTATCCTTCTCTGCATATGGCTTTCTTCACTATCAGCCTCCTGAAGAAGCTTGACTACCGGAATAGCAAGGGAAGTAGGAAAAATTGTATCTACTCCATAAACCAAATCGAAAGGAGACATACCAATTGACTTCTTTTGACTTACCCGATCAGCCCATAACGCATTCACCAGCTTCTTATGCCAACTCTTCTTATTGATGTCCAGCAACTTCTTGATGATATTGACTAGAGACTTATTGGAAGATTCTGCCAAACCATTACTTTGTGGATGGTAGGCGGTTGAATGCCCCAAAATGATTTTATACTTTGCACAAAACTCAATCATCTTTCTTGACTTAAAATCCGCTGCATTATCTGTGATCAATTTACTCGGGCAACCAAAACGGGACAAAATGTTGTTCTCAAGGAAAGAAATAATTACTGAATCAATGGCTTGTCGTGTGGGCACTGCTTCGATCCATTTTTTAAAGTAATCGGTGGCTGTTATAATCCATTTATGCTGTCCTGAGGAAGGAGGATGGATTTCCCCGATGAAATCCAAACCCCACTGCTGGAAAGGGGCGCTTACCTCATGTTATCACTCAGGTTTTCCTAGAAGTTGTGTAAGAGGAAAGTATACCCGAGGTAACCACAAACCAACCTTTTAGATGCAGAATCTAATAAATACGCATGTCAGGAAAACTCTCTTTATGATTTATCTCTGTTCTTTTAAGGTTTTAGGCTAGTAGTTATAAATTCAAAGTTTGTTTTGGAAAATGGTGGAATCCACAAACTAAGGGCAAGGTTGAGAGCTTTCAGTCCATTGGGCTATGGAGTCAAAGGATGGCTTTACTGGATTTCTATTCTATGCACAAGATGGTATTACAGGGCAAGATAGCTAGACAGAGAACAATCCTTAAAATTTAAAGTGGGTGGGATGATCTTGAAGGGATGAAAGGTAACTAAGAATCTTTCACCATGTTCAAAGGAAGGAAGTGAATTGACTACAAACAAAGAGCAATAAAGGATTCTTTATTATAGCAATCAACAGTGCTTAAATTAGCGAAGCAGGAGCATTTAAGAATTCATGCTTATAGCTAATTTAGAAAAAAACATTTAGGAACAATCACATTTGAAAACAGAGTACAATTAAGCAAATTCTGTTTCAATCCTTTATGTAAATTATTCAGAAATGGATATGATGGTATTATAAACTAATATAAAATTTCAGACAAAGGGTAGAAACACTTATTGAATTGTAGTCCAACACATGAATCCTGCAACAAGTCCAGTGCTTCAAATCGTCATCCAGTAAGCCACAAGTAAATCTCTCCAAAAGTTTTTATTCCGAAAATCTTAGTGTTACAGCAGAGTAATAGAATCCACACTCAACACTCTCTTTGAGGGTTTATTTATACACAAAATAATCCTAACAATCTTACACTATCTTAGCCAATAATCTAGGCTGACTTAAAGCATATTTACAAACAAACACGAGACAAATGGTCTCGTAAATAGAATAATGGGTAACGGCTGATGTGTTGTTCCTTTCTTCATGGACGTGCTAGAGATAAGTGCTTAAAATAGGACTCTGTGCTGTCCCTTGCGTATTTCTTTGACTTGTTAAATACTCTTTCTTCTCACGGATACTCTTTAACCTTTCATCTGATACTCTTTCATCTGTCTTTCTGTTTTTCCCATTTACTTGATAGTAAAGATAAAATCTCATCCTGAAAACAACTTTTACAGAACTTCCAGCATTTCCTTCCACCATTGATCATCTGGTATCATAGTTCTTCTGAGTTTCCTTAAAGTTTCATCTGCTTCAGTAAGTTTATAAAAAGTGGGCTCGTTCGGAAATAGATACTTTATTTTATGCTCCAGATGAAATAGATTCCTCACTTTATCATAAATACTTTTCCCAGTTGGTAATGCAGGTTCTGATGAGCTAGTAGAACCCACAACTGTATTTTTAGCATGAGCTTTTATTCTTTTCTCATAGGTTTCCAAGTCTACTATTTGATCCTCTGTGAGCATGGGACTTGGCAATCCACTGTCCAACAAAGCTTGAAACTTCTCTCTGAAAACGTTGATATCAACCAAAATGTCTGTACACTTTCTTTCTAGATTTTGCATGAAAGTCCTCTTGGTGAAAACTCTCTTTGCTTCCAAAACTGCACCTGTTCTGTCATCAATTCCTAACAATGCAAGCTATTGTTTTGTTCTGGAATTCAAAAATTGAATGAGCTGCTGGGCCTGCTCCGGCTTGCCTCTTAATTCATGTCTAGTTTTATTTATTTCTTCTTGTGCTATCTTGACTAACTCATTTTGCTCAAAAATAGCTTGAATGGAGGGCCAAATACATCTTATTAATTCAATGATGTTGCACCAAAGAATATCATTTATTTCGTTCAGAGGCTTTTCCAGTGAAAGATCTTTTTGCAAAGCCTCAACCAATTTTTCCAATCTTTTTATTTCACTGAGGTTGTCAGCAGCTGTCTTTTTGGATGTGTCATATTTTTCCTCCAATTTTGTTAATTGCAATTTTGTTTCTTGGAGTTCTGTGACCTTTAGCTGCAAACTCTCCATCTGTTTAATTAAATCCTCAGAATTCAAATTAGAAATGTTCACCTGAGATGGTTGTTCCTGCTGTCCTGTAGTTGTAGTACCTGTTGTTGAAGTCTGCTTGATAATTTCCTGTTCCTGCAATGCTTTTTCCAACTCTTTCTCTGTTTCATTTAGTCGCTCTGTCATATTCAAGAGAAACTCCATCATTTCTTCCTGTAAATTTCCTTTTATAACTTCCTGTGTCTGAGGGTGCCTCGAGGCTGGTAGTTTCAGCTGTTTCCTGAGTGCAGCTATATCATCCTCTTTCTTTTTTACCAATGCCTCAATACCTTTAATGTCTTTGGGATTGTGACCCAAACCAATGATGATCTCTTCTAGAGACTTTATTCTATTATCCTTGGCCTGTGAGGAGGCCCTCTCAATCTTCAATTGTGCAGTAGTATTATTCAAGGAATCTTGCAGCGTTAAAGCTGCCATGGCTTTGTTGGTGAGGGTAGAATAAACCATTTCCCCTGTTTGTCTATGAAGCTCTATCTGATCCAGGGGATGGATATCTTTTGCTAAAACTTCAAAATTTGATCTGATGTAATCTGCTGCTGAAGTTGGCTTTGGCACCTTTGCTTTGAAGTGGCTCATTAGCATTTTACCTTTTGAAAGATCAAATGCAGACATCAGCCTTTGCTGATTATGAGGAGCCATCTTCATATACTGATCGTATACCTTCATTTTCAATGGATCATTCTTTGTTTTGATATTAATGAAGGTTCCTTTGATGTCTCCAGTATCTGTCTTTGGCGGTCTGAAAGAAGATACTTCAGTGCTTAATTGCTTTTGTATCCCTTTCTGGCGTATGTTTGTTTCACTTGCTGTGCCTGTTTGCTGACTATCTTCCCTACCATCATCAAATACTTCATCTATAATTTCTACATCTGGAGGTGGATCAGACTTGTGTTTTTGAGCTTGATAAACTTGTGGGGCTCCTTTTGAAGGTGTGGTATCTGGAGCTAGCCTCTTTTTCCCTATTTCCACATTCAGTGGAGTTTGCATCTCTGGAACTTGGATTTGCTTTGCTGGTGTGGGAGAAGCCTGAGATGGTTCTGGTGTTTTGGAACTCTGTGGTTTTTCTGCCATGACCAAGGTTTCAATAACCTGAACTACAGGTTCTTTTCCTTTACCCTTGGGTTCTGCTGCTACTGATGGACTGTTTTCCTGTAACGCTTGTTGTAGAGTGGTTGCTGAAGATGTGCCAATGTAGGGTACCTGCATTTGATCATATGTTTCTAGGTCAAAATTCTTCTCAACATCTTTCATAAGTTTATTCAATTTTTCAGCTCCACTTTCCTCTTCAACAAGAGTTCCTTCAACCCATTCATCTTGATTTGCATATTGTTCTAAACCAGGAATTTTGTGGTGTATATAGGGAGATGACTTATTCTTTAATCTTTTTTCACAAATGAAACCAAAGGGGTCATAAGGGACCCAACGAAAAGATGTCTGGAACTTTCTCTCTAATAAAAGTTCTGCTTCTCTCTCAGCTTCCCTAGAATTGCAAATGAAAGGACCTAACTGGCTTTTGATCCTTAATTGTGCTTTCTTCTTTACATTGCAGAAATGGATCACATCTGAATTATTCATCTGTCTGAAGTATTCCAAAGCAAAAATTCTCATTGGTACATATCTGGGTAACTTGAATGGACGTAATTCACATCCATAAATCCTGATGACTGTATGGTTTTGGTACAAGTACCAATCCCCAACTTTATAACTCTTTGATAATTGCAAGGTCTTTCTAATTTCGGTACTAAGCCTGGGGGGAGAAACTCCTGTTAACAAAGTTGTAGCAGGATGTACAAACTGATCAATGAATTCTGAATAGGAGTAGGGAGAATCAGAGGAAAAATGAATGATGGGGGACCAAAAAATGACAGACCTGGGATTACCTTTAGCATCAAGTTTCTGAACAGGGAAAGGGAATCTGTCTGACTGATAAAAGATCATGAGATGATAGATAAATGAGGAGTACTTAAAAACCTTTTCAGTATCTAGCCTTAAAAATTGATCATGGATTTTGTTGGCAATGAAGGAAGCATAATCATACTTAATCTCAGGAGGCTGCCCAGGGGTAAAGATAGATAGCAAAGCCAAAGTTATCTGGTCTACATACTCACTGGTATTGAATCCTAGGACAAAGGATATTATGTTAACAACTAGCCTTCCCAATGTATTGAAATAGTAAAACCCATAGGGGGGAGCCCCTTTTGGCTGATGCTCAGGTAGCATGAAATACTGACACATGGATTTTAATTTCTCTGGGGTTAACTGTCTGGTTTTCTCAATCAATCCCTCCATGGATAATGGTGCTAATTCTTGCTCTGGCTCAAAGTGTAACATAGCATTGATAACCTGAGGTGTGATAGGAAATAGAACACTTTGATCAAGAGTTAAGACAGCTCTCTGTGCAGGGTCATAGTTTGCATGACAGTAATGAATGATTTCAGGGAAAATGTGGACTGAAGGAATAAGATACCTTGGGAGATTGGATTCCCATAACCCTATAAGGTCTTGCCCTTTTGAGAATTCGTCTCTGCATCGACAGAAGCTCAATCGGGGACTTTCATCGAAACCCAGGTCTTTTATTTGGAAATCTTCATCTATCAGAGGTAGATAGTCCAATTCCCGATGAGGAGCATTCAATGGAGTGATATTTAGAGCTGTCGGGACCTCCATTTTGGTTCTTGTGGATTCAAAATGGAGGTTTTCGTTTTTTTCTTACAGACCGGACGGGATATCTGACAAAGGAGGAAATTGGAACAATTTGCAGGTTTTGGGGGCAATTTCACAGGTTTAAAATCTTCAGGGAGGACCCAGCAATGATTTTTAATCACTTTCTAAGCGAAAAAACAAAGGAAACTGAGTTTTCGTGCAGTCGGGGCGTAAAATGATAAATACATGTTTTTAGACGGAAACTGGTTCTTTGACAGGTAATGAGCAATGGCAGGGACGTTCTTCAATACGGGCGCAGCAGAATTTTGGGGCGAAATGGTCAATCACAGCAGAAATTTCGAAAATCGCAGCGGGAGCAACGTTCTTCTCAGAATAATGAAAATAACTAAAAAACACGAAAAAATGGCTTATTCACAAGTTAAAAGGTTTTTTGTTTTTTTCGAGATGTGACGTCATGGTAGTACGGGATGACGTGTGCAGCGTCAGGGGGTAAGTGGTAAGCAGGAAGTGCCCGCACCGCTTTTGGTTGAGGGCGGTATTAATCGCGGGGGGAGCGATTCCACAGAGCAGTTGCCACGTGGAAGTCTGACTTTTCACAAACCGCCCATCCCCCGCTGGTTAACATGCTGGCAAGGGATGGGCAGCGGGATTAACAATAACCGTTGATCAACGAATGAGCGATCCAACGGCTGAAGGGATGGGGAACATGCAGAGGGTTGATAGGTGGGCCCGTCGGGTTTTAAAAGGTTTTTAATGCATAATCTAATCACCCCGGGGAAAAGTTAATAGGCGGAGAAGGTTGTTAATTAGTCCGAATGACTAATTAATCCCAGGTATATAATGAAATAGGTTGCGGCGGAGTTGGCTAGGTGGAATGCCACGTGGACGGACCACGGTGGCACAAGGCTTTTCGCAAAGTTTATTGATATGTTTTGGTATTAAACATACTTATAGTATGTCTAAAGTTTTTATATATATTTTTATTATATGATGAATGAATTAATACAATTTATTCATCATAGGGGCGGGATTTATGTATAATGCTATAGTTTTAACCAAAGGGCTTATAAAGCGGGGTGTTTATTTTTAATGTGCGGGAATATATACTTTGGTAAACATTATAATAAATGGGTTTTGGGGATATTTATAGAAAAGGGAGTCATATACTTAGGAAAAGGGATTTTACTAGGGATTTAATATAGTAGAATTAAATGTTAATATGGTAAAGGACAAGGAAAATCAAAACATCTTTGTACATCTAAGAAAGTGATAACTTATGAAGTAAATTGCAACATTTTATCTTCAACACTTAACTTAGAATAACAAATTATTTTGAGGAACTTCTTATGGATTTTTGCATCAGTTTCCTAAGTAAAATAGGATTTTACTTAGGAAAAAGTTAAAGATGGAAGATAACAATGATGAATTATTTCAAGTGCTTAGGTCTTTTTTGATCATTAGGCCGAGGGTCCGGTCCCTCCAGAAGTCAAGGAAATGCCTTGAGCCCTTTTGATCTCCAAACACCTTAGTACTTTTGGGGGAAATTAGTAAAACTTTTAAGGGGGAAAATGATGAGGGAGGTTAATGATTTTTTGACTTTGCTTGCAATGATTTTCCATTGTATTTCCTGCTTCAGTACTTTTGATGAAAGTAAAGGATCAAAAACATGTAGCAGCATCATTCATCAGATATCACTTTGCAGCACCATCTACCTACCCTACCTACTTAACACTACCATTTTCTCTTCTTTATTAGGGTGCATTTAGACTTGCAAACCCTTTTCAATCTTTTTCTTTTTACATGATAAATCTATCTATTTCTACCCTTATTACATCCAAGGGCTCAGATTAAACTGTTGAGCACCTTTTATTCACTCTACCTGGCTACTTATCTGCCAAGATTAAACTGTTTGGCTAGATATTTATTCTCTAATCTATAACATGAAATTGAAATATGACTAAGCCAAGTTTAAACAGTTTGACTTATTCATGAATTGTGGCAAAAATTTCACAAGCTGCGCACAATTAATTTATTACAACAGAGTAAAAAGTAGTGGCATTTGGATTTGCACACTTTCCTTGGTCTATTTTTTGCTTAGGGTTCATTTCTTTCTCTTTTTGACCATTTTTATTCTTTTTACCCTTTGATCTTTCTTTTAGGGTATACCCTCTTTACATTTTTTAAATTTTTTGATTTTTTTTTGGTTTTCAAGAATATGGAACACCTTTGCTCAAGTAAGAAGGTTTGAACATATTCCATACTTCCATCAAGACAATCATGAAAGATGAAACCTATTGATATAGGAGGCTAACACCTCAACAGGCTTGAGTGGCAATGGATGTAATTTCTATCTTCCTTCAAAAATATGGCACTCATGACAGCCTTTGACTATTTTATAGACATCAGCGAACAACGTGGGCCAATAGTACCCAGCTCTCAAAATCTTATTGGCAGTTGTCTTCCAAAAATGATGACCGCCGCAATCTCCTTTGTGGAAATATTCCATTACCTTCTCCACTTCTTCCTCCACCAAAAAATTCAATAATACACCACCTGGATCCTTCCAATAAAGTGCAGAATTCAAAATACAAAATTTTGCAGCCTTCAGTTTCAAGGTCCTACCTTTGTTTCGAGTCATGCCGGGCGGTGATGACAAATTTTGAAGAACATAGATGATATCTGAATACCATGGGGAATCAACAAACATTTCCGATACCTGAAGTGGCGCATTTTCCTCATCTTCATCAGACATAGCAGCAATCAGATTTATGTCTAATGCATGCAAATTGTATTCCGCCATAAGTTTCGCCAGCCCCTGTCCCTTGATCAGCTTCGTGGGCCTTAATTCCACATCATATTCCAGCAAAGCTGCGATCCACTTACCACGTCTTCCTTCCGGATCAGTCTATACTAAAACATCTTTCACAGCAGTGTTAGGAACATAAGCTAAAATATGGGAATGCAAAATGTATACCCGGAAATCCTTCAATGCCTTTACCAGTGCCAGAGCTTGTTTCTCAATTATGTTGTATTTCAGGGTTGTGTCTCTAATATTTCGACTGAAAAATACTATGGGCTTCTCATGTCCATCTCTCTTCTACATTAACATGGCTGCCATGGTATGTTCTAAAGCAAAGGAAAACAAAATTAAATCTTGGGTGTAATCCGGGCTGATTAACACCGGGGCTGAAGATAGTGCCAATTTCACTAAATCAAAGGAATTTACCACATCTTCTGTCCACTTCACTTGGCTGTCATTTTTCAACATATTTGTTATTTCTCTCAAATGCTCAGCAAGTTTAAGGACAAAACGACGCAAAAAGTTCATCTTACCGTTAAACGACTGAATCTCTTTCTTGTTCCTAGGAGGGTCAATTTGCTGGATTGCTTCAACACATGCCGGATCAATACGAATGCCATCTTTGGAAATAATGTGACCAAATAACTTACCTTCATCCATGGCGAATAAGCTCTTTTTAGGATTAAGCGACACACCATATTTTCTGCACTTCTAAAAACAACTTTCAAGTGATGCATATGCTCTTGATCTGAATTTGAGAAGACAATCAAATCATCAAGGTATATAACAAGGAAAACATCTTTTTCATTCGCAAAATCCATGTACATCGCCCGCTGGAAAGTTGCACCAGCATTCTTCAAACCAAATGGCATCTTGGCATAGTGAAATGTCCCCCACTGAGTAGTGAAGGCTTTTTTGTCGCGGTCATCCTCATGAACCAAGATTTGGTTATATCCAGAATAACCGTCAAGTAGTGACATCCGAGATGCACCCACTACTCGTTGCAATATATGATCCATCTTAGGCAATGGATAATTGTCCTTAAATGACACCTTGTTCAGATTTCGGAAATCAATACACAACCGGATCTCACCTATATTTTTCCGCATTGGCACTAAGTTGGAAATCCAATCAGAAAATCTGATAGGAACAATGATTCCTGCTTTGTACAGCCTATTTACCTCCTTCTCAATCGATGGCAGCAACTTCGGATTGATTCTTCTTAGCTTTTTCTGAAAGGCTTCTGATTAGGCTTAATAGGGATAGTATGTTGGATGATATTTGTGTCATACGTCTTTAAATCTAAGTAATCCCAAGAGAAAGCATCAGCAAATGAAGACAAAAAACTCACATATTCAGCTCTTACCTCCAGTGACAATGACTTGGATAACTTTACCATTTTGGGATTTTCAGCTGTCCCAATATTTACATCCTCCACTCCTTTTTCAATCGGTCGTAAAGTTGGTTTCTTGGCCACATCATCCTGATCGAAGAGTTCTTCTAATGGTATCAAACCTTTAGGAATAATGTTATCTTTCAGCTGTAACAATTCCATTTGGTTAACTTGAACATCATCACCATCATCAAATTCTACATCAATTGAGGTATCTTTGAACTTACCTTTACTCTGCAAGAAATCATTAATCTCATCATCATCTTGGAAAACTTGCCAACATCTTTGATTATCCAGTACGGTAGGACGATGCTTCACATGTATCTCGAACTTATTTCTTGAATTCATTGGGATCTTCAAGTTACTAGCTGCCTTGGCAAGCGCATCAGCAATTCCATTTTGAATGCGAGGAATACAAGTCAAGGTGTAATCAGAAAATTGCTTCAAAATATCAAGGACAGCATTCTGGTAAGCCCGCATCCGTGGATGTTTCGTTTGATATTCACCCTTTACCTGCTTAATCACCAATTCGGAGTCGCCATAGACCGCAATTCTTTTAGCATTCAGCTTTCTAAGAATTTTTAAGCCAGCAATCAGAGCTTCATACTCAACCTCATTGTTCGAACAATCAAATTCCAACTTGTAAGAACATACCCGTACATTGATCGGTACCTTATTAGGAGCGGAAAAAGGATTGCGTACCCAAATACCAATCCCAGCACCATCATTGCCGACTGCACCATCGAAATCCATGGTCCATAGACCCTCTTCATCATCCTCTAAGTGTTGAAATTGTGCTAGCTCTGTTTTTTCTGCTTGTTGTCCACTATCTTTAGCTGATTGCTCAACTGTGCTTTCCGGTAGCTGCCTTTCTTTCTGCAAAACTTCTCTGAAATTCTCGGTAATCTCTGGGATATCTTCTGCTTGAACCAAATGACTATCTACATCATTAAAACTATCGGCAAACAAAACAAAAGACTCTAGATCTGTATGTACATAATTAAGAGGATGATTAACCGGTTTCTCCTTAGTGGTAATCATATACTTCATTTTTTGTTCCCGGTACAACTTTTTCATTTGGCCAAACACGAGAATCGTCGCATAGGAGAAATCTAACTGTAGTGTCCCTTTCAATTTTTCTTCCCAAGATCTGGAAAGCAACATACCAAATCTCGGACGAATGTCTGCTACAACAACGTCCATCAAAACATTCTTTGTAGGAATCTGATCCAAACTTACAACCAAGTCTTTAATGAGCCCAATACATCTCACTCTGCTAGGATCAAATGAATAAAGATCGTGGTACTTCCTGGTAATGTCTAGACCCAACTTCTCCATGATTTCTTTCGGCATAAGGTTATGGGAAGCACTGGAATCGAACATCGCGTTATGCAACACAAACTCATGCAATCGAAGACTAATATAAAAAGGAGGCACTTCGCTGTCCGGAGACTCACCATCTAGAGCTGGTCCAAATATCAGTTTCAGTTGATCATCTTCAATATTCACCATGTCAAACATGGGATCGAAATTCAAAATTCTAGAAACCTGACCTTTATAACTGTTGTTCCTCATTAGTTCAGTCAAGGGAATAGATACCTTCAATTTCGAAATTTCATTCTCCAAACTAAAATTTGAATTCTTTTCGATCTCTTTGGCTGGAACCTCTTTCTTTTCAACCTTCTCTCTCGATGCAATTGGCTGATTTTATTTTTCTGCTAATGATGACTTAGTGGCAGCAGGATCAACTACCTCTTTTGCTTTCTTTTGTGCGACAGGTGAATCATTTTTAGGCGTTGAAACTTCCTTCCTCTTCTGAATTGGATTGACTGGTACATCTCTATTTCTAAGAGAGTATTGCTTCTGCTGAGCTGATAATGCATTCATGTAACCTCTTTGATATTCATTCGACTCTTCCTCAAGGGCTACATCATTAGCTAGGATAAAATTCTCATCTCTTTGTACCGCTGAACATTCTGCGTACTCTTCATCTTCGGTGATATAAATGGGAAAATCATCAGGAGTAAAGAAATGATTTTTCTCTCCTACTACGTCATCTCCATCGTCTGAATCCTGACCAACAAAATTCTGCTGAAGAGGTGTCCTTACTTGCTGCTGGACTGCTAGTTCTTGTGCTCGTTGTTCTCGTTGCTTAATCCTGAATTGGGGCTGTTGCTGACCACGGAAGTTAGGATTCCGAACTTGTGGTTCGGGCTTATCAATAGTGAGCCTTTCGAACATCTTTCCCATTTCACGAAGTATCTTATCCGTGGATGTAGAAGTTTCTTATTTTATCACAACTTTCTTCTCTGCTTTCAGTCTAGCTCTCTTATCATTCAAATTTGCCTCAACACTCACGCCAATCTTCTGCATGTCCTATAAAGTAGGTGGATCTCTATCTCGTAATGAATAGGCCATCTTCGGATCAAAACCATCTAGGAATTTTAACAAAGCTAACTTCTTAGAATGCCTCAAGTCATCAGGAATTGCATTATAAACCGCATTAAATCTGATAATATAGTCTTGGACGGACTCACCAGGATTACGCTTGATGCTATTATACTCAGAAGTGATTTGCAGCGGATCTTTCTTCATCTCCCACCGATCTAGAAACTGTCTCTGAAGGTCTTCTAATGTATTAATACTTCCGGGCTGTAAGGCTCTGAACCACTTGCGTAGCCTCCAAAATTTTGGACAAACAATCTCATGGAGACATTCTCTTCATCAATTTCATTCAGGTCCAAAAATTCTATCATTCTAACAATATGCTGCTGAGCGGGCACACTTTGAGGAGTACCATCAAACAAAGGAATTTTACTCTGATAATTAGCAGGCATAGGATCCAAATTTGCTGGCAAAACAAGAGGTGCGAATCTAGCAACCATGGCTCTTGGTGGATTTATGATCTGTCTTGGAGAAATGGGTGGAGAAGGAGCAGTAGGTGTTCAAGGTGTATGCGGTGGAGATGGAGGAGGAACTACTGCCAATTGCTGATCAGATATCGATGGTTGCACAAGAATGGTAGGAATAAAAGAAGGCTCAGCGTGAACTTGTGTATCACAAGTAACTACTGATGGGCCAAGAGTTTTAGAAGCAGATTCAATAAACTCAGGAATATTCGTTGCCACAATAGAGTTTTGAAGGTTCAGAATGTAATTATCAATGGATCGATTAGCTTTTTCAACCTCAAGATACCTAATGAACTCGGGATTTATGACGGTAGAACTAGTAACACTTTCAGATTTGGTTTCGAACAAGGATAACTCGAACTGATCATCAAACTCAATGTCTTCGATGTATTCAAATACAGTAAGGTATGAATGAGATTTAAATAGAGGATTCACGGGAGCTTCTCGACGAAAAATTCTTGGAATCAGGTTGGGATTCTCATACACTGGAGGCAGATTAGGATCAGGATTTGATCTAGTATGCCTTCTGGAAGCCAGTGTATTGATCTATTCAACAATCAAAGGACAAAACAATCTATTCAGCCTATTGAATTCTAGACTCAATCATCCAAAATTCCAGAACGATATAATGTACTGGGGTGAAACACAAGACAAATGTCACGTTTACAAGCTAAACCGGAGATCAACTGAAGCAGCATTTATCTACTTCCGCTAATGCAAGGAAAAAGTGTTTCGAAAGATACCTGGCGTGACTTCAGACTCCGTCTATAACTTATGAAACAAATAACATCAACAAGCAAACCATTTTTTCCCCAGTATGGTCGCCACTATGTTAGTTCCCAAATCCACCTTAGGCTGAAATAAGGTAGAAGAAGGACAACACCAAACCACGCTCAGCCTCGTAGCTAGCCCTACGAGGACAGGAGAGGACTCTCTCCGAGTCAATCTCGATGAAGATATTCAAAGGGGCTTGAGATGACTAAAACAAAAACTTATCTTAAGCTAGATAAACAAATAGGAGGGTTTGATTTTGATTTTTTGGGATTTTTGTTGGAAAAAGGGAAAAACAATTTTGGGCTTGGGGATGAGGCAAAATCTTGCAGAGTTCGAGTTGGGGCAGGGTAGGCAATGAATTTGATGTCTTAGATCGAAATAATGGATGGAAAAGATTGCTGAGGAGCTGAAGAGGGCAAGAGAGTCCAAGGATCCTCTTCAAACTTACGAAAACATATAAAACTAAACAAAATTCTAAGGCAGAGCACCAGCAAATCAATGAATTCTACCTCAAATACTCATTTGTTTAATTCAGAAGCATAAAGAAGGATGGCATAAATATAACATTAATGAAACTTACAATAACATGAGAATAAACATCATCAAAACTCAGAAGCCACAAGGATCCCAACAAGTGCTGCAAAACTCTGGTCTTTCCTTTGCCAAAAACTGAAAAATGTATGTACAATGAGGTGCCAAACTTTTCCCAAGTATCCAACCCTGAAAATGTCTCAGAAAATAAAATATATAGACCATCCTAACCCCTTCACATGCCTCTATGGGTTGAGCTCATGATTCTAGGAGCTTTTTCAACCAATTCTAAACATGGAGCTAAAATCTAGGCAGCCAAACAACTTGCCTCTATAAGCTAGGAAACTGATCCATTCACTCAATTTTCACTTTTTAGTGAATGAATTCTCTAGAACAAGTAAAAACATGCCAAAATTACATCATGGTTACCAAATAACATCAAGATAGATCAATCCTCTCATGAAAAATTAAAAATAGTCAAAACTGGCCGAATTTCTGAGCTGGAAGGTGAAAAATAAGCTAAATTCCTCTATGCGTCGTGCTCCAAAGCTCTTTGCGCCGTACTACTTTGGACCTATTTTTTGAGCACTTACCGAAGTCAAAATTGAGCTCATGATAGCTCGTTGGAAAGCCACAGTTTACGCTGTCAACCCGGGTAAATTTTTGCAATTTGGAGCTCATTCCCTCGGCAGCTGACCGCCCCCCCCCCCAAAAAAACTTCATTCTCCCAAGAGTACTTCTTGCTGGTGCAAAAGGTGGCAGAAAGGTGATTTTCATGGTGTTTTTGGCCCTTTGGCAGCCCATAATGTGATGAAATGCTTCGGCCATTCCTGAACATACATAATATATCATGAAAAATCCAAAAATGTCAAGTTTTCCTCCAGAAGGTGTCCCAAACGTAAGCGCGCGTCAGGTGGCGCGACGCGTCGGGCGGAAAAACCTGTTTTGCAACCAAAATTTTCAAAATGAAAAAATCTTCTCCAAATTTGCTGAAATTTGGATTGAAGGTCTCCCATCATGTCTCATGCTCATCCAAGGAAGCTTCGGCCAAGATTCGGAGTGGATCCGGCCTCTTTCGACGTTTCAGTGCTTTTTCCAGCCTTGCCTTCAGGATCTTCATTTTTGCTCTGCAAACATGCGTGCGGGCCCAATAGTGATTCTTCATATGTCTAAGCATGTCTTTGTCCCTATTGGCCTTCTCCAAGAGATTTTCCAGATGAATTTTAACATGCATGAGGCAGGTCTCTCGCTCAACTGGTGTCATGTCACCTGGTCTCTTCCGGGCCAATGCACGGTCTTCACGAATTCGCCGCAACTCTATAAGTGTGTGTTGATCCTCCAGTTGTTTATTACGCTGCTCCAAGTAATGTATAACCCACTGAGCTCTCTACAAATTCACGGTCAAAGTGTCGATTTTAGCCTTTTGTTCCTGGATGATCTCTTTCAGTTTCGAGCTAGGAGAGCTCGCATCAACATCGATCAAAACAAAATCAGTATCTCAGCCTCCCAAAGGGCCCTGATCGTGTATAGGCCTCTTGCCTCTATCTTGAACCTATACCTGTGCTGATGTCGAAGGTGAGACCCCTTCCATGCCATGTGGAGATAGTACTCACGCTGCTGATGAAGATAACGAGATCCCTTCCACCCTTGGTGGAGATAATACTCGTCGTGCTGCTGCAAATAAGGCTCTGTGGCCTCTCTGATATGTCACACACACTGGAGCACTGATAGGTTCAGTCTCAGGAACCTCGAACTGATGTGAAGGCTCTGCTTCATCATAAACTACCTCGGGAGGAGGTTGTGGCACTGCAAAGAAGTCACGGGAAATGAACTCATCCCATGCGATGCCCTGCTGTGCGAGCTCATGTACCACCATGATTTTGATAAGCGCGTAATGGTAAATGCTATTATGCTGCTACGCTGGGGTCTTCTTCTGTACAAGGACCATCATCCGCTCTATGTTACGGTACAATAAGTATGGAATGCTCATCAGCCACACTCTCGTGAAATGCATTAACAGCCGGATATGATATGCATACAAGCGTGAAAAGCGCCCTTCACAACTAAAGTACCTAATGATAAGTTTCATCAATGGTGTGTACTCATCCTTCAGAAACCGGAATGGAAATACCCTGCTCAGCTGCCTCAGATATCTGGGTCTGATGTAAGGCTCATAATATGCCCTATCCAACTGCTGCCGCTTATTCCACTCTTCACCGATGTTTGGTATCCCGATCGCCTCAGAAATAGTCTCTCGTGACAAAGTGAAATTCACTCCAGCAAGATTTACATGACCATTATGCAAATGAAGGAAAAATAGGTGAGCTAACTCATGATGATGCTGAGTTCGGGCAATCACCTCACAATACTGGAAACATGACTGACGCTGAAAAAAATCCATTGCAAGCGGGCAAGCCTGCAATTGTGTCAAAGAAGTGGGTTCTTCCCTGACATGCCTGCCACTTTTGTGAGATCTCCTTGGCACATTAATCTCAGTAGATGAATCACTGTCCTGCTCATACCCCTGCTCATATGGTGAATCTATCTCTGACATGGTGCTGAAATGTGTTTGTCAACTGTGTGCTTGGTTGATTAGGAAATGAACAATTGGTGTATTCGTTTCAATGCCAAATGTGTCACATGAAATGGAGAGGCTGCAAGGAAGTGTCAAAGTGAACACAATGGACTGTCAAGTGACTTTGGAATGGACAGACATTTACTCACTGCTTTGGAAAATTTTGAGATTGCACACCTTTACAAATGGTATGGGAATGGGTGATAGTGATGGGACTTGTAATGTGATAGGAACAAGAGTTAATCAAATGGCACTCTGTAAGTACAGTCAAAGACATGAAAACAGCCATTGAATCTTGTGGAAACTTAAATTTTTATCAATGAAGGGAAGGGGGTAACAAGTAATAGGGTTTGGGATTTCACATGGGGATCAAAAGGATATAGAAATATAGGATAAAGGAATAACAATGGGACTGTAGTGTATATTGTGAAAAGCTAGCAGTGACAAAAATGACAGTAAATGGCAAGAGCATACATATCAATGGAATGAGAATGTTTTGGCAATTTCAAATATTTGACACCCAATTTTGAAATTACAATCTCCTCTCTTCAAACCCTTGGAGCAAAATTTTGATGTGCATATAGGGTTAAATCTTTGCACCATTCAAACACTAATCTCTTTGCTTCTAAACCACAGCACCATAGCTTAAAATCATTGAACGAGCTTGGACAAACTTACTTGGAGAAGATAGCACTGAACCAAATCGAATTTACACCAAGCGAATTTGATTTTCGGCCTTAGGGCTCTAAGCGCCACGCGCAGACCCAATGCGCTGCCGCCTTTGGGTGCGCCGCGCCTGTGGAAATTAACACTGCGTCTTCCGGCTCAATGCGCCACACGCATTCTATGCGCCGCGCCTCTTTTGTATGTGTTGCGCGCAATGATAACACACAGTCACGACCCTTCTAAAATGCAGTTTTCTCTTCAACCTTGAAATTCGACTTCTTCTTTGGATTTTATGAATGATTCTTGAGGAAAATGGGTTAAATAGCATTGAGAAATATCTTGCAAGAGATGGTTTTCATTTTTTATTCTCCAAAAACCCATTTTGTAATGTTTTTATTTTGGCACTTTGTCATTTAATTCAACCTTCTGTCTTTTGGATTTTCACTTATTTTCTAAGTTTGGACTGATGAAATTAGTTAATTTTTTGCAGGGATATTGGCGTTGATGTTTGGGCAAAGGAAAACCAGAGCCTGCTTTGAAATCTTCAAGACGGAAAAATACATGATTATTACAAAAATGAATGCGACAATTTCTTATTCAAAACAGAGTTTTGAACAAGAAATGTCCTCGAAAATGTTTGATGATGAAAATTCTGAACTGAGAACTTCTTTGAAAACCATCCTCATGGCCTGCGGGCATTTATTAAACATGTCAAAAGACTGAACCCTAGACTCAAAAACTAAAAGACTCTTTTCGACCAAAATAATCATTTTATGACTGTGAATGGCATGAACTGAACTTTGATGGATTTTAAGGAGTTTTAACCAACCCAGCAGGTACAAGCATGAGGAAAAACAAGAGAACCAAACCCTTCCGTAATTCAGTGACATGCTCCTAACGAAATGCAGATGAAAGAACGGAATGAGACACCTAAACAATGAAAATGCAAATAGAGAAATGATCTCTGACAGAGGGCTGCAAAGTCTGACTCTAACAGAACACATCTCAAAAGGACTTGGTCCAACCCCATCTTGTAGAGTTGCCCCGTGATCAGCAGATATTCCACTGCTCGAACTACCAGATGTTTCTTTTGCATTGTAGTATACTCCTGCGGACACTTTCACGTGGTGAGGTAAGTTTCTATTTCATTCAGGAAGTCCGGGATGGCTTCTAATCTAAAAATATCAGCATCCGGTAGTTGATTATCTAGAGAACCTCCACTTTTGCCACTCTCTAGATGGGATAAGTGATCAGACCCTACATTGAGCCTTCCAGGCTTTACAATTACTTCGAATGTGAATTCTTGGAAAAGTAGGAGCCACCGACATATCCTTCCTTATAATACTGGTTTTTTAACCAGATATTTTAATGTGGAATGATCTGTGAAGAATTTGAACTTACCCCCTAATAGGTAGTGGTGGAACTTCTAGAGTGAGTACACCATTTCCAGTGCTTCTCGCTCGGTTGTCGTGTAGTTGCACTCTGCTTTTGACAACTTGCGACTGGAAAAATACATTGGATGATCGACTAAGGTGTCCCCCAGCTGAGCTAGAACTGCACCAAGTGCAATGCCAGATGCATCAATGTGTACATGGAACTGTTTGTCCCAGTTCTGGTGGACTGGTATCGATGCACTTGCCAACTTTTCTTTCAACACGTCCAGTGCCTCCTTGCAGCTGTTCGTCCATTGAAATTGCTCTAATTTATTTAGCAGTCTCTCCAAGGGCGCTGTTATTTTGGCATAGTTGTGGATGAAATGCTGGTAGTAGCCCATGTGTCCCAGAAGTGACCGCAGCTGTTTGACGGTCTCTGGAGCCTCCATATTGACAATCACTGGGACTTTAGCCGGATCTACACAGACACCTTGATTACATACCACATGCCCCAGCAAGGTCCCGAATGGTACAGAAAATATGCATTTCTTCAGATTCAATGATATTTGTAGTTGTCTACACCTATCAAACATTGCTCTTAGCAGGCTCGCATGGTATTTCAACAAGCTATACACAGTCCAATCATCCATATAGACTTCCAGGAACTTGTGAATGTATTATTGGAACGTCGCTATCACAATGCGAGAGAAAACTGCGGGTGCATTCTTCAATCCGAATGGCATCACGTTGTATGTGAACGAGCCCCATTCGATAGTGAAGTTTTTCTTTGCCTCATCTTCTTCCGCTATTCTCACCTGGTGGTAACCTGAAAAGCCGTCCGTGAATGAGTATGCTTCATTCCCTGCAATATTGTTGAGCACTTCGTCACTGAATGGGGTAGGGAACGGGTCATGGACATAAGCATTGTTGAGGCTTCGGTAATCCATGCAGGCTCGTATCTCTGATTTCTCCTTCTTGCTTTGTATAACAATGGGGCTTACCCATTCTACCTCTTCCACAGGTTATATGATCATGAATTTTAGCATTTTTTCGATCTCTACTTTTACTTTTTCCTTCACCCTTGGGTTTAACCGATATGGTCTATGTTTGACAGTCTGAGCATCAAGCTTCAGCATTATTCTCATTTCCCCCATATCTCCTTTTATGCCCTTGAGATCTTCTACTGATGACCAAAACAAGTCCTCATACTCCTCAAGTAGACTGAATATTTCCTTTGTTGTCTGCTCGTCCAAGTAGTCTCTAATGGTCGCCAGCTTGGGTTTATCCTCTGTCCCAATGTTGACCTTTTTAGTTCTAAGTGGTAGGAGGTGGATACCTTATGTAGTGGGTTCCTCTTTAATGTCCCTCTCCCCCTCTGTTTCTTCGAAATACAGATGTCTGAGGTCCTCCAGGTTTTCTTCGTCCATCTCACTATTAATCTTTTGACACGCCACTTTCCGCTGGATACCCTGGTACCACGAGGACTACTCATTCGTCTATAGGTTATCAGGAAAGAACAGCACCTGCTTGATAGCTTGCAAGGCTTGTGTAATTTGCTCTGTTTTTCCCTCAAAGGTGAAACACTTTATGAATTTCCCCTCAACCTCCTGCCAATCTTGAGTCCCTCTTATCTTTTCCTCCGTTAAGTACCAAGCTTTTGGGATCACATCCAAGGAGTGGATGAACCTGTGGACCCACAATTCCTCGGGGTATTCATCAAATTTCCACTGTGCTTCATATTCTTTCATATGGTTTATGGGACTTGCGTCCCCTTTGTACCGGTCCCTCCACTTGGGATCCTTTTCCTCTTGAAATCTGGCTTTCATCGCTGCCGCCACCTCATCCCATCGCGTGAGTGAGTCGCGATGGTTACTCCACCATCTTGCAGCTGTGGACTATAATGCCACGTCCATCAAGGGTATCCTCTGGTCTTCTGGCACCATGGTTTCTACCTTGGCTATAAAAACACTTACAGTAATCATATCTGACAATATTGGGTACCCTTGAAGTTCAGCTCCAATCCAATTGACTCTTGCAACACTGGCACTTCTCCTTATGTTTGTCTCGTAGCCCCCTTGCTGCCAATCGTCCCATGCCAGCTCTGATCCCAATTCCGAGCTCTGAATACTTCTCCAGCTTGCTGAGCCTTCGGCCATCGGGTTGATGTAGTCTTCCCTTCTTCTGATGGTCATTTGGTAGAGATGGTCCAAGAGCTGAGCATCTTCCCGATTATCTATAGTCTCGGTATACCTCGATCCTTGGTAGGGGTCGAACAGTTGAGTGACTCTAATTTCCCCATCCTCGAAGATCATGAGTTCTTTCTTTAGATCAATTACTGCATAATTTTAAAAAGCCCAATTGATCCCCAACAGTGCTGGGTACGGATTCTTGTCCCCCATGATTTCAATGACTTCGAAATCCGTAAATGTTTTCACCCCCGCAATGTTGACCTCAACATTCTCCAGGCGACCGATGAGGGCAATGCAATACATATTTTCCATTCGAAGCTCGATCAGAGAGTATGTCAATCTTGGCCTCCCAAGCACTTCCCAAGTTTTCTTTGGTAAGATGTTGACGTCAGATCCCAAATCAAGCATGGTGTCCTTAATCTGGAATCCTACCACTTGCGTATTTATTTTGAATTCCTTCCTCGTCCTTCGTTTGTTTATTTTTATTCTCTGAACATATTTCTGATCCGTTTATGCTACTTCTTTTTCTCATGTGTTCTGTTTTAGCACCCCTTCCAGGTTTTGCTTCAGCCGTTCCAACATTGGCGCATTGTTAACAATATTCAGGAACAAATGAAACCATTCCTAGATTAAGGCGTCATTAGTACTCTGCATCTCCTTATCTTCCGGAATTTTGTGTAACTTGATTCCTTTATTTCCCCCCAAATGGGCAAACGTTTCTGCTGCTTCCTGGAAAAAAAATTTCTGTCTTTCGAGTTTGAACAGGAGCTTTGGGGATGCTGGACGGACTACTTTTATGGGATCCATAGTGTGTGTATTTTCCCCCGATATTTTTCTGCCTTGGGTCACTATGGCCACATTTTGCATCGGTTGGGCTGCCGGTAGCCTAGGTTCTGCATTACTAGATTTTCCCCCCTCTATCTGGCTCTCTCCTCCCATCTTTTGATGAGCTCTGGCAGTCCTCTGTTGCGTTCGAATTGACACGGCATTGCAAGCACCAGGGTCTCCCAAGGAGTGGACACTCTCTAGCCACATGTCCCTCCTAGTCGCAGTTATAGCATCATACCAGACCTCTACCTCCTGTTCGGCCCCCCCGCATGCCTCCTCCTCTTCCTCGGGGAGCTTCATTTACTCTGTATGATGGTCGGTCCAATCGCTCCACCAGGGCGTCCAGTGCTTGGAATTGTTCTGTGTTGTGGGTGGTCGAGGCACAGAACTCACAGTACACATTATTTGGAACATTAGAATACTTCTGAAGGATCGGACACATGCAAGGTTGATGACCCATACTTTTACATACCTCACAATATTCATTGGTGGTTGGGCCTGGGTGTGCGGGGAACCCTGTATATGGATGTGGTGGTTATATCCCTTGGGTGTTGATTTGCACGACTACTCCTAGAGGTGGGGCCCCCTATGCTCCTGCCGCCGATGTCCCCACCATTGGGCCTCGCAAACGGAGGCATTCCCTGGCTACATGTCCCTCCACGAGACAGTGCGTGCACCACACGTTGGGTCTCGGTGGTCGCACGGGTTTCATTTCCTTAAGTTTTTCTGTCAGACTGGCTATCTGATGCTGCAAACCCAATATTGAGGGGTCCTGTACCACTACACCCCCTTTGAACTGCTGCGGATAACCCACCATGGCTTCTATCTTCATCGCCTGCTCCAGAGCATCCTGTAGTGTGTCGATCCTTTGTTGAGTCAGTGGAGTTCGGGTCAAGGGTAATAAGGCCTTGATGAACCAATCCCTATGATGGTTAGGGTCGATTGGGTAGCTGATTTTCCCAATGGTGTCCTTGAACCTCCGCATCAAATCCCAAGCAGTTTCTCCTTCTCTCTGCTTGATCTCTCACATCTCTGACAGACCCTGTTGGTCCATCTGAGGTAGTTTGAATTCCTTGATGAAATATCTCTTTACGTCAGCCATCGCTGGGTTTTGGTGGGCCTCTGACCATTTCATAAACCATCATAGGGCCCTCTCCCTAAGAGTGGTCTGAAATTCTATCAACTTTCCAACATCTGGTGTCTATCGTGCCCTCTAGATGGCCTCACAGAGATACCAGTGTTGTTCAACATCGTCATTCCCTTTGCCAGAGAATTCTGGGTACCGTGTAAGTGATCCCGCCATGCCTACTTGATTGGGCAGTATTAAAAAAAGGCGATTGGATCCTGGTTCTTAGACAGGGCCACTAATAGTCCCACTGTTAACTTGTGCTCCAATTGGATGATGACTGTGTTGCAATCTACTTAATTCATGTAACTTAACAAAAATTTCACCTATGGGCTAGTAGAGCACCAGGGGAAGGTCGGGATTAGAGCTACTAGAACTGTGGGGACTAGGAATATCTAGGGATATGGACGTCGGCCTTTCTTGAAAGAGTTGCTCCATTGCAATGTGCATCTCCACATCGAACACCTCCTCTTGGCACACGTATGTACCTTCTTCGTCAGACTTCCTTCCTTGCTCTACCTAGGCTAGACTCCTATATGTCTATTTTACTTCTTTCATGACCCCTCCTATAGCCTGGGGACCCACCTGACCTTCCATTCCCTTCATCTTCTAAGGCGCCTCTTCTTTTCCCTTCTGACTACTTCCTTGTCTCTTCAACTCTCTCATCACCCTCTCTCGACACCTTTCTGCAATCTGCACCCTCCGATGTGCTCGCCACTCTCTGATCCTATTGGCAGCCTCGACATCCATACTCCTACTCCCCTTCCCAAAGTTCTAATAAAATCTCTCCCTCGGTCCCTTCCCCTGGCACTGGGGTTTTACACTTCCATCCCTACTTTCTGGAATCCCATCAGTCCTTCGTCTACCATTAATGCCTTGATCCACAAGGGAATCTCCTTTATTAGTTTCCCTCTTAACCCAGATCTGAAGGTACTTTCTACCTTTGAAAAAGACTAGTAGTACGCGGCGGCAAACTCTACTATGTATCCTTCCAAAGTAGATTCCACCCAAAAATCTATAGCTCGGGTTAGATCAATGTCTAACTGATGGAGCATCACCAGATCTTAGTGGGCCCACTTGCGATTGATCTTGCATGATTTCCCCTTGACAGTCTTGGTCTGAAGTCTCTGCAACTGGTTGTAGAGTTCTTCTAGGAAATTTCCCCAGAAGATTTCGTAGGTATCACTAGCAGAGTCAGAAAATAGGACCAAGTCTTTAATCGTCTTTTCTTTCTGTCTTCTCAGCTCAGATTTCTAGGCTATGAACTGATCTAGGTGGTTATCCCACCAGCTTCGTATTTCTCTTTTGAAGATCTGAGATACCATGATCTAGCTCCCCAATGTATTTTCAGGTCTCGGCAATGGAACCATTTGTTGGCGAGAAAACAGGTCTCATAGAGAAGACCTGGGTTCAGGGCTGAGGGCCAACAAGGTTTTCCGTCGTAGTCTAGTTTCACGCCAGCATTTTCACTCTACTCTGAAGAGCAGAGAGTCTCACCCAAGGTGTGTCGTGACCCTACTATGATTGAGAGTAGATCAGTATCATTTCCCCAACATCTAAACAGGTGAACCGAAGCTAAACTAAAGAGTTAAACAATAATGACAGAACGTTCTGCAACATATATGCTTCAGGGAAACAGTTGAACCAGTGATAAACAAAATTTTAAACACAGCTATGAACAACACTCATTCGCATTCAACATCATATAGCACAACAACCATCTTTAATATATTAGTCAGCAGCTAACAGAGGCAAGTCATTACTAAGCTCTGCTACAGAAGAGCATAGAATAGAAAAAAACACAATGCGTCCCAAGGGATAGAGAGAAACTACAATAATCTGGAAGAGAGGAGAACAGTGCAACCCGATAGAGCTCTCATGTGGCTCTCTGCTATCTATCCCACCTGTACCCACTTCTTCTCTGTTGGTTGGTTTCTTATTTATTCTCCCACTCACGCGACTGACAGTTCTTCCCTATTTCTTTCTCGACTGTGTTTCGTTTCTTTTCGTTCACCGGGAGTTCACTGCCTGTTTCCTTCCGTGCCCTTCCGTTGTCTATGCTTGATCCCACAACCGCCGTGACACCTGTCCTATGCCTTTCCCCAACCTTGACACCTCCCTTTCTACTGAGGTTTCCTTCCACCATGTGCTTGCCATCATTCAAAATCTATTGATATTCAAAAAAAGGGCCCCAACAGTGCCCGATCTAGCACTGAGAGTAGTGCTACATACCACTACACGGGCTGCGGGATGGCAAGCACCGCACAAGGCCACAAAGACACAAGTCCTTCTTGCATAGGAGTGCATGAACCCAACTATCTTTAACTGGGCCACGGCCGTGACCATGAACATTAAACAGCAACTGACAAAATTCAAGAATACCAAACTGAAATAGTTTGGATATGGGTCAATCCTGGTGTCGTTCTTCCTGGAACGATTACCAATTTTCCAGCGCCAGGAGGGTATAGTCCCAGATCCACCATTGAGAGAGCCATGGATGGCTCGATGGGAGGCATTGATGCCCAGGGCAGGGGGCGGCCAGCAGATGTCCTAGCAGCCCGAACTCTTTTACTGGCTCCAACGAAAGTTGACCGCCGTGGAGGACTGGCCCTATGCGAGCACCGATTTTACCGGAGACCTAGACCTTCCACTCCTGGAGGGTGTAGACTGGGACGAGGAGATAGGTAAAAATATTTTTAATTTTATGAGTTTTATGATTTTTTGGTATACAGGCATTTTCTAATAGCTAATCCTATATGTATGCAGATGTCGGCCTAGAGTGGCCCGCTGAAATGTCACCAATAGCGAGGAGGACTCCTCTCACTTATGACCCTCAAGGTGAGGGGGGCGAGGGGGACGAGCTTGTACAGAACCTATAGGGGATCGCTCGTGGAGTTCTGGATTATGCTCGTTTAGCTGATGTTCCCCTAGCTTATCAGAGGCACACCGTAGGGGTGCCGAGTCGTCTCCACCGCTTGCTAAGGAAGTTGGTGCGGGTAGTAACGTGCTACCATGAGCACCATGCCAATTATTCACCTAGGCATTTTATTTGCATATTTTTTGAGAGACATCTCATCTCCAGATGTAACTGAAACAAACATGTTTATATGATGCACAGATTGCAAACACTTGACATATATATACATCTATTTTCTACATGGATCTTGCTTACATATGATAATGTTTTTACAAATTGCGTAAATGTCTATCTAATACCATGTTGGCTACTGCATCGATTAGTGTATTCATTCGTCTTGGTATATGCTGATATGTGATGTAATCAAAATTTCTTTCAAGTAAATGAATACGTAGATATAATCTTAAAATGCATGGGTTTCTAACTGAATAATGACCATTGAGCTGTAAAACCACAAGCTGTGAATCTAGATGTACAAGTAACGCACGAATACCGAGGTTAATAGCCTCGTTTAATAATTCCAAAATGGAACTATATTCCGCGACATTATTTGTAGCAAGCCCTAGACAAACACCTTGTAAATTAACCAACTCACCAGCAAGATTGTAAATTACCCAGGCTGCCGAAGATAGGTTCCTGGTACTGCAAGAGGCACCATCCGTGAAACCAAAATAAGGAGTAATAGACATCTGCACAATCAGGAAGACCTAATAAGCATAAAAATGCTTACAAAACACACCACACCACACATGCACAAAAATTAAAAAATCACCTATGTACATATACTACGCAAGAATGATTCAAGCGTAATATTTTTTCAATTACAACCCATTTCTAGGTTGCGCCAAAGGAAGACCTTCATAATCGATCAGCTCATAAGCCCCATTTTTCAATACATGTTTAATGATATAGGGCCCATGCCACATAGGTTGGAATTTGCCTGCCCCAAGCTTGTCATGGGCTTGATCATACAAGGGGACGAGGTCCCCTTCGATAAAAGGGCGTGGAGAAATCGTTTGATCGAAATGAGCTTTAACCCTCTTTTTTTGTGCCTCGATAACCAAAGTAGCCAAGCGGCGAGTTTCATCCAATCTCTCAAGATATAGGAGACGTTCTTCCTTCGGGGAAGTATCGGGCAGTAATTCCACAGCCAATTTTAGTGAAGGGATCTCACATTCATCCAGAAGAGTAGCTGTTGAGCTCCAAAAATGTTCTTTCTTCCACCACATTCCATTCCATTTCTTTCATCTATTATTAATCCCAGGCTCAAATGATCAATGAAATTAGTTAAAATTGCTTTAAGAATGAATATTGTGGCTAACTTGCTATGTTTTTATGTTTGTGTCATTGTAGTACTTTTTGAACTGAAACTAGCTACAGAATGCAGACATTCTGTAGCTAGTTGCCAATTCTGTAGCCAGCTTCATGTTTATACAGGTTCCGGATGTCATCTTGGAGAAAAGCACACATGGGTGTATTCCACGTCATGTCCTCATCATTTGTTGCCCTCCATGGAGATTGAACAGAATTCTGTACGTGGTTCAGCACGTGGAAACTTAAACTAGGAGGTAGACTCCTAACAGGATAAGGACAATCTAGATTCTGTTACGTGATCATGATCAGAGTCCTAGTTTAGTTTCTATTAGGAAAGACAATAATCCCCGTATTATCTCAAGTTCTGTTATGTAAATTTGCTATAAATATGCTCGGGAAACCGAGAGACAAAGGTTAGATTTTGCTTATATTTTATGTTTGACTGTTATATCTTTTGAAGTCCGTGAATACTCTATTTTGAGGTGATCCCTCTTTAATGAAAGAAGTAGCATTTCCTTGAACGCGTTGAGTCAATTTTGAGCTAGATTTCGTGCTACTCTGGTGGTAGAGGGCCCCTGCCTCCTAAGCGGCCTTGTTTATACAGTAGATAAGTGTTTTAATCTTGCTTTTATTTCTAGTTTTAGTTTTGCTTTTATTTCAGCTTATGTTCATATTTTTTTATATTTACTATCACAGCCAAACTTACTCTAATCAACTTTTCCAAGATATCATTATGAAGAATGAGTCACAACTATGATAGTGTAGGTTTTAGTTGCATTTATTTCCATTAGTTATCACAGTTAAAACTTACTCTAATAAACTTTTCCAAAATATCATTATGATGAATGAGGTATAATTGTGATATTGTAGGTTTTAATTGCTAGTTTGCACCAAGTAGCACAGCTAATCTTACTCGTACAAAGCTCTTCCAAAATATCATAAAAATGAATAAGAAGTAGCCGTGGTGTCTTGGATTTTAGTTGTATTTGCTTTCAGTCTTGTGTTTATGTTCAATTTCTTTGAATGATACAACCATACTCATTCTCACAAACTCTTCCAAAACATCATTCATACTGAACGGGATGAACTGTAGAATTCCTTGGGTTAGTTGCATGATAACTTAGGTATAGCACTCCGGAGGTAGAATGCATGTGGTTCAGTTCTATCATTCTATTTACATTTTGATAATGGCTTTTCAGTCTAACATTGTTCATTGTACTTCAATAGACTAGTGGCACTCTAGTTTAGTTTTAGTTCCCTGTATTAGCACTTAGTTGCCATCCATTGCATTTCAAATTGTATTAGTTGTTAAATTTAAACACCACGGTCTTCATTATTTACAAAACTTCTTTTGTTCCAAACTCATATTAACACATAATTATCTGGACAGAAGGTAGTATTAGTCTAAGGCCTGGAGTATTTTTGCAACCTTTTTACCATTTCACAAACAAGCCTTTTCTCAAAACTCATTCTAAAAAGAAATCTATAACTTTTGTGTGAGGCCTAGTGGTGCTAGATTGAGCTGAAGAACAAATTTAGAAGCTAGTTTAGAATAGGAATCTTATGGTGCTACAAATGATCTTTTCCAAATATATTATAATAGACCTTTAATCATGGATGAGATGTTGTAACATTGTGAGTTGATTGTTTGATTGTTTAGATTAGGAGAATTTCGTTTACACTTAACTACCATTTCTCAAGCCCTTCCAAAACATCTTTAATGAATGAATTGGACAAGTTAAGCTCATGTTGTGATTTATTTTCTTGAAGTCATTATCAAGCTTTGTATTTTTCTAGCCATAGTTTAGGTTTTGTTTTGTTGTAGTATTTGCATTTGTCATTTGTCATCCATAATTTAGGCTTCACTCTGTTTTTAACCAGTAGCTTCTTTTCACCAGCATTTAGTTCCTTCCCTTTCAAACATAAAACCATAAAACCAAAAAAATCAGAAAACACTAAACACAATGTGGTAAGAAACAAATACCTAGGCACATATAGTGCACCACACTTCAGCAGTTTACCAACCCTGGTTGACAATTAATGAACTCAATTTAGGAGACTAGGTTGAGCACAAATATTTTGGCGCCGTTGCCGGGGAAGTGTAACTAGGTAGCCTTGTTTCTTAACTCCAAAAAAAAAAAAAATTATGCGTAGAGAGAGAGATTCAAGGGGTAGATTCATAAGAAGTAGCAGCAGAAGCTTGATCCCTAGAACATCACTTGTTTCATCTAGACCAAGAGCCAGTACACCTCCAACTCAGACCCATAATCCATCCTTTACTGATCCTAGACTCCTAGAGGACTTAAGATCAGATATTCCATTAGAAAGACCTCCCATTTCATCCACTGAACCTGCCTTAGAAGAGGATTCAAGGATCTCTGTTAGAGACACAAACTTTTCCACTTCCTCAGAAGAATCAACTATGGCAGAAGAAGGGGGAGGAGGAGTCTTTAATGGAGAACACACACTATTTGGAGGAGGTAGAGGTAGAGGTAGAGGAGAAGGAGGTAGAGGTATAGAAGGTGAAGGAGGTAGAGGAAGAGGTAGAAGAGAAATGGGAAGCTCTTTTGGGTTTCCTATAGTAGATGAAGAAACCAATACAACCATGAAAAACATTTCACCCTCTGTCCTTCCAAACTTCAATGGACTTAAAACTGAAGATCCTGAAACCTTCCTATTTGAATTTGAAGTCCTAAGTAGAACTTATGACTACTTACAAGATGCTCAAAAACTTAAACAGTTTCCTTCAACATTGAAAGGAGCAGCATTGAAGTGGTTTATGAGTTTGATCAACGGTTCTATTAGGACATGGGAAGACATGAAACAAGCATTTCTAGAGAGGTATTTGGATTATTGTATGCCAGTCAATCATAAGGAGGAAGTGTTTAAGATGTTACAAAAAGAAGATGAAAACTTGGAATATTTGTTGGAGAGATTTCATTACAACATCAAAAGAGAAAAAATGGAAAACTTAGATCAATACACCTTAAAATCTCTCTTGTTGAAAACAATTAGGGATGAATGGTTGGATATCCTTAACATGATGGGAAAAGGTGATATATCTCAGCTGACATTACCTGAGATAGCTGAGTTATGTATCAATCTTTCAAGAGGGAAATCCAAAACTATAAAAGGCCCAAGAGACCCTGCTCTTGCAAGGGTAAGTAAGTCTGCTTCTGGGACAATAAGTAGGGCAAAGATAGGGCATATGCTTGATGAATTCAAATCTGATATCTTAGGGAGTCTTAGTGAACAAATAGACACCCTTAAGTTACAAAAAAAGAAAAAAGCTGAATCTGATGCTTTAGCAATCTTTTGTCCCAGATGTAGAAAGAAGCATCCCTTAATAGAGTGTCCTTTAGATGCAAAAGTTGTAGAGACCTGTGTCATTTTTTCAGAAAAACATGAGACCAAGAGTTGTCCTTCACTTCCTGGTCTTAAATCTGTCTTTCAAGAGGAAATTCCTGCAAGTTCCACAGAATCTCTCAATTTTGTCTCTAGAAGACCTTGGCAAGGACCTCAAACACAAGGATTTCATGATCAAATGTATAATCAACCTCCACCAAATTGGAATTCTTGGCAGCAACCTTGGCCCCAATTTCAAAATCAATCTCAAGCTTGGGAACAAGGGGCACAAAATCCCTATGGAAGATACTCTCAGTACTATCAGTATCCACCATCCTATCCACCCTATCCACATTTTCCTCAACAACAAAATCCTCAACAAAATCCTCAAAATTTACAACATAAAAATCAACCACTTCCATTACCATTTCCTCAAAAATCAAATCAGTTGACTACTCAACCCATACGAAACCCCAACAATAAAAATCCTCAGAATACATATATGATAGAAGGCCAACAGTTTCCAACTTATTTAATTACTCCTCTAGACCTTAGTGATGTTCAACTTAGGTCTGGAAGAATACTTGAAAGGAGGAAACCTTCTGTGATTATACAAGAACAAGACAACTCTGAGGGAGATTCTCTACAAGAAAATAAAAGTCTTGAAGGAGACACATCTTTTCAGGACCCAAACATTGAAAAATCAAAACAAAAAGAACCAATAATCTCAACTCCTGTATTAGAGCATCCATCAACATCCACTCCTACACCTCCCTTTCCAGAAAGATTACAAATTGATAGAGGTGTAGAAAAACAAATTATGGTGCCTAATTATGATTTCCTAGATGAGCTAAGAAATGTTTGTATTAAGATTCCATTATTACAAGCCATCAAGGAAATCCCAATTTTAGCAAAGACAATAAAGGAGTTGAGCATGAAGAAAACAAGAAAAAGAATAAGAGAGACAAAGAAAATTCAACTGGCAGGAAAAATAGCAGACATTATGATGGGTAAGATTGCTATTCCAAAGTATCTAGACCCGGGAAATCCAGTTGTTAAAATTCACATCAATGGAATTGAAATCCAAAACACACTCATTGATTTAGGAGCAGCAATCAATATCATGAGTAGACAAATCATGGATAAGCTGAAACTTCCTAATCTTCTCTTTACACCCACATTATTACAATTAGCAGACAGATCTGTGATCAAACCTGATGGGGTAATAGAAGACATTCCAGTGTCCCTATATTCTTGGGAGTACCCTGTGGATTTCATGATCCTAACTCCTAAGAATAATCTAGGAGGACACCCTATTATATTAGGAAGACCTTGGTTAGCTATAGCTAATGCTTTCATTAGTTGTAGATCCGGTGATATGTACATCTCTGATGGTAGTTCAACTAAGAAATTCACTTTGTATCCTCCATCAAGGACAATTACAGATTTAGATGATACTCAATGGATAGAGGATGAAGAAGACTTACAACCTCTCTTCACAATTTCAGAAATTAGTGAAGATAGTCAAATTCTGAATACTTTAGAAAACTTTGAATCCTCTTCGGGACATAAATATGAACCATTTCAAGAAGAATCCAACATTGAGTTTTTTTCATCAAGACAGATGTCTCTTCATTCCATGGATAAATTTGGCAGCTCTACAAATGAGATATTTCCAGGCAAATCTTTAAACATAAACAAGAACTTAGAAAAATCTCAACAAGAAGAGTTAGTCAAGATATTACAGAGACATTCTTCTGCATATGCATGGGAGTACACTGACATGAAAGGGATAAGCCCCAAGACTTGCACTCATCACATCTATATAGAGGAAAATTGTAAACCAGTCAGACAACCTCAAAGACGGATGAATCCAAATCTTAGGGAGATTGTTAAAGAAGAATTGCAAAAATTGTTAAATGTCAACTTCATCTATCCCATTTCAGATAGTCAGTGGGTTTCTCCTTTGGTAATTGTGCCAAATAAAAATGGTAAATGGAGGGTATGTATTGACTACCAAGAATTAAACAAAGCTACTCTTAAAGACCATTTTCCCTTACCTTTCATAGATCAAGTGTTAGATACATTAGCTGGCAAAAAGTACTTCTCATTTTTAGATGGGTTTAGTGGTTATAATCAAATTCAAGTAGCACTTGAGGACCAAGACAAAACCACATTTACCTGTCCTTGGGGTACTTATGCTTACTGAGTATTGCCATTTGGATTATGCAATGCACCTGCAACATTCCAAAGGGCAGTATTAGTAATTTTTTCAGATCTAATACATGATTGTGTAGAGGTATATATGGATGATTTCACGGTTTATGGAAACACATTTGAAGAAGCTTTAGCAAACTTGGAAAAAGTTTTAAAGAGATGTCAAGAAGCAAATCTTTCACTTAGTCATGAGAAATGTTTCATGATGTTTACTGAAGGTATTGTTTTGGGGCATCATATTTCAGGGGAGGGGATTAGAGTTGATGAGTCAAAAGTTGAAGTCATCTCTAACTTATCTATTCCAAGTTGTCAAAAATATGTTAGGAGTTTTCTAGGATTTACAGGATATTATCGAAGGTTTATAGAAAACTTCACCAAGATAGCATCTCCACTCTTTAAATTGCTTACCAAATACTGTGAATTCAAATGGAATTCTGATTGCCAGTTAGCCTTTGAGACCCTAAAAACAAAAATTTCTAAAGCACCTATTTTAAGGGGACCTAACTGGAAGTTACCTTTTCATATTTCAACAGATGCCTTGGATACAGCTCTAGGAGCAGTATTGGGACAAAAAGACCTGATTCCTTATGCCATCTATTATACCAGTAAAAATTTGACTCCTGCAGAGTTAAACTATACTGTAACTGAAAAAGAGTTTTTAGCTGTTGTTCATGCCATAAACAAATTCAGACACTATATAACAGGCTATGAAACTTTTGTTCACACAGATCACTCTGCAATTAGATACTTAATGAACAAATCAATTACTAATGGCAGAGTCATAAGGTGGTTATTGCTTTTACAAGAATTCAACATTACCATTCTAGATAGGCCTGGAAAACAAAACACAGTAGCTGATTTCCTATCTAGACTCCAAAACATCAAAGATGACACTCGAGTTGAAGATCAATTTCCTGATGAATATCTTTTTGCAATTTCTACTCAAACTCCTTGGTTTGCTGACATTGCTAATTATTTAGTTTCAGGAAAATTTCCTTCAATAATGAATGCAAGAGATAAAAGAAAAATCATTTATGACAGTGCAAAATATTCATGGGTTGCTAATGAGTTGTACAAGATAGGTCCAGATTTGATCATTAGGAGATGTGTTCGAGAAGATGAGATGCCTGAGATTCTCAAAGCATGTCATGATGAACCTTGTGGCAGACACTTTGTTGATAAGAGGACAACCTATAAGATCCTTCATTCAGGATATTATTTTCCATCCTTGTTTAAAGATGCTAAAGAGTATGTCAAAAGGTGTGACAGTTGCCAAAGGGTAGGGAAACCTTCTCCTTCAGGTGAGATGCCATTACAATCTCAGGTACATATTGAACCTTTTGAAAAATGGGCTTTGGATTTTGTAGGAACTATTAGTCCTCCATCAAGAAAAAAGAGATATATATTAGTTTGCACTGATTATGATACCAAATGGGTAGAGGCCAAGCCATTACTTTTTGCTAATGAAGCATCTGTAGTTAATTTTCTTTTTGAGTATATTTTTACTTGTTTTGGTGTCCCAAGGGAAATTGTTACAGATCAAGGAGCTCAATTCACATCAAGGCTAGTGGAACAAATGATGGAGAGGTACAAAATAAGACATAGAAAATCTACTCCCTATCATCCACAAGCAAATGGTCAAGTGGAATCTACTAATAAGGTTATTGAAGGGATCCTAACAAAGACTGTCCATTTACATAGAAAAGATTGGGTAGATAGGCTTCCTGAAGCCTTGTGGGCCTATAGAACTACATGGAAAAGCACAACAAACCATACTCCTTATGAACTTGTTTATGGAAAGAAATTTTTGCTTCCCATAGAGTTCCAGATTCAAACTTTCAAAATGGCAGTTCAGCTAGGACTTGATCTATCAGAGCCACAAAAGCATAGATTGGAGCAAAATAATGAATTGGATGAGATCAGACAATATGCAGTTCAGAAAACTAGTATAGTCCAACAGCAGAGGGCTAGATGGCATGACAAGTACATCAAGGAAAAGAAGTTCAAAGAAGGTGACTGGGCTCTCTTGTTTGATTCAAAGTTCAATGATTTCCAAGGTAAATTTCAAACGCATCGGCTTGGGCCTTATGAAATTGTGAGAATTTTTGACAATGGAGCAGTAAAAATCAGGACAGTAGATGAATAAGAGGTTACTTTTCTTGTGAATGGTCATAGATTGAAGTTGTATCATAAACCACTCTCAAGAGAATAATTTGTCAAGAAGTTCCAGGAAAACAGTGATGTGAAGTTAATGAAGAAGAATCTTTCTTCTTCATCAACTTAATTGAATTTTCTGAAGTCATTTTGAAAAAAAAAAAGTATAAATATGAAAACTAATCAATGATTGGCATGTTTATACAGAAAATATAGGGTGAAAACCAGTGTCTTTCTGACACTCTAACTTTCCCATTTTGTTTCTGCAAGCAGCTTTTACAAATCATGAGTGCAGATCTATTTCACTTATAATCCATCTCATTTCATTTCATTCCATTTATTCATCCATACTCCATCTCATTCACTCATTCATATTTCACTTCATTCTATATTTCATTCATCTCATTCCATACTTCATCCACCTCATTTCCATTCCAGAATTTAAAATTGGATGTTTTTTTCTGCAATTGAATAATACACAGCAGAAAATTGCAGGGTACTTTTTCACTCCATTTCATAAAATTGTAATCCATTCCATTCCATCATTCACTTCATACATATCCCATTATACCATATTTCATCATCCATCTTCACTCATTCCATACATCATTCCACTTACATTCCAAACTACTCCATTCCATGATTCAAGTTCTCTACAAGTACATTCTGCAATCAAACAGACATTCTGCAGCTAATCAGACTTTCTGCAGCTAATCAGACTTTCTGCAACCAGACAGATATTCTGCAGCTACAGAACCAAAAGACACTGACCAGCAATTATTTGATTTTGCAACAAAATGTTCCTGCACATCCATGAACAAGTCAAGATCAAGAAGGCATATGAAGATCACAAGAAAATCAAAGCAAAGGCAAAGGTATGAAGTAATTATAATGCCACATCATGAAAAAATTTAGTATAGTTTAGCTATGAATAATTCGAAAAGTTGTTTTGATTAATTTTATTGATCATGCCGAATAAACCTTCCGCAAAACTTTGGATAAAAATCCTTCTATTTCACCATTCCAAAACCCATATCCGATCATCATTTTTTTTAAAAAAATTAAATGGTTAAAGTGCTGAAGTGATTGAGATAATCACGTCACTAAGCATTTAATGATGATTTTTGAAATATCTCCGCGGTCTTTTCACTCATTGATTCGTTTTATTCACCTCACTTCATTAATTCATTTTTTAACCATTCCTTATCACTCCTTTCTGCAGCCGACTCTTAACCATTTCATTCTGTAGAGCAGATTTATCTCTGTAACAACCGTTATACCCGTGAAACAGAGGAAACATTTTGGGAGCAAAAATAGCTTGTTAACGGCCATTCTTACCGTGAGCAGAAGGCTGGTGAATTGAAGATTGAAGAAGAGTTATGGGCCTCATCGTGAGAACAGAACCAATTGGCACTAAATACTTGGAAGGCTACCCTCAAATCCGAGAAATGTTGCAACAAGCAAGATGGCTGCAATTCCTTGAAAAATTTAGTGGCTCCCACAAAGAGGTTACTAAAACGTTTGCAAGGTCATTCAAAGGAGCCAAGGTTGAGGTTGGAGATATTAAGTTCACTGTCACAGAGGCTTTTATTGCAGAAGCAACAGGACTCCTTAGACAAGGAGAAAGGTGGTTTAAGAACAGAGAATTCCATAACGAATCATGGAAGCATATCCTCAAATCACCAGGTATGGATGTCACTGTGTTTAAAAAGGGTATCCCTAGTTCTGCATTAAAGAGAAAATGGAGAAACATGTTGCTTATCCTACAAAAATTTATCACTTGTGAAGGTAGATATGGTACTTTCTATGTTTACCATACTAGGTTAATGATGCATTTCCTAGAAGAAGAGCTTAATTTTCCCTATTTCTTGCTTCAAAGTTTAAAGAAAATGGCTTCAAGTGTCCAAAAGAGAATTCAATTTCTGGAGACAACTTTATACCACCATGGGTTAGTCAATATTTTGATTGAGCATAATTTGAGCAAAATAGGGGATAATTGGGATAACTTCTTGGTGAGAAATCACTTTGAGGAACCAAAAGAACCTTCACCTGAACATGAACCTACAAAAAGAAGCAGAAGATGGAGACCCTCCAAAACTGAAATTGTTAATTCAATACAAGAAAGTAGTGAAGAAATGATCTCTGAAAAATTAGTTCAGATTAAGGAGCAGCTTAAGGAAAAGAGAATCATAAGAAGAGTTGCCAGAGAAAAAGGAGAAGGGCCATCTCAACCGAGGAGGAGCCACAGACTAAGGGGCATACTAAGGTAAACAAAAGTTAAACAAACTGGGGTTATAAACATAGAAGACGAAGAAACACCTACTGAGGAGGATTTTGATGAAGAAGTTCCAGAAATTGATCCTGCACAGCAAGAAATTTACAACTATGTTGAAACATTGGAGAGAAAAGCTTTAGAGAGTAGGGACAGAACCCCTAGTCCTCCACTGTCCGAAATAGATGTGCTAAGAAGAGATAGGTACGAGCTGGAAGTACTTAATAGACATATCAAAACTGAGAATGATATTCTGAGGGAACAAGTTAAACTAAAAACCAGTATGAACTCAGCCCTATCTCTACAAATGGACAAAGTGGAAAAGGCTAATGAAAAGTTGAAAAAGAGGAACAAAAAGTTAATCAGGGCACTTACCAATTTAAGGTTCAAGTTAGTCATCAGAAAACCCAGAAGGCCTTTAACTACTAGACAAAGCAGAAGAATAGGATTGGATGTTCTTGCAGAGGTCTCTGAGTTCATGGAATAGTTGCATGAGGACATGCAAGAATCTAGCAGTGGGGCTATGTTGAGCTCCAAAAATGTTCTTTCTTCCACCACATTCCATTCCATTTCTTTCATCCATTATTAATCCCAGGCTCAAATGATCAATGAAATTAGTTAAAATATCTTTAAGAATGAATATTGTGGCTAACTTGCTATGTTTTTATGTTTGTGTCATTGTAGTACTTTTTGAATTGAAACTAGCTACAGAATGCAGACATTCTGTAGCTAGTTGCCAATTTTGTAGCCAGCTTCATGTTTATATAGGTTCCGGATGTCATCCTAGAGAAAAGCACACATGGGTGTATTCCACGTCATGTCCTCATCATTTTTTTCCCTCCATGGAGATTGAATAGAATTTTGTACGTGGTTAAGCACATGGAAACTTAAACTAGGAGGTAGACTCCTAACAGGATAAGGACAGTCCAGATTCTGTTACGTGATCATAATCAGAGTCCTAGTTTAGTTTCTATTAGGAAAGACAATAATCCCCGTATTATCTCAAGTTCCGTTATGTAAATTTGCTATAAATATGCTCAGGAAACCGAGAGACAAAGGTTAGATTTTGCTTAGATTTTATGTTTGACTGTTAGATCTTTTGAAGACCGTGAATACTCTGTTTTGAGGTGATCCCTCTTTAATGAAAGAAGCAGCATTTCCTTGAATGTGTTGAGTCAATTTTGAGCTAGATTTCATGCTACTCTAGTGGTAGAGGGCCCCTGCCTCCTGAGACGCCTTGTTTATACAGTAGATAAGTGTTTTAATCTTGCTTTTATTTCTAGTTTTAGTTTCGCTTTTATTTCAGCTTATGTTCATATTTGTTTATATTTACTATCACAACCAAACTTACTCTAATCAAATTTTCCAAGATATCATTATGAAGAATGAGTCACAACTATGATAGTGTAGGTTTTAGTTGCATTTATTTCCATTAGTTATCACAGTTAAAACTTACTCTAATAAACTTTTCCAAAATATCATTATGATGAATGAGGTATAACTGTGATATTGTAGGTTTTAATTGCTAGTTTGCACCAAGTAGCACAGCTAATCTTACTCGTACAAAACTCTTCCAAAATATCATAAAAATGAATAAGAAGTAGCCGTGGTGTCTTGGATTTTAGTTTTATTTGCTTTCAGTCTTATTTTTATGTTCAATTGCTTTCAATGATACAGCCATACTCGTTCTCACAAACTCTTCCAAAACATCATCCATACTGAACGGGATGAACTGTAGAATTCCTTGGGTTAGCTGCATGATAACTTAGGTATAGCACTCCGGAGGTAGAATGCATGTGGTTCAGTTCTATCATTCCATTTACAGTTTGATAATGGCTTTTCAGTCTAACATTTTTCATTGTACTTCAATAGACTAGTGGCACACTAGTTTAGTTTTATTTCCCTGTATTAGCACTTAGTTGCCATCCATTACATTTCAAATTGTATTAGTTGTTAAATTTAAACACCACAGTCTTCATTATTTATAAAACTTCTTTTGTTCCAAACTCATATTAACACATAATTATCTGGACAGAGGGTAGTATTAGTCTAAGGCCTAGAGTATTTTTGCAACCTTTTTACCATTTCACAAACAAGCCTTTTCTCAAAACTCATTCTAAAAATAAATCTATAACTTTTGTGTGAGGCCTGGTGGTGCTAGATTGAGTTGCAGAACAAAGTTAGAAGCTAGTTTAGAATAGGAATCTTATGGTGCTACAAATGATCTTTTCCAAATATATTCTAATAGACCTTTAATCATGGATGAGATGTTGTAACATTGTAAGTTGATTGTTTGATTGTTTAGATTAGGAGAATTTCGTTTACACTTAACTGCCATTTCTCAAGCCCTTCCAAAACATCTTTAATGAATGAATTGGACAGGTTAAGCTCATGTTGTGATTTATTTTCTTGAATTCATTATCAAGCTTTATATTTTGCTAGCCATAGTTTAGGTTTTGTTTTGTTGCAGTATTTGCATTTGTCATTTGTCATCCATAATTTAGGCTTCACTCTGTTTTTAACCAGTAGCTTCTTTTCACCAGCATTTAGTTCCTTCCCTTTCAAACATAAAACCATAAAACCAAAAGCATCAGAAAACACTAAACACAACGTGGTAAGAAACAAATACCTAGGCACATATAGTGCACCACACTTCAGCAGTTTACCAACCCTGGTTGACAATTAATGAACTCAATTTAGGAGACTAGGTTGAGCACAAACAGTAGCTTCCAGACCATACACCAACTGAAATGGTGTGAATCCGGTTGCACTCTTCACTGACGTTCGGTAGGCCCAAAGATTTGAAAACAACTGGAGATGCCAACTCGATTTGTGTATACCAATTGTTCGTTGAAGCATCGTGACAAGCACCTTGTTCACGCCTTCAACTTGGCCATTTTCCTGAGGGTAATATGGCTTTAAGCTATCGTGACATAAGCCCAACTTATATGTTATCTCTTCCATCATATAGTCCCGAAAATGAGAACCATGATCAGTGATAATGGCTTGAGGAATGCTGAAACGAGTGATCACATGGTTGAAAATGAACTGTGCATTTGTCTTATTGTCCGCAGCCAATGTAGGCATTGCTTCGGCCCACTTGGTGAAATAATCAACGGCAATGATGATATAAGCATGCCCCCTGGCCGAGTGAAGGTTACACGTCATAAAATCAATGCCCCGTTTGGCAAAAGGGCCTACGGGAATGACAGGATGTAATGGGAGAGGTGGCGCACGCATTTTGCGTTGGAAGATCTGGCATGCATGACACTTTCGTACTGCAACAATATAGTCTTTAGATATATAGAATCCCTAACGGAGTCACAAAATTGTTTTGGAGGCAAATCCCCTCTGTGGATAGAGGCGATCGCACTAGCCCTAGAGTGGGTCTAGCAACAATCAAAACATGCAAAGCTATCGATTCCTAGTTACAATAGATAGAATTGTGATAGATCGCTTACCGTGATTCCTTCGCTGCTGTTGTCGAAGGAGAAGTGGTGCTTCCATTCCTAGCTGGACAGGTCACGATCCGTGAGCTTTCTCCATCCAGATACTTGTACACATGCAAAGAGGAGGGAAAACATGCAACGTAATATTTCACACTTTATAACTATCGATCAGTCAGAGAGGAACAAATGAAATTGCATTATATAATGGACAAACACAATCATGGAACCAATAGCAGAGTCATGTATATTAATATATGAGAGAACGATTACAATCGGTACTTTGACATTGTGATCTTCCTTCGACACGGTTCCAGAGGGACGTGTCTCACAAAGATCGTCAAGGGTTTGACAGAACTCTCTCTCTCATAGGGTTCTCCTTAGCTCTGCGCTTGATTGTCACGTAGCTATAATTTCCTTCCCAAAAGTTTAGCTAACTAGCAAATGGAGAGGGCAGGCTTTTATAGAGGGAGAAGGAGAGGTTAGGCTCCCTATAATCATGGGGGAGAGTCCTATCGCTTAGGAAGGTTCCATGAGAGGTGGAAAACCACTTCCTAAACAGGGAGATCCAGAGCCAAACAACCCAACCTCTTTTTGATGATCCATTCTGAAGTTGTTAGAATTAAACTTCTGCCTTCTATTTGTTAAAAACATTCCAAAACAGGTTGGCACAGGCAGAACATAGGGATAGAGCACCAGTTGGTGCACCCACTAGTGTACATTTTCCCCATTGGCATGAGGGATGCACTGACTACTCGCGCCAATGCCAAAACATGGGTTTTGGGGGCTTTTCTGAGGAAATGTTCTTCAGGATAATTCTTGCCCTTATGCAGAAGGATTCCATTAAGGTGTTTTCAGGACATTTTACAGTTTACAGGTCACGAGAATAGTCCTCCAATGTACAGGACAAGGGATTGCAGGGACGGTGACAAAATCATGTGTTGCTCTTATTTTACATTTGAAATAGCCTTTAGCATAGGAAAATCATAGCTTCAAACATCAATGAAAACCCTACAACCTATGAAAACCCTAATGATCTAGTGGGAGGGTTTAACTTGGTCTTTGACTGAAATTAGGCTTGGGATCTTAATATTGTAAAAATAGATTTTTTTACCAATTGATATATTTGAATATATAGAACTTGATGTACTTGATTGATCTAAAGAGCCTATAGAGATAGTTTTGAGATCATCAAGGTTTGAGGAACTTGATGAGCATGGGAATGAATAGGCTGATTGGAAAGTGAAAGAGTGAGGCAAAGGCAAAACAGAGTGTTGGGGTTATATGTGGGAAAATATAATATAGATGAGTGGTATATGCCCATGAGGGGCCCTTTAGGAATGGCAGGTTAACCATGGAATGGTAAAATAGTAGAAAAATGAAAAATGTGTGACAAGGATAATGAAGGCAATGAGATTTATAAAACTCACAATATTTAGGAATCTTGTTTTTAGAAATATAGGACTGATATTTAGTCATCTAAAGATAATAAAAATTACTAATGACTAATAGTGGCTCCACTTGGGGGGGAAGCTCCTTCTCAGGAGGTGTCCAGGACCTCAAAGATCAAATCTCTAAGTTTTGAAGGCCAGTACCTTACTTGCACTTTGCAGATTTCTTTCCTTCATTTGATAATGTTCTCTTGAAGGTGTTATCACTCAGATTTTCCTTGAAGTTGTTGGGAAGAGGAAATAGGTCCGAGGTAACCACAAACCAATCTTTTAGGTACAGAATCTAGCCAATATGTACCCAGAGAGGGCTCTCTCTATAGAATTTAGCTTTGTTTTAGAAGATATTAGGCTAGTTATAAAGTCCAGGGGTTTTGTTTGAATTTGGATGGTGGAATTCGATAGCTGAGGGAAAGATTGAGTAGTTTCAGGCCATTTGGCTATGGAGTCAAAAAGATGGCTTTACTGGATTAAGTTTATCAACAAAAGATGGTTTCACAGGGCAAGATAATCAAACAGAGAACAATTTTAGATCGAAAGTGAATGGAATGGATTTAAAATGGATGAAAGGAAATTAAGAACATTTCAACACATTTATAAGAGGGAAAATTGAGTGATTATTAACAAAGAAAAATTAAGTATTCTTTATTAAATAATAAAAAATGCTTAAACTAGAAAAACAGGAGCAATTAAGAATTCACTGTTTAAAATCAGTTTAGAAGAAAACAATTAGAATAACAATGATTAAAATCATATTACACTTAAGCACTTTCTGATTTACTCCTTTTCATTGATCATTCAGAAATGAAACACAGTGATATAAGAAATAGATATAAAGACTTTAAAACACAACAGAAAGATGACTTATTGATCCGTAGTCTGACACATGAATCCTGTAAAAAGTCTTTCGCTTCAATTCATCATCCAGCTGTTATCACTCAAATCTACCTCAGGCTGAAATGAAGTAAAACTCAAGGCTACATTAAACCACGCTCAGCCTCGTAGCTAGCCCTACGAGGACAGGAGAGGGCTCTCTCCGTCAATCTCGAGAAAATGAGCAATAGGATGCGAGATGACTTACAATAAGAACTGATTTTAGGCTAGTAAAGAGATAGGTATGTTTGATTTTTGATTTTTGGTTTTTCGCTGGAGAAATGGGAAAACAAATTTTGGGTCCGGGGATAAGGTCAGACCTTTGCAGAGTTCAAGCTGGGGCGAGGTAGGTGATGATCTTGATGCTTTAAATTGGATATATGGATAGTTTAGACTGACGAGGAGCTGAAGAGGGCAAAGAAGAACTTGGATCCTCTCCAAACAGCTGAAAACATATAGAACTAACTGAATTCAAAGGCCAAGCACTGTAAACAATGGATTCAACCTTATTCACTCATTCAATTTAGTTCAGAAGCATAATGAAAGGATGGCATACATTAAACATGAAGAAACTTATAGTAAAAAAAGAAGAAACACCATCAAGAACAGAACACCACAAGGATCCCAACAAGTGCCGCAAAACCCCTGATCTTTCCTTAGCCAAAATATGAAAAATATGTACAATGATATCAAAAGTATCCCAAGAGTCCAACCTGTAGAATGCCTCAGAAATTACAATATATAGATCACTCTAACACCTTTACTCACCTCTAGGGGTCGAATTCCCTCTTCAGGGATCAGTTTCAACTAATTCTAATCATGGAACTACAATCTAGGCAGCTAACAACTTGCCTCTAAAAGAGTGGAAACTGATCCATTACATGATTTTTTACCCTTTTGAGAGTGAATCTTCTAGAAGAGATAAAAATAAGCCAAAGTTACATGTCAAACATGAATTTACATCATAAAAACCCAAAAATTCCATCCACAAGCAAAACTGGTCCATACTAGGCGAAAATCTGAGCTGGCAGCTGAAAATTCAGGGAAAATTTCAAGTGGGTCGCTCATGTTCCAGGCTGAATTTGAGGTACTTCCCGGCATCCAAATTGAGCTCATGATAGCTCGTTGGAAAGCCCTGGATGTCTACTTTCCAACCCAAGTGGAATTTCTGAATTTGGAGTTGATTTGACCCTCAAAAACCTCATTCTCCCAGAGGTACGCCCTGCTGGTGCAAAAGGTGGCAGCAAGGTGGTTTTCATGGTGTTTTTGAGCTTTTTGACCATCCAGATTTCGATGAAATGCTAAGTTGACTTCAGAGGATGCATAATTAACCATGAAAAATACAAAAATGTAAAAATTTCCTCCAGCAAGTGTCCCAAAAAAAAGTGAGCGCATGAGCGCGCGACCCACCTAATTGCAAAACCTGTTTTTTGACCCAAAAATTTGAAAATGACAAAATTTTCTCCGAATTTGCCCAAATTCGGAGCGGAGGTCCTCCATCATGTGTCCTACCCATTCAATGAAGCCTCGGCCAAAATCCGAAGTGGATTAGGCCTTTTCCGCCGTCTAAGTGCCTTGCGCAACCTCCTCTTCATGATCTTCATTCTCGCTTTGCAGACATGCATGCGAGCCCAATAATGGCCTTTCATGTGGCGAAGCATGTCTTTGTCTCGATTGGCCTTCGCCAAAAACTTCTCCAGATGGATGTTCACATGTGTGAGTACAGTATCTCTGTCAGTTGGTGTCATGTCACCGGGCCTCTTTCGATTCCACTGTCTGTACTCACGGATTCGACGCAACTCATAGTATGTGAGCTCATCCTCAAGCTGTTTGTTGCGCTGCTCCAAATAGTTAATCACCCACTGAGCCTTCTGCAATTGATCTTTCAGCTTGTCATTCTCGGCCCTTTGCTCCTGGATGACTTCCCTCAGTTTCGAGCTAGGAGAGCTAGCATCAACATCAATGACTGTGAAATCTGTGTCCCGGCCTCCTGATGGGCCCTCAGCCGTAGGCCTCTTGCCTGTCACAGCATGCACAACCACGCGAAGAAGAAGGGCGAGACCCTCTGACACCTCCCGTGGAGATAATAATCGTCGTGTCGACGTAGGGAAGGCCACACAGCTGGCTGATGCGCATAGAACCAGGAGTCTTTGATATGTTCAACCTCAAGTATGTCAGAAGCTGGTGTGAAGACTCTCCTGCATCATGAACTGTCTCGAGAAGCGGCTGTGGCACTCTGAAAAAGTCTCTAGAAATGAAATCTTCCCAAGTGATGCCCTGCTCTGCCAACTGATGTGACACCATGATCTTGATCAAGGCGAAATGATATATACTCCTGTACTGCTGCACTGGGCTCGTCTTCTTCTGCACAAATGTCACCATCCTCTCTCTGTTGCGGTATATGAAATACGGAATATTCATCATACGCACCCTTGTGAAGTGCATCAGCAAACGAACATGATATGAGAAAAGACGAGCATACCTGCCCTCACAACTAAAATACTGAATAATGAGCCTCATGAGTGGTGCATACTCATCTCTCAAGAATCTGAATGGAAAAACTCTACTCAAGTAAGCCTTATATCCAGTTTTAATGTATGGCTCATAGTGAAATTTCTCTAACTGCTGACCCTTGTTCCATTCCTCGCCCATGTTCGGTATACCAGTGGCTTGAGCAATAGTCAAGGGTGACACAATGAAATCAACCCCAGCAAGACTTACCCGACCATCCCGTAAATGAAGAACAAACAGACGGGCCAATTCACGATGAGGCCGGGTTTGTGCAACCATCTCACAAAATCTGAAACATGACAAGTATCGGAAACAATCCATAGCTAATGGACATGCCTGCAACCGAGCCAAAGAAGTAGGCTCCTCTCTGCGATGATTACCACTTCTGTGATCTCTGTGGGACCCCCGTGGCACATTACCTTCAGTCACCGAATCACTGCCTGACCCTAGCTCATATTCTGACTCTGTCTCCGACATGGCTCTGACCAAGCTATTGGTACTATGTATACTGATATGAAAGCAGTGCAAACAAAGTTATGATGTGTGTTTCAACACCCAACAAATACCCCCACCGTCAAAACACCATAAGGAAACAAACCATGATAATATCTCTGTTTTAAATAGATTGGAAAAGAGGCACAATCTCTGTTTTAAATAGATTGGAAAAGAGGGACAATCTCTGTTTTAAATGTAAGTGAAACTTTGACCAAAGGGAGCAGGCAACCTTCAGAATATTGAACAAATCTTGTCAAAGGGAGCATGGCATCATATGAATGTGTTTGTCTATGAACAATTACAACAGAGTTATAAGTGTCAATGGGCAAATGAAACAAAGTTATGAGAGTGTTTTTATCATTGGGCAGTGAGACACAATATAACCATAGTCACCATGGAACAAAAGTCTTGAACATGGTAAAGTAATAGCAATGGCCACAATGGTATAATGGGTATGAGAATAATAGGGTTTTGATAATATATGCAAGGCTGGATATATCACTGATATAAGATAGGAGAAAAACTCATGCAACCATCCATATTCATTTTAAAACCCTGAAGAACGATATTTCCATGACTGTAGGGTTTAAATCCTCCATTTCAAGTGTTTGAAATCATCAATTATGCCACCAACGCATTTAAAAACATTAAGCAATTGCTAAAAACCTGTTTGAAGGCCGTTGGGGGCGATCCCAAACAAGACTGGGCGCTCAAAACGATTTTTCGGACCTCTGTTGACGAGTGGGTCGCTCACCTCTGAGTGGGTCGCTCGGCCCAGGTGGGTCGCTCACCTTGTAATTTCACACTGCGAAAATTACCCAAGTGGGTCGCTCTGCCCAGATGGGTCGCTCGCGCCCAAGTGGGTCGCTCGAGCTCCAAGACCCTGTCCACGATGTTTCAAAACGTGAATTCGGCCCTCCAACTCCAAATCTCGACTTGGGTGCTGTAGATTGGTGCAAATGAAATTGGTTTGGCTTTTATATATGCTGCAAATATCTTCCACAATCAGATTTGTTTCAAATCTAATTGAAAACCCATATTACAATGTTTTTGTAATTTCACATTTGGCTTTTTAAATACAATCTTCTTTTGGCTTTTCTGAGCTCGATTTTGTTGATTTTGCTGTCTTCTTGCAGGGATATGGCTATTCAGCTAAGGAAAAGACCAGAGGGCTGCTTTCATATTTTCTTCTTGGTGAAATAAGCACAATTTATTACAAAAATAATAATGAACAATTTCTAGTTCCAAAACAGAGTTTTGGACTAGAAATGTTTTTTTTTTTAAACGCTGATGATAATAAAACAAAAAAAATCACAATATGTGGAACCTTCCTCACCTTCCAGGCTTTATGACTGGTATACAAATGACTAAAAAACCCTAGACACTAGGACCAAAGACACTTATTGACATTTTAATGACCAAAAATGAAATGACAATGACTTTGAGTGATTTTTTGAGGAAATTTTTAAAATAGCACTGCAGGTGTAAACATGAGGAAACATAAGACAACAGACCCCTTCGTCAGTCCATGGCATGCTCCTAGTGAAATGCAACGAAGTGGAACGAGCGCGACACCTAAGAATGAATATGCAAAAGACGAAATGATCACTGACGGAGGGCTGTAAGGGCCGACTCTAACATTGGCTCCAATGGGGATGGTGGCTCCATGGAGATGCCAAGAACGGCAGATCTCTGGGGGAGTCGGACAGTGCCTTTCATCCATTGGGCGATGGAATCATTATTTCAACTGATAAAACAAACTTTGGACAATTTTATTGACTGCAGATTTGACTAACGACGGACTGCAATTTGACCAAAACTGACATGACCCAAACTGACATGACTCTAAAACTAGAAGACGGATAAAACTTAACTTGACAATTTCAAACCAACCACCCTCTATCTCCAGAATTATAGCCTTCGCTCCGGGCCCCAGACTGAAAATGAGAGATCAGTGCACACTTGCAACGAAACAAAAGTAAAATGATATATACAATGATAATGAGATCAGCAGCAAATACTCAGAAATAATAGCGCTTCAGCAACCGACCATTGATCGGTCCTCCAGGACAATCATCTCCATTCATTTCTTTGAGAAGAAATGCATTCTGACCCCGATACGCTGCAATCTTAAAAGGACCCTTCCACAGATTTTCAAATTTGCCGTGATTTCCCTTATCTTCATTCCGAGCATCCCATTTCAACACTACCTCATCCAACTGAAACTTATCTGTTTTTGCCTTTCTGTCGTAGATATTCTTTATGCGCTCCTGCAACTTGAAAGTATTTTGAAATACCTCCTCTCGTGTCTGCTGTAAATGAATCATCTGATTAATCCTCCGCTGCATAGGATCTTCTTCACTTCCAGCCTCCTGAAGTAATTTGACCACCGGGACAGCAAGTGAAGTAGGAAAAACTGTATCCGCCCCATACACCAACTCGAAAGGAGACATACCAATAGACCTTTTCTGACTTACCCTATCAGCCCATAATGCATTCACTAACTTTTTGTGCCAGGCCTTTTTGTTGATTTCCAGCAATTTCTTAATGATACTCACCAAGGATTTATTTGAAGATTCCGCCAAGCCATTTCCTTGCGGATGGTAGGCGGTCGAATGTCCCAAGGTAATATTGTACTTAAAGCAAAAATCAACCAACCTCTTAGACTTAAAGGCTGCTGCATTATCTGTGATTATTTTACTAGGACACCCAAAACGTGACAGAATATTGTTTTCAAGAAAAGAAATAATTACCGCATCCGTGGCCTGTCGAGTGGGAATCGCCTCAATCCACTTAGTGAAGTAGTCTGTAGCTGTCAAAATCCATCTATGCTGTCCGGAAGATGCTGGGTGGATTTCCCCGATAAAATCCAATCCCCACTGCTGGAATGGTGCACTAACTTCGATTGGTTTTAGAGGCAAAGGCTGTAGTTTCTGCTTCCCTTCGAAAATTTGACACTCATGACAATTTTTAACAGCCTTGAACACATCAGAAAACAAAGAAGGCCAATAATACCCTGCTCTTAGAATCTTATTCACTGTGGTCTTCCAAAACAAATGACCTCCACAGTCACCTTTGTGAAAATCCTCCAAAACTCTTTGAGCTTCCTCCTCTACCAAACAATTCAACAACATACCTCCAGGGTCTTTCCAATACAATGCAGAATTCAGAATGCAGAATTTAGCAGCTCTTAACTTCAATGTTCTACTCTTATTTCTAGGCATCCCGGGTGGTGTAGACAAATTCTGAAGCACGTATAAAATGTCAGCATACCAAGGGGAAGAAACAAAAATATTGGATACCTGAACTGACGTATTTTCCTCCTCTTCATCAGACATGGCAGCAATCAAATTTATGTCTAGAGCATGCAGATTTGTTTCAGCCATGAGCTTGGCGAGTCCTTGTCCTTTGATCAGCTTGGTTGGTTTAATCTCCACATCATATTCTAACAACGCGGCGATCCACTTACCTCTTCTTCCTTCTGGATCTGCTTGTACCAAAACATCTTTAACTGCTGCGTTAGGAACGTATGCTGTAATGTGGGAATGCAATATGTACACACGAAAATCCTTCAAGGCCTTTACAAGCGCAAGTGCTTGTTTCTCAATGATATTATACTTCAATGCTCCATCTCTTATGATCCGACTGAAGAAAGCAATGGGCTTCTCAACTCCGTCCCTTTTTTGCATCAAAACAGCTACCAATGTGTGCTCAGAAGAAAAAGAAAATAAAATGAAGTCCTGTGTGTAATCTGGGCTGATTAAAATAGGGGCTGAGGAAAGAGCTATCTTTACCAAATTGAATGACTTTACCGCCTCTTCTGTCCACCTTACCTGACTGTCCTTTTTCAACATGTTCGTGATTTCTCTAAGGTGTTCTGCAAGATTTGGAATGAAACGACGCAGAAAATTCATTTTACCATTAAATGACTGTATTTCTTTCTTGTTCCGGGGCTGTTCAATCTGTTGTATGGCTTCAACACGTGCAGGATCAACTCGAATGCCATCTTTCGATATGATGTGGCCAAGGAGCTTTCCTTCATCCATGGCGAAAAGGCTCTTTTTCGGATTCAACGAAATGCCATATTTTCTGCACTTCTGGAAAACAATTTTCAAATGATATAAATGTTCCTCATCAGAATTGGAAAACACGGTTAGATCATCAAGGTAAACAACCAAAAACACATCTTTCTCATTGGCAAAAGCCATGTCCATTGCACGCTGAAAGGTAGCGCCTGCATTCTTTAAACCGACCGGCATCTTTGCGTAATGAAATGTTCCCCAAGGAGTGGTGAACGCAGTCTTGTCACGATCATCTTCCTGCACTAAAATCTGATTATAACCTGAGTATCCGTCGAGTAGTGACATCCTTGATGCTCCAACTACTCGCTGCAATATGTGATCCATCTTTGGTAGCGGATAATTGTCTTTTAATGATACCTTATTCAGATTTCTGAAGTCAATACATAAACGGATCTCACCTGTCTTTTTTCTCACGGGCACCAAGTTTGATATCCAATCTGAAAATCGAATAGGCACGATGATTCCTGACTTATACAACCTATTTACCTCTTTTTCGATTGATGGCAGCAGCTTTGGATTGATCCTCCTCAACTTTTGACGAAAAGGCTTCTGATTTGGTTTGATGGGAATAGTATGCTGAATGATGTTGGTATCATATGTTTTAAGATCTGAATAATCCCACGCAAACACATCAGAAAATGAAGATAAAAATTTCACATATTCTGCTTTTACCTTTGGTGACAATGACTTTGACAATTTTACCATCTTGGGATTCTCAGTTGTCCCAATATTTACCTCTTCGACACCTTTTTCTGTTGGCCTCAATGTAGGTTTGCGAGCTACATCATCTTGATCAAACAACTCTTCCAAAGGAATCAATCCCTTAGGAATGATGTTATCCTTAAGTTGCAGCACATCCATTTGGTTTATCTGTATGTCATCACTACCATCATCAAATTCTGTATCTATGGAGGTATCTTTAAACTTACCCTTATTCTGCAAAAATTCACTAATCTCCTCATCATCCTCAAAGACTTGCCAACATCGCTGATTGTCTGGAACGGTGGGCCGGTGTTTCACATGTATCTCAAACTTGTTGCTGAAATTCATTGGAATCTTAAGATTGCTTGCTGCCTTAGCAAGTCCATCAGCAACACCATTTTGTATGCGGGGCACACATGTCAAAGTATGATCAGAAAATAACTTCAGAATGTCTAAAACTGCATTTCGGTAAGCCCTCATGCGAGGATGTTTAGCCTGAAACTCACCTTTAACTTGCTTTATCACTAATTCTGAATCACCATATACTGCAATCCTTTTCGCTTTCAGCTTCTTAAGAATCTTAAGGCCAGCAATAAGAGCCTCGTATTCCGCTTCATTATTAGAACAATCAAATGCAAGCTTGTAAGAACACACTCTCACATTGCTCGGAACTCTATCAGGAGCGGAAAATGGACTACGAATCCACACACCAATCCCAGCACCATCGCTGCCCACTGCACCATCAAAATCCATGGTCCAAAGACCATCTTCATCGTCCTCTAAATGTTGAAACTGTGCCGGCTCTGTTTTTCCTGTTTGCTGCCCATTGTCTTCAGCTGATTGCTCCAAAACAGCTTGTTTTTCTCTTCTTTCTTTTTGCAAAACTTCTCTAAAATTCTCATTGATTTCTGGTATGTCTTCTGCCTGAACTAATTGACTTTCTATATCATTAAAACTATCAGCAAGCAACACAAACGACTCTAAATCGGTATGTACATAATTCACAGGATGATTGATTGGCTTCTCTTTGCTAGTTATCATGTATTTCATCTTCTGCTCTCGATATAACTTTCTCATTTGACCGAAGACGGGAATTGTAGCATAAGAGAAATCTAACTGAAGTGTACCTTTCAACTTTGCCCCCCAAGATCTTGCAAGGAGCATTCCGAACCGTGGAGGAATGTCAGCAACCACCACATCCATCAAAACATTCTTCGCTGGGATTTGATCTAAACTTACCACCAAATCTTTGATGAGTCCTATACACTTTACCCGGCTGGAATCAAATGAATACAAATCATGATACTCTCTTGTAATGTCTAATCCCAACTTTTCCATGATTGCCTTTGGCATCAAATTGTGCGAAGCACCCGAATCGAGCATAGCATTGTGCAATATATATTCGTGCAACCTCAAACTGATGTAAAAAGGAGGAACATTACTGTCAGGAGACTCACCATTTAATGCAAGCCCAAAAATCAATTCCGGTTGATCATCCTCAACATTTACTGTGTCAATCATTGGATCAAAGTTCAGAATTTTGGAGACTTGACTACGGTAGCTGCTGTTCTTCATAATTTCCGTCAAAGGAATAGATATTTTCAGTTTGGAAATCTCATTTTCCAAACTAAATGCTGAAACTTTCTCAACCTCTTTGACTGGAACTTCCTTCTTTTCAGCCTTGTCTTTCACTATGTTTGACTGATTTACCTTCTCAGCTGATGATACTTTACTAGCTGCGGGGTCGATTGTTTCTTTTCCTCTTTTCTGTGGTATCGGTGAATCTGTCTTCGGTGCTGAAGCTTCTTTTCTTTTCTGAATGGGATTTATGGGCACATCTCGATTTCTCAATGAATATTGTTTCTGTTGGGCAGTCAATGCATTCATATATCCTCTTTGGTATTCATCTGACTCTTCCTCTAAATCAGCATCATTTGTTAGGATGAAATCCTCATCTTTCTGAACAACTGAACTTTCTCCATATTCTTCATCCTCGGTGATATAGATAGGCAAATCATCGGGAGTGAAAAAATGATTTTTCTCACCTGACACATCATCATCATCATCGGAATCATGACTCACAAAATTCTACAAAAGAGGGGTCTTAATCTGCTGTTGGGCTGCTGGCTCTTGAGCTCTTTGTTCACGCTGCTTAATTCTGAATTGTGGCTGCTGCTGGCCACGGAAATTTGGATTTCGAAACTGTGTTTCTGATTTGTCGAGATTCATTCTCTTTAAAACCTTTTCCAACTCACGAGCCAAGTGCTGTTCTGATATAGATGTGGAAGGCTCTTCCTTTGTTGTCACTCTTTTCTCTGCTTTCAGCCGTGCTCTTTTATCATTCAGATTTGCCTCAACACTAACAGCGACCTTCTGCATATCTTCTAAAGTAGGTGGATATCTATCACGAAGGGAATAAGCCATCTCCGGATCAAAGCCATCCGGGAATTTAAGGAGAGCAGACTTTTTAGACGGTCTCAAGTCATCTGGAATAGCATTATACACTGTATTGAATCTAATGATATAATCCTAAACAGACTCACCAGGATTACGTTTGAGGTTTGTATATTCTGAAGTAATCTGCAGCGGATCCTTCTTCATCTCCCATCGATCTAAAAACTGCCTCTGGAGTTCTGCCAATGTAGTGATGCTTCTTTGCGGCAAGGCTCTAAACCATTTTCTTACCTCTCCTCCAAAATTTTGCACAAAAAGCCTCATACTCACATTCTCTTCATCAATCTCGAAACGATCAAAGAAATATGCCATATTGTCTACATGCTGTTGTGCAGGAAGACTCTGTGGAGTGCCATCAAATGTTGGGATCTTGCTCTGATAGTCTGCGGGCATATCATTCAACTGCTGTGGTAACACAAGAGGTGCAAAACGAGCAGCCATAGCTCTTGGTGGATTGATGACAATCTGTTGTTGAGGAGACACAGGAGGACTAGGAGAAGTAGGTCTGCGAGATGTATTCAATGGAGACGGAGGAGAAATTACTATTGATTGCTGATCAGAAAGCTCAGGCTGAACCGGAATGGTAGGGATAAAGGGAGGCTCAGTAGGGATCCGTGAACTAGATGCAATTTCAGATGGTTCAAGAATTTGTGAAGGAGATTCAGTAAATTTAGGAGTATTAGTATCCACAATGGAACTTTGCAATTGTTTATCGAGGTAATGTGAAACAAATCTATATTTCAAAGCTTCAGTAAACAATGGATCTGGAACTAATCTTGACAATTCAGTTTCGGAAAAATTTACAAACAAGGATGTTTCAAACCGTGCATCAAAAGGGGTTTCATCAACATATATGATTTTCACAGGACAGGATGCAGATCGGGTAAGCAATCTGGAACTCCCAAAACTCAATTGGCTTTCTCTTTCAGAACTTTCTTGACTTCCTTGTTTTCTAAGGGTCCTCGGAATCAGGTTTGGATTTTCAAATATTGTTGGTGGATCAGGGTCAGGATTCGCCCTAGTATTCCTTCTTGAAGCCAGTGTATTGATCTTCTCGGGATAAATTTCAAGGAACACAGTCAATTATTTTCAGCCTTTCGACTTCTAGACTCAATCATCCAAAAAGTCTAGAACGAATAAGTATACTGGGGTGATTTACAAATCAAGTACTGCGCACACAAGCCTACCGGAGATCGACTGAAGCAGCGTTTATCTACTTACGCTTATGCATAACAAAAGCGTTTCGAAAGCTACCTGGTGTGACTTCAGACTCCGTCTAAGACTCATGGAACAAACACATCAACAAGCAAACCATTGAGATCTCCCCAGTATGGTCGCCACTATGTTAGCACTCAAATCTACCTCAGGCTGAAATGAAGTAAAACTCAAGGCTACATCAAACCACGCTCAGCCTCGTAGCTAGCCCTACGAGGACAGGAGAGGGCTCTCTCTGTCAATCTCGAGAAAATGAGCAATAGGATGCGAGATGACTTACAATAAGAACTGATTTTAGGCTAGTAAAGAGATAGGTATGTTTGATTTTTGATTTTTTTGAGTTTTCGCTGGAGTAATGGGAAAACAAATCTTGGGTCCGGGGATAAGGTCAGACCTTTGCAGAGTTCAAGCTGGGGCGAGGTAGGTGATGATCTTGATGCTTTAAATTGGATTTATGGATAGATTAGACTGACGAGGAGCTGAAGAGGGCAAAGAAGAACTTGGATCCTCTCCAAACAGCAGAAAACATATAGAACTAACTGAATTCAAAGGCTAAGCACTGTAAACAATGGATTCAACCTTAATCACTCATTCAACTTAGTTCAGAAGCATAATGAAATGATGGCATACATTAAACATGAAGAAACTTACAGTAAACAAAGGAGAAACATCATCAAGAACAGAACACCACAAGGATCCCAACAAGTGCCGTAAAACCCCTGATCTTTCCTTAGCCAAAATATGAAAAGTATGTACAATAGTATCAAAAGTATCCCAAGAGTCCAACCTCTCCAACCTCTGAAAATGATTGAGAAATTACAATATATATATCACTCTAACACCTTTCCCCACCTCTAGGGGTCGAATTCCCTCTTCAGGGATCAGTTTCAACCAATTCTAATCATGGAACTACAATCTAGGCGGCTAACAACTTGCCTCTAAAAGAGTGGAAACTGATCCATTACATGATTTTTTACCCTTTTGAGAGTGAATATTCTAGAAGAGATAAAAATAAGCCAAAGTTACATGTCAAATATGAATTTACATCATAAAAACCCAAAAATTCTATCCACAAGCAAAACTGGTCCATACTAGGCGAAAAACTGAGCTGGCAGCTGAAAATTCAGGAAAAATTTCAAGTGGGTCGCTCCTGAGCCGAGTGGGTCGCTCATGTTCCAGGCTGAATTTGAGGTACTTCCCGGCATCCAAATTGAGCTCATGATAGCGCGTTTGAAAGCCCTGGATGTCTACTTTCCAACACAAGTGGAATTTCTGAATTTGGAGTTCATTGGACCCTCCAAAACCTCATTCTCTCAGAGGTACTTCCTGCTGGTGCAAAAGGTGGCAGCAAGGTGGTTTTCATGGTGTTTTTGAGCTTTTTGACCATCCAGATTTCGATGAAATGCTAAGTTGACTTCAGAGGATGCATAATTAACCATGAAAAATCCAAAAATGTAAAAATTTCCTCCAGCAAGTGTCTCAAAAAAAAGCGAGCGCATGAGCGCGCGACCCACGTAGCTGCAAAACCTGTTTTTTAGACCAAAAATTTGAAAATGACAAAATTTTCTCCGAATTTTCCCAAATTCGGAGCGGAGGTCCTCCATCATGTGTCCTGCCCAGTCAATGAAGCCTCGGCCAAAATCCGAAGTGGATTAGGCCTTTTCCGCCGTCTTAGTGCTTTGTGCAATCTCCTCTTCATGATCTTCATTCTCGCTTGGCAGACATGCATGCGAGCCCAATAATGGCCTTTCATGTGACGAAGCATGTCTTTGTCTCGATTGGCCTTCACCAAAAATTTTTCCAGATGGATGTTCACATGTGTGAGTACAGTATCTCTGTCAGTTGGTGTCATGTCACCGGGTCTCTTTCGATTCCACTGTCGGTCCTCACGGATTCGACGCAGCTCATAATATGTGAGCTCATCCTCAAGCTGTTTGTTGCGCTGCTCCACATATTTAATCACCCACTGAGCCTTCTGCAATTGATCTTTCAGCTTTTCATTCTCGGCCCTTTGCTCCTGGATGACTTCCCTCAGTTTCGAGCTGGGAGAGCTCGCATCAACATCAATGACTGTGAAATCTGTATCCCGGCCTCCTGATGGGCCCTCATCATGCATGGGCCTCTTGCCCCTGTCCTGTACCTGTACCTGCACTGAAGAAGAAGGCGAGACCCCTTCCACCTCACGTGGAGATAATACTCGCCGTGTCGCTGCAAATAAGGCCCTGTGGCCTCGCTGATATGTCTGAACCAAAGGAGTGCTGATATTTTCAACCTCAAGTATGTCCAGCTGGTGTGAAGGCTCCCCTGCATCATGAACTGTCTCGAGAAGCGGTTGTGGCACTCTGAAAAAGTCTCTAGAAATGAAATCCTCCCATGTGATGCCCTGCTCTGCCAACTGATGTGACACCATGATCTTGATCAAAGCGAAATGATATATACTCCTGTATTGCTGCACTGGGCTCGTCTTCTTCTGCACAAACATCACCATCCTCTCTATGTTGCGGTATATGAAATACGGGATATTCATCATACGTACCCTTGTGAAGTGCATCAACAAACGAATATGGTACGCGAAAAGACGAGCATACCTGCCCTCACAACTAAAATACTGAATGATGAGCTTCATCGGCGGTGCATACTCATCTCTCAAGAATCTGAATGGAAAAACTCTGCTCAAGTAACCCATATATCCAGTTTTAATATATGGCTCATAGTGAAATTTCTCTAAATGCTGACCCTTGTTCCATTCCTCGCCCATGTTTGGTATACCAGTGGCTTGAGCAATAGTCAAGGGTGACACAATGAAATCAACCCCGGCAAGACTTACCCGGCCATCCCGTAAATGTAGAACAAACAGACGGGCCAATTCACGATGAGGCCGAGTTTGTGCAACAATCTCACAAAATCTGAAACATGACAAATATCGAAAACAATCCATAGCTAATGGACATGCCTGCAACCGAGCCAAAGAAGTAGGCTCCTCTCTGCGATGATTACCACTTCTGTGATCTCTGTGAGACCCCCGTGGCACATTACCTTCAGTCACCGAATCACTGCCTGACCCTAGCTCATATTCTGACTCTGTCTTCGACATGGCTCTGACCAAGCTATTGGCACTATGAATACTGATATGAAAGCAGTGCAAACAAAGTTATGATGTGTGTTTCAACACCCAACAAATACCCCCACCGTCAAAACACCATAAGGAAACAAACCATGATAATATCTCTGTTTTAAATAGATTGGAAAAGAGGCACAATCTCTGTTTTAAATAGATTGGAAAAGAGGGACAATCTCTGTTTTAAATGTAAGTGAAACTTTGACCAAAGGGAGCAGGCAACCTTCAGAATATTGAACAAATCTTGTCAAAGGGAGCATGGCATCATATGAATGTGTTTGTCTATGAACAATTACAACAGAGTTATAAGTGTCAATGGGCAAATGAAACAGAGTTATGAGAGTGTTTTTATCATTGGGCAGTGAGACACAATATAACCATAGTCACCATGGAACAAAAGTCTTGAACATGGTAAATTAATAACAATGACCACAATGGTATAATGGGTATGAGAATAATGGGGTTTTGATAATATATGCAAGGGTGGATATATCACTGATATAAGATAGGAGAAAAACTTATGCAACCATCCATATTCATTTAAAAACCCTGAAGAACAATACTACCATGACTGTAGGGTTTAAATCCTCCATTTCAAATGTTTGAAATCATCAATGATGCCACCAACACATTAAAAACCATTGAGCAATTGTTAAAAACCTGTTTGAAGGCCGTTGGGGGCGATCCCAAACGAAACTGGGCGCTCAAAACGATTTTCCGGACTTCTGTTGGCGAGTGGGTCGCTCACCTCTGAGTGGGTCGCTCTGCCCAGGTGGGTCGCTCACGTTGCAATTTTTCACTGCGAAAATCACCCAAGTGGGTCGCTCTGCCCAGGTGGGTCGCTCGCGCCCAAGTGGGTCGCTCGAGCTCCAAAACCCTGTCAACGATGTTTCAAAACTTGAATTCGGCCCTCCAACTCCAAATCTCGATTTGTATGCTGTAGATTGGTGGAAATGAAACTTGTTTGGATTTTTATATATGATGTAAATGTCTTTCACAATCAGATTTGATTCAAATCTTTTTGATAACCCATATCACAATGTTTTTGAATTTTCACATTTGGCTTTTTAATACAATATCTTTTTGGCTTTTCTGAGCTCAGATTTGATGATTGTGTTGTCTTCTTGCAGGGGTATGGCTATTTAGCTAAGGAAAAGACCAGAGGTCTGCTTTGAAATTTTCTTCTTGGTGAAATAAGCACAATTTATTACAAAAATAATAATGAACAATTTCTAGTTCCAAAACAGAGTTTTGGACTAGAAATGTTTTTTTTTTAAATGCTGATGATAATAAAACAAAAAATCACAATATGCGGAACCTTCCTCACCCTGCAGGCTTTATGACTGGTATACAAATGACTCAAAAACCCTAGACACTAGGACCAAAGACACCTATTGACATTTTAATGACCAAAAATGAAATGACAATGACTTTGAGTGATTTTTTGAGGAAATTTTTAAAATAGCACTGTAGGTGTAAACATGAGGAAACATAAGACAACAAACCCCTTCGTCAGTCCATGGCATGCTCCTAGTGAAATGCAACGAAGTGGAACGAGCGACACACCTAAGAATGAATATGCAAAAGACGAAATGATCACTGACGGAGGGCTGTAAGGGCCGACTCTAACACCAGCTTAGCCACGAAAAATTTCTCCAATATCACTTTATTCCAAAATAGTCAATGTTACAGCAAATTCTAAGAATCCACCCAAAATACTTCCAAGAGTGAAGTATTTATACAAATTCTAAACTAAAATATCTTGAAAAAATATCAAGATTAGTTCACAAATCTCTCCAACTATTTTACATAAATAGAACTTAAGTAAAGGACACTCAAACTAATGTATCTATTTGGCCCTATTTTTTATGGATAGGTGATGAAAAAGAGTAGAATTTGAATTTGATCCAACTCTTAGTTGATGATGAGGCATCCAAGTCACTAACTGCTTCCTTTCTTTGTGCATTCTGCTCCAACAATTCTGCAAACTTGGGGTCCAATGATATTTTTTTATTTCTCAATATGTAATATATATGTAAAAAGTGAAAGAGGTTATTGTATAAAAATACGTTGGTGAGATAAACCTCTTTTATTTTCCTTAAATTCCTCTCCATCTGGGCAAAATAGGCTCTGCAAAAAGATGTGTAAAACAGAGTTTTAAAGAATCTGAAAATTAGCCTTTAACTATGTGCATGTATCTCTGATTCTGAAATCACTGTGCAAAAAATGAGATAGGTATTTGTATATAGGTATCTTAGGAAGAAAAACCTCCTTTATTTTTTTATTATTTATTTCTGATTGGCCATAATATTCTCTGCAAAATTATGACTTAACTGAAATTTTCTGCAAAGAGTGCTTTCCAACATTGTTTAATATTTCCAAAACCATAATAGCTGTTAGAAAAGTGAGAGAGGTTTTTGTATATGGTCCTCTTAAGAACATAAACCTCCTTCATTTTTTTAAACTTCATCTTGGATTGATCACAATATTTTCTGCAAAACAATGACTAAAGCATGAAATTTCCGCAAAAATGTTCCTTCTTGTTGTGTTTTTCATCTTTTTACCTTTTTGTTCTTTTAACTGTTTTACTTTCACTTTAGATAAAATTCAATGTTGTTGAAAGTATTTTCATCTCTTTTTACCATTTTACTGCCTCTGTAATTACTTTTACAGTTTACCTTTGACTGCTCTGTAACTTCATTTTAACTTTCACTCTGACTTTTACCTGATACACTTTAACCACTGATACTCGTTAATTGTTCTTTACTGTGTCCTTTTACCTTCAATGTGTAGTTTAGGTTTTTACTTTCTGTTTCAACAGTAAATCGTTTAATATCTTGTTTCCTTTTCTTGTCTTTCAACTGTATGTTTTATCTTCCATCTCTATTTGAATAGATTTGATAACACTCTTGGAGTAAACAAGTCGTATGACTAGTATTAAGACTGTTTATCCAAGGATGTGGTCTTCTGATCACCTGTAAAATAAAACAAATTGTTAAGAAAGCATTGGTTTACAGGGGAGGTCGAAAAGGTTTCCTTTTATTTTGAGAGATCTGTGGAGTAAATCTAGAATGATTTTTGGGAGGTAAACCATGCTCGAATTGGTTAACAGAGGCTTCAGGTGGCGCAGTTGGATTACAAAGGGTTTTACTGCACAATCAAGCGAAAATGAGAAACACTAGAGTGTTTGTGTTTAAACGGGTAAACGGTTGATATTGGCGGGTAAGCTTTGAATGAACAGTGGACAGATGGCGCTAACTTGACGATGTAAAGTTTTGTCGTTAGTAAGAGGCGGTAAGCGGTAGGCGATCGCACCACTTTTGGGACAAGGCGGTTTTGGGCGGATGGGCACCGATTCCATACGATAAACGACGCGTGGCTTTGTACGGTCCAGAAAATCGCTTGGCCATTGCGCGTTATCGTTCGGACATGGATGGCTAGCGATATAGACAATAGCCGTTGATCTCATATGGATTGATCGAACGGTGGTCGGGGCGTTAAGGTGACGGGAAAATATACGAAGAGATGGGTTATTTTGAAGTTTGGTTTAAACTAAACTTCGGTTTATTTTTTGTTTTAAACACATATAAAATATGTTTAAAGGTTTTATCATATATTTTTATTATACAGTAATTAAATCAAAGCGATTTACTTACCATAGGGTCAGGAATAATATAAAGATACATTTTAGCCAAAGGGAGTATAATGGGGGTGTTTTATTCAAGCATATGGGGATTAAATACTTTGACTAAAATTATAATAAATGGGTTTTTGGGTATTTTATAAAAAATGAGTTATATATAATAGGAAAAGGTCATTATTATAAGTATTTAAATAATAAATTAGAAATTAATGTGGAAAACGAAATTAAGCGCTAAGTGTAAAGCATTAGGTTAATGTCTTTAACTTATGCTTTTATGAAATAAAAGGTTTTTATAGGATATTGCATGATTTTCCTAAGTAAAATGGGATTTTACTTAGGAAAAGATTTCTTAGAGGTGAATGAATGTCATGATGAATGATTTTAAGTACTTAAGTTTTTCCAATTATTGCGCCGAGGGTCCGGTCCCTCCAAAAGTCAAGGAAATGCCTTGAGCCCCTCTAATCTTTAAATACCTTAGCACTTAGGGGAAATTAGTGAAATGTTTAGGGAAAAATGAGAAGGAAAGTTAATAATTTGACTTTTCCTTACTTGAAATTTTTCCAATGTATGGTCTGCCTTTGCACTTGTGATGAAAATAAAAGATTTAACACATCTAAATCCATCATTCATCACATGTAATTCAGCAACATCATCTACCTACCCTACCTACTTTACTCTACCATTTTTTCTTCTTTATTAGGGTGCACTTAGACTAGCAAACCCTTATCACACTTTTTTTCTTTTACATATGAAAATCTATCTAATTCTAACCTTATTACATCTAAGGGCTCAAATTACACTGTTGAGCTCCTTTTATTCACTCTACCTATCTACTTACCTGCCAAGATTAAACAGTTTGGTCAGATTTTATTCTCTATCTCTAAAACATGAAATTCAAAGATGAACTAGCCAAGCTTAAATTGTTTGACTGTTCATAAATTGTGGCATAGAATACAAGTTGCACACAATTTGTTTATTACATCAGAGCAAAAATTAGTGGCATTTAGACCTTCACACTTTCCTTGACCTTTCTTTTGGTGGGGTTCATTTGTTTTACTTTTTTGGCCAATTTTTATTCTTTTCACCCTTTGATTTTTCTTTTAAGGTATACCCTCTTTACATTTTTTAATTTTTTTTTATGTTTTAAGAATATGGAAAACCTTTGCAACAAGAAAAGGTATGAACATATTACATAGCTCATCAAGTCAATCATGAAATATGACACCTATTAGTATACGAGTCTAGCACTGGCTCCACTTGGGGATGGATTTTCCTGGTGAAAATTCAAAAACAGTAGGTCAGTTGGCCTCAAAATGATTTTGGCTGAACCATGGAATCTTCTTCTACTTGTTGCTTTATTGTATGTATGACAGTAATACTTCTGAAGCTTAAGGCATTCTCCTCAGGCTTCAACTCCAATAAGTTACCATCCACTTAAAACTTTGTTTCCCAATTGGAAATCTTCTGCCTTGGTCCAATCTCAAACATGCATTTGATGTGGCTGAAAATTTTGAATTGAATATAGTCATTTTTCTGCAACCTGAAATCTGATCTGAAACCAAAACAACACACAAAAATTTTCAAACCAACTTAATGAAAAACTAGCTGAAAATTGAAAACTAAAAAAAAAACAAAAATGCTCAAAATCCTGAGCTTATTAGCACTCATCTGCCTACTCAATCTACTAAAAATCTTATTGAATCAGGGAATACAAAAATGTCAATGAAGCCAATCAAGTAGCTGTAAAAATAAATGGATAACTTGATTGCTTGTGATCAAAATTGGGAGTATATTATGATCATGTGCCTTTATAATCAATGATAAGATGTGAAATGACAATTGTTGATATATTTGATCCTCATAGATAAAATAAGTTTGCAGATTTCGGCTAAAAATATTCTCCATATAATCTAATATAGGATCAATAAAAGCATGATGTATGTTAGTTACTTCTAGGCCTTCAATGACTAATTGTTCAGTTGTATTCTAAATATTAATCCTTGAAAATATTTCCTCAGCCTTGTGTTTGAAGGAATAATCATCCTCAATATGCAGGTCAAAAGATAGTACAATTTCCTCTTGCTTTGGAGAAGGAAGATTTTCAAAGAAGTCTTTAGGATTTCGGAAATTGTATGACTGAATTTGAGAATGAAAAAGTTTGATTTCATTTTCATAATTTTCAGAAATTATATCAAGAATCCATTTTTTAATTTGAGGAGAACATTTTCTTGATTTAAAAAGAAGAAAGAAAGCTCTTAGAAAATCCTCATCAAGCTGAAGTTCTAATATCTCATCCCTTAAAATAGCTAGTGATTGTTCTGGGAAATTATCTTGAATTGGGAGAACATAATTATCATCATACTGATCATATTTAGGCAAATATTTAGAAGAAGGAATGTCAACAATTACAAACATTGGATCAGTAGATTTTTCTTCCAACAATCCTAATATATCTTGATTAGATTGGTTGCATTCTATTTGAAAGTCATTATTTTGCTCAATAGGAGTGCTATCAAGCAATGGGCCTTTTTGGGAAGGTAGAATAACATGAGCATCAACTTGTTCTTCTGTCTCTTCATGGATAAAAACTTTAGTACATTCATCAACATTAGAATAAGTAGAAACAATTTCTTCATTATGTAAATATTTTGAGGATGGTTGCATGTTTAGAAGCAAATTGATTTCTTCTTCGGTGAGGGGGGGTGGGAATCTCTGAATTCTTAGATTGAAATGACAATTGTTTTTTCCCTTATCTAAAAGTTGATCATGAGGTTGATTATTTTCTTTAACTCCATTCAAAACATTAAATGAAACATCATTTGTTAATACAGAGGGGTTTTGTGGATCTTGATTTATCTCCTGATTTATTTCATCTTTGTTTAACTCCTCTTGATTATTATGACATTTAACTTGAGAATGAAAGTTTTGGACTTCTTCTAATAAATCTTCAGGAAACCAATTTTCAAAATATTCAACAATATTTTTAAGGTAATGTATAAGATCTTCAGCTTGATCACAACAATTTTCAGCTAATGATAAAGATGGAAAAATTTCTTTGTAATGCTCATAAAATACCTTATGAAAATCTTTTAGAGAAAACAAACTTGCAAGTTTGAGAGCTTCATACCATTCCTTTGCTTTTCCTTCTAAGGTTACCATGAATATTTTCATGAGGCAATCTTCATGCCAATCACCCTTCAATCTCGATGAGTGTATATGAAATTTAATGAGATGTAATAAAGGATCATCAATGTTCTCATCTTGAAATTTGGGCAGATTTTCACTCCAATTTACCTTTGGTAGTTTGTGTGGAAATCCAGGTATGTGATCTCTGCTCATGGGAGCATATCTTTGTTTTATTCTTGGATCATCTTGAAAATCAGGCATAATTAAAGGGCACGGTATCTGTACAACCAAGTTAAATCCTTATATAAAATACAATACATATTGAAAATTGTTCTTAACGTGAAAGAACATAATGGCTTGGATTAAGATCCAAGTTGAAAGCCTGATCTTTCCATATTGTTCTTCCAGGTTCATTCCTGTAGTGGAGTTTTGATTGTGAAATGGATTTGGAGTCGCCAGGTGGATGATTTTAACTTTTTTGTGTCTGATCATTTTCCACCATCATAGATCAGATCTGAACCTATAAAATATTTCTGAAGAAAAAGGTTTAAATGGAATAAATAATACAACTTCAACAATCTCTTTAAGAAGTTTCTGATATTGGATTTAAATTTTCTTAAAGATTTGTTTAACTAGAGGAACTGATTAAATGTCTGAAACCAAAGTTCAGTTCATAAACTAGACCAAAGATAGACTAAAGTAGCATTTATTTACTATGCAATTGTAGCGCAAAATCAGTTCAAAGGCTACCTGGCTAACTTAAGGTATCGTTTGTAGTTTATAAAGTAAACACAGTAACAATAAAATTATTCAGGTCCCCAGTGGAGTCGCCACTATGTTATCACTCAGATTTTCCTTGAAGTTGTTGGAAAGAGGAAAGGGGTCCGAGGTAACCACAAACCAATCTTTTAGATACAAAATCTAGCCAATCTGTACCCAGAGAGGGCTCTCTCTGTAGAATTTAGCTTTGTTTTAGGAGATATTAGGCTAGTTATAAAGTCCAGGGGTTTTGTTTGAATTTGGATGGTGGAATTTGATAGCTGAGGGAAATATTGAGTAGTTTCAGGCCATTGGGCTATGGAGTCAAAAAGATGGCTTTACTAGATTAAGTTTATCAACAAAATATGGTTTCACAGGGCAAGATAATCAAACAGAGAACAATTTTAGATCTAAAGTGAATGGAATGGATTTAAAATGGATGAAAGGAAATTAAGAATCTTTCAACACATTTATAAGAGGGAAAATTGAGTGATTATTAACAAAGAAAAATTAAGTATTCTTTATTAAATAATCAAAAATGCTTAAACTAGAAAAACAGGAGCAATTAAGAATTCACTGTTTAAAACCAGTTTAGAAGAAAATAATTAGAATAAAAATGATTAAAATCAGATTAAACTTAAGCACTTTCTGATTTAATCCTTTTCATTGATCATTCAGAAATGAAACACAGTGATATAATAAACAAATATAAAGACTTTAAAACACAAAAGAAAGATGACTTATTGATCCGTAGTCTGACACATGAATCCTGTAAAAAGTCTTTCGCTTCAATTCATCATCCAGCTTAGCCACGAAAAATTTCTCCAATATCACTTTATTCCAAAATAGTCAATGTTACAGCAAAGTCTAAGAATCCACCCAAAATACTTCCAAGAGTGAAGTCTTTATACAAATTATAAACTAAAATATCTTGAACAAATATCAAGATTAGTTCACAAATCTCTCCAACTATTTTACATAAATAGAACTTAAGTAAAGGACACTCAAACTAATGCATCTATTTGGCACTATTTTTTATGGATATGTGATGAAAAAGAGGAGAATTCGAATTTGATCCAACTCTTAGTTGATGATGAGGCATCCAAGTCACTAACTGGTTCCTTTCTTTGTGCATTCTGCTCCAACAATTCTAAAAACTTGGGGTCCAATGATATCTTTTTATTTCTCAATCCGTAATAGATATGTAAACATTGAAAGAGTTTATTGGAGATAAATATGTTGGTCAGATAAACCTCTTTCATTTTCCTAAAATTCCTCTCCAGATATGCACAATAGGCTCTGTAAAAAGATGTGTAAAACAGAGTTTTACAGAATCTGAAAAATAACCTTTAAATATGTGCATGTATCTCTAATTCTGAAGTCACTGTACAAAAAGTGAGATAGGTTTTTGTTGATAATTTTCTTAGGAAAAAAAACCTCCTTCAGTTTTTTATGATGTATTTCGGATTGGTCACAATCTTCTCTACAAAATTATGACTTAACTGGAATTTTCTACAAAGAGTGCTTTCCAACATTGTTTAATATTTCCAAAACCATAATAGTTGTTAGAAAAGTGAGAGAGTTTTTTGTGGATGGTCATCTTAAGAACATAAACCTCCTTCATTTTTGCAAACTTCATCTTGGATTGATCACTATATGTTCTGCAAAACAATGACTAAAGCATGAATTTTTTGCAAAAATGTTCCTTCTTGTTGTGTTTTTCATCTTTTCACCTTTTTGTTCTTTTAACTGTTTTACTTTCACTTTAGATAAACTAAAATGTTGGTGAAAGTATTTTCATCTCTTTTTACCATTTTACTGCCTCTGTAATTACTTTTACTGTTTACCTTTGACTGCTCTGTAACTTCATTTTAACTTTCACTCTGACTTTTACCTGATACACTTTAACCACTGATACTCTTTAACTATTATTTATTGTGTCATTTTACCTTCAATGTGTAGTTTAGGTTTTTACTGTCTGTTTCAACAGTAAATCGTTTAATATCTTGTTTCATTTGCTTGTCTTTCAACTGTATGTTTTATCTTCCATCTCTGTTTGAATAGATTTGATAACACTCTTAGAGTAAGCAAGTCTTATGACTAGTATTAAGACTGTTTATCCAAGGATGTGGTCTTCTGATCACTTGTAAAACAAAACAAATTGTTAAGAAAGCATTGGTTTGCAGGGGAGGTCGAAAATGTTTCATCTGATTTTGAAAGGTCTGTGGAGTGAATCTAGAATGATTTTTTGGAAGTAAACCATGCTCGAATTGGTTAACAAAGGCTTCAGGTGGCACAGCTGGGTTACATAGGGTTTTACTGCACAATCAAGCGAAAATGAGAAAAACTAGGGTGTTTGTGTTTAAACGGGTAAACGGTTGATATTGGCGGGTAAGCTTTGAATGAAAAGTGGACATATGGCGCTGACTTGACGATGTGAAGTTTTGTTGTTAGTGGGAGGCGGTAAGCGGTACGCGATCGCACCGCTTTTGGGACAAGGTGGTTTTGGGTGGATGGGCAGCGATTCCATATGATAAACGACGCATGGCTTTGTACGGTCCAGAAAACCACTTGGCCATCGTGCGTTATCGTTCAGACGCTGATGGCTAGCGATATGGACAATAGTCGTTGATCTCATATGGATTGATCGAACGGTGGTCGGGGCGTTAAGGTGATGGGAAAATATACGAAGAGATGGGTTATTTTGAAGTTTGGTTTAAACTAAACTTCGGTTTATTTTTTGTTTTAAACACATATAAAATATGTTTAAAGGTTTTATCATATATTTTTATTATACAGTAATTAAATCAAAGCGATTTACTTACCATAGGGGCGGGAATAATATAAAGATACATTTTAGCCAATGGGAGTATAATGGGGGTGTTTTATTCAAGCATATGGGGATTAAATACTTTGACTAAAATTATAATAAATGGGTTTTTGGGTATTTTATAAAAAATGAGTTATATATAATAGGAAAAGGTCATTCTTATAAGGATTTAAATAATAAATTAGAAATTAATATGGAAAATGAAATGAAGCGCTAAGTGTAAAGCATTAGGTTAATGTCTTTAACTTATGCTTTTATGAAATAAAAGGTTTTTATGGGATATCGCATGATTTTCCTAAGTAAAATGAGATTTTACTTAGGAAAAGATTTCTTAGAGGTGAATGAATGTCATGATGAATGATTTTAAGTACTTAGGTTTTTCCAATTATTGGGCCGAGGGTCCGGTCCCTCCAAAAGTCAAGGAAATGCCTTGAGCCCCTCTAATCTTTAAATACCTTAGCACTTAGGGGAAATTAGTGAAATGTTTAGGGAAAAATGAGAAGGGAAGTTAATAATTTGACTTTGCCTTACTTGAATTTTTTCCAATGTATGGTCTGCCTTTGCACTTGTGATGAAAATAAAAGATTTAACACATCTAAAGCCATCATTCATCACATGTAATTCAGCAACATCATCTACCTACCCTACCTACTTTACCCTACCATTTTTTCTTCTTTATTAGGGTGCACTTAGACTGGCAAACCCTTATCACACTTTTTTTCTTTTACATATGAAAATCTATCTAATTATAACCTTATTACATCCAAGGGCTCAAATTAAAATGTTGAGCTCCTTTTACTCACTCTACCTATCTACTTATCTGCCAAGATTAAACAGTTTTGTCAGTTTTTATTCTCTATCTCTAAAACATGAAATTGAAAAATGAACTAGCCAAGCTTAAATTGTTTGACTGTTCATAAATTGTGGCATAGAATACAAGTTGCACACAATTTGTTTATTACATCAGAGCAAAAAGTAGTGGCATTTAGACCTGCACACTTTCCTTGGCCTTTCTTTTGGTGGGGTTCATTTCTTTCACTTTTTTGGCCAATTTTTATTCTTTTCACCCTTTGATTTTTATTTTAGGGTATACCCTCTTTACATTTTTTAATTTTTTTTTGATTTTTTAAGAATATGGAAAACCTTTGCAACAAGAAAAGGTATGAACATATTACATAGCTCATCAAGTCAATCATGAAATATGACACCTATTGGTATAGGAGTCTAACACTGGCTCCACTTGGGGATGGCTTTTCCTGGTGAAAAGTCAAGAACAGCAGGTCAGTTGGCCTCAAAATGATTTTGGTTGAACCATGGAATCTTCTTCTACTTGTTGCTTTATTGTATGTATGACAGTAATACTTCTGAAGCTTAGGGCCTTATCCTCGGGCATCAACTCCAATAAGTTACTATCCACTTAAAACTTTGTTTCCCAATTGGAAATGTTTTGCCTTGGTCCAATCTCAAACATGCATTTGCTGTGGCTGAAATTTTTGAATTGAATATAGTCCTTTTTCTGCAATCTAAAATCTAATCTGAAACTAAAACAACACACAAAACTTTTCAAACCAACTTAATGAAAAACTAGCTGAAAATTAAAAACTAAAAAAAAAAACAAAAATGCTCAAAATCCTGAGCTTATTAGCACTCATCTACCTACTCAATCTACTAAAAATCTTATTGAATAAGGTAATACAAAAATTTCAATTAAGCCAATCAAGTAGCTGTAAAAATAAATTGATAACTTGATTGCTTGCGATCAAAATTGGGAGTATATTATGATCATGTGCCTTTATAATCAATGATAAGATGTGAAATGACAATTGTTGATATATTTGATCCTCATAGATAAAATAAGTTTGCAGATTTCGGCTAAAAATATTCTCCATATAATCTAATATAGGATCAATAAAAGCATGATGTATGTTATTTACCTCTAGGCCTTCAATGACTAATTGTTCAGTTGTATTCTGAATATTAATCCTTGAAACTATTTCCTCAGTCTTGTGTTTGAAAGAATAATCATCCTCAATATGCAGGTCAAAAGATAGTACAATTTCCTATTGCTTTGGAGAAGGAATATTTTCAAAGAAGTCTTTAGGATTTCGGAAATTGTATGACTAAATTTGAGAATGCAAAAGTTTGATTTCATTTTCATAATTTTCAGAAATTATATCAAGAATCCATTTTTTAATTTGAGGAGAACATTTTCTTGATTTAAAAATAAGAAAGAAAGCTCTTAGAAAATCCTCATCAAGCTGAAGTTCTAATATCTCATCCCTCAAAATAGCTAGTGATTATTCTGGGAAATTATCTTGAATTGGGAAAATATAATTATCATCATACTGATCATATTTAGGCAAATCCTCAGAAGAAGGAATGTCATCAATTATAAACATTGGATCAGCAGATTTTTCTTCCAAAAATCCTAATATATCTTGATCAGATTGGTTACATTCTTTTTGAAAGTCATTATTTTGCTTAATAAGAGTGCTATCAAGCATGGGCATTTTTGGGAAGGTAGAATAACATGAGCATCAACTTGTTCTTTTGTCTCTTCATGGATAAAAACTTGTGTACATTCATCAACATTAGAAGAAGTAGAAACAATTTCTTCATTATGTAAATATTTTGAGGATGGTTGCATGTTTAGAAGAAAATTTATTTCTTCTTCGGTGAGGGGGGGTAGGAATCTCTGAATTCTTAGATTGAAATGACAATTTTTTTTTCCCTTATCTAAAAGTTGATCATGAGGTTGATTATTTTCTTTAACTCCATTCAAAACATTAAATGAAACACCATTTGTTAATACAGAGGGGTTTTTTGGATCTTGATTTATCTCGTGATTTATTTCATCTTTGTTTAACTCCTCTTGATTATTATGACATTTAACTTGAGAATGAAAGTTTTGGACTTCTTCTAATAAATATTCAAGAAACCAATTTCAAAAATCTTCATCAATGTTTTTAAGGTAATGTATAAGATCTTTAGCTTGATCACAACAATTTTCAGCTAATGATAAAGATGGAAAATCTTCTTTGTAATGCTCATAAAATACCTTATGAAAATCTTTTAGAGAAAACAAACTTTCAGGTTTAAGAGCTTCATACCATTCCCTTGCTTTTCCTTCTAAGGTTACCATGAATATTTTCATGAGGCAATCTTCATGCCAATCACCCTTCAATTTTGATGAGTGTATATGAAATTTAATGAGATGTAATAAAGGATCATCAATGTTCTCATCTTGAAATTTGGGTAGATTTTCACTCCAATTTACCTTTGGTAGTTTGTGTGGAAATCCAGGTATGTGATCTCTGCTCATGGGAGCATATCTTTGTTTTATTCTTGGATCATCTTGAAAATCAGCCATAATGAAAGGGCACGGTATCTGTACAACCAAGTTAAATCCTTATATAAAATACAATACATATTGAAAACTGTTCTTAACGTGAAAGAACATAATGTCTTGGATTAAGATCCAAGTTGAAAGTCTGATCTTTTCATATTGTTCTTCCAGGTTCATTCCTCCAGTGGAGTCTTGATTGTGAAATGGATTTGGAGTCGCCAGGTGGATGATTTTAACCTTTGTGTGTCTGATCATTGTCCACCATCATAGATCAGATCTGAACCTGTAAAATATTTCTGAAGAAAAAGGTTTAAATGGAATAAATAATATAACTTCAACAATCTCTTTAAGAAGTTTCTGATATTGGATTTAAATTTTCTTAAAGATTTATTTAACTAGAGGAACTGATTAAATGTCTGGAACCAAAGTTCAGTTCATAAACTAGATCGGAGATAGACTGATGTAGCATTTATTTACTATGCAATTGCAGAGCAAAAGCAGTTCAAAGGCTACCTGGCTAACTTCAGGCTCCGTCTGTAGTTTATAAAGTAAACACAGTAACAATAAAATTATTCAGGTCCCCAGTGGAGTCGCCACTATGTTATCACTCAAATTTTCCATGAAGTTGTTGGGAAGAGGAAAGGGGTCTGAGGTGTTGGGAAAAATACTGAGAGGGGGGGGGTGAATCAGTATTTACTGCATATTCAAAACTTTCACTTTTTCCTGCTTCTAAAATGCATACGCTACTTTCCTGAACCAGACTTGCGTATATACGCGGATACCCTTTACGAAACTCGCGTATACACAGATATCTATTTATGTCATTAATTCTTCACTTAAACCATTCCTTCATTTATTCATCAGATATTCAATAAGCAGTAAACATGTGCAGTAAGAACAGAATAAATCATCACACAAAGCATCACACATGAACACCAGGATTTTTAGGTGGAAACCCAAGTCGGGAGAAAACCACCGCTGCAGTTACTCAGCCTTCAATATTTTATTATAGAGAAAACATCTTACAACATATGTGCTGGCGCAGACTTGACCAGCACGCAGGCACCCACCTGCGCTCGTTTACCAGCCTCTCCTGGAAGGGAGCTACGACCCCCTGACTCGTTTACCAGCCTTTCCTGGAAGGGAGCTACGACCCCCTGATCTCGTTTACCAGCCTCTCCTGGAAGGGAGCTACAACCCCCTGACTGAAGGCTACAACCCTCAGCACCACCTTGGACCACGTTTCATCAATTTTCACACTGGATCCAACCACTTCAATAGAACACAACTTGCCGGCCACAATTCATCATATTTCCAGACAGAACCCTTTCCATACTTTTAAGTACACATATATCATCAACGGATACATATCAACACGGGTCGGATAGCGAACGGGATCAGATATTTCATGCCTTGCTTCGACAAACCTTAGTTGCATACGCGCTACTTCACACGATGTCGGCGTATATACGTGCTTTCCGTCCACACAAACCGACGTATACCCACGGTGTATATTTTATTGCGCATGCGCGCTTTCTCTTCGTTCGAGACCGCGTATATACGCGCTTCCTCACGCTATGCAGTAGCGTGTAGATCTTCAATTATTACGGAGCGACATACATCATCGGATCGGATATTCGGTTCGGATCTACCCTTTTGCTTCGGACGGATGTTCGCCAAGATGCTGCAGCCTCATCACGGATCTAAGCCTTCCCATAATCGGATCTAGAAAATACAAGAGCAGTCGGATCTAGATCCCCCTTCTAGATTTATCATTCAAGTGTAACCTTTTCCATTCGGATATACTCTGCGAGAAGTATTCATTCAAGCTCAGATATCTTGCTCCCACACTCATGATTTTCACAATGAAATTCTTCTCCTTATATAGGTTTACCCTTTTCAATACCATGAGCCCCTTTTTCAATACCATGGGCCAGACAATACCATGAGCCCAAAAACTACTCGGACGGGGTCAATTAGGCGGATCATTACCCAATACAATGGGTCAATACCATGGTGGTTGCCCTTGGTTTTGCACTTTTCTAGCGCTTTTGCCCATACGCGACTTGGCACGTTATTTTCAGCGTCGCATACGCGACTTCCCCTAGGCCAATGCGTATATACAAAAGAGACATACTCTTTTCATTATATTTTGAGCACATTCTAAATTCCTTTCTTCATTGCCTTACTTACACACGTAGAAACATCATATTTTTTCTTCATCGGGAACATTCTCTCAAGCACAACTTCATCAAGTAAGTTGTCATCATCTTCATCAAGTGGGTTGCTTTTTCAGAGGACAACACTCGGCATCATACTGTCAATAAACATCAGATTACCAAGTCCATCGAAAGTCAAGAATAACTTCATCGGGTGGATTGCCATCAAGGACAACACATGTCAACGATCGCATGTCTTCATCTCCATTCGGTGGGTTGCCATCAAGGACAACTCTTCATCTTACTTCAACAATCTCCCCCTTTGGACTTGATGGCAACCATGATGGTGTTTGGTTATTGGTTACCACAAACGAGATAGATACTATGTCACTCTCCCAAAATATGTCACGTCATTATCTTCTCTTTATTCAAACACCCCATGTCACTATGTCACTCTCCCCCTTTGACATCAAGGGCAAAGGGTGGATCAAGAACCAACATTCTCCCCTTTTCTCCTCATGTGGAAGAAACATTCTGAGATCCGATATGTGCTGAAGTGGCCCAAGCTCCCCACCGAGTTCATCTTGAAATCTTCAACATATTTTTCAATAAAGTACATGACTCTTCCAATCACCAAAGACTCATACTTACAACAAATATCCAACCAAGTGGATTTACATATGAGACTCAAGTACCCAACCAAGTGGGTTTACACAAATTGACTCAGCTACCCAACCAAGTGGGTTTACAAATTTGACAAGTTCATACATGACTGAATATTACAATTTTTACATCATGGGTCTCAACAAGACCTTTTCACCAAAATATAAATATGATCATTTATGACCAACACCAGAAAGTCCTCAAGAAAGAGAACATATTTCAGAACCATAATAATGCCAACACTGCATTATACTCAGCAAAGCTAATGCTCCCCCTGAATCTGTGCAACCAAGCAATCTTTCCAAATGACTAAGGCTCCCCCTTAGTTTGTGCATCCTAAAAACTTCCACCAACAAATCATCAATGAATCTTCATCAAAACATTAGAAACAGAATTATGAGAACTGGAATACCACCAGAGATACCAAACAGTATCAGAGATACCAAACAGCACTGCAGCTGTGCTGAGGAAAGCTGATCCCACCAAAAATTTCCAGCAACCAAACATACGCGGTTTTCTGTGCAGGAACTCGCGTATATACGCGACTGTGTTTCAGGAAACCCGCGTATCCCAAGCCATCTTCTAAAATTTATGCAGATTTTTTCTTTTGACTGGCAGAGAACACTCCCAGCTTCTGTCTTAGATACTCGAACGCTTCCCTGGGTAGAGGTTTGGTAAAGATATCAGCAACTTGTTCTTTGGAGGGAACATATTCCAACTTCACCTTTTGCTCAAGCACTTGTTCACGTAAGAAGTGATACTTGATGGGAATGTGCTTGGTCTTCGAATGCATAACAGGATTCTTTGAAATACTGATGGCACTTTTATTGTCACACTTAATGGGGACAGGAGGTGTACATTTGATTTGGAAATCTTGTAAGGTTTGCATCATCCAAAGGAGTTGAGTGCAACAAGATGCGGCAGCCACATATTCTGCTTCTGCTGTAGATAAGGCAATAGAATTTTGCTTCTTGCTGAACCAAGATACTAACCGGGGCCCCATGTAGAATGCACCACCACTAGTGCTTTTCCGATCATCAATACTTCCAGCCCAATCTGCATCAGTGTAAGCATGAAGAGTAAGATCAGCATTCTTTGGATACCATAGACCAAAGTCTTGAGTTCCTTGTAGATATTTGAATATCCTTTTGACAGCCTGAAGGTGAGACTCTTTTGGATTAGCTTGGAATCGTCCAACAATCCCAACAGCATGCATAATGTCTGGTCTGGTCCCAGTGAGATAAAGTAGACTTCCAATCATCGATCTGTATTCTGGTTGATTCACAGTGGGAGAATCATCATTAGAACTGAGACTGCATCCGGTTATCATTGGTGTACTTACAGTTTTGGATTCTTCCATGCCATACTTCTTCATAATTTGCTTAAGATATTTGTTTGTGATAGAATATAATTATCTCACAGATTGATGCACTTGGTGTCAATATGTTGAATGTTAGTTCCCCAAGTAAAGACATTTCAAATTCTTGCTGCATGACAGAAGCAAATTTTTGACTCATAGATTCTTCGTTACTCCCAAAAATGATATCATCAACATATACAACTACAATTAATAGTTTATCATTTTCAACTTTTGTGTATAAGTTGCTATCAGCAGACCCCTTTGAAAATCCTTGTTGATGAAGATATTTGTCAAGACGATAATACCAAGCCCTTGGAGCTTGTTTGAGTCCATACAAAGCCTTTTTAAGTCTACAAACAAGATTTGCATCATTTCCCAAAATGAATCCTTCCAGTTGTTCTATATATACTTCTTCTTCTAGATCACCATTAAGAAAAGCAGACTTAACATCCATTTGATAAACTTTGATTCGTTGATAGCTTGAGAAAGCAAGAAACATTCTTATGGCTTCAAGTCGAGCTACAGGAGCAAAAGTTTCTTCAAAGTCTATACCTTCTTGCTGAGTATACCCCTTGCGAACTAGTCTAGCTTTGTTCCTTACAACATCCCCATTCTCATTTAACTTGTTCTTGAAGATCCATTTAGTTCCAATGACATTTTTATCATGAGGTCTTGGTACCAAATCCCAAGTGTCATTCTTTTCAATTTGCTCAATTTCTTCATCCATGGCATTATTCCAACATTCATATTTGATAGCTTCATTGACATTGTGTGGTTCAATTGTGGATAGAAGTGCCAAATTACCAGAAGATCCCGCAAGAGTTCTCCTTGTTCGTACACCTGATTCCTTGTCTCCCAAAATTTGAGATTCAGGATGATTCTTTTGAACATATCTGGATGGAGCTTTTTCAGATAGATCATTTTCAGGTTCTTCGTTGGATTCACTGCCTATATTTCCATCTGATGTAGAAGGCCATATGTCGCTATCATCTTCTTCTGTTGTTTGTTTTTCTTCTTTAGAAGCTGCAGGAGACTCATCAATAACAACATCAATACATTCAACAACCTTTTGAAGCCTCTTATTGTAACATGTGAATGCTTTGCATGAAGATGAGTAACCAAGAAGTATCCCTTCATCTGATCTAGGTTCAAACTTGCCAAGCTTTTCATCATTATTTTTGATAAAGCATCTACTTCCAAAAACTCTAAAATGCTTTACAGTGAGAGACTTACCATACCAGAGTTCATATGGAGTTTTGTCACTATTTACCCGAACATGAGCTTTGTTGAGAATGTTAACCGCTGTACGTGCTGCTTCACTCCAGAACATGTCAGGAACATTAGAGTCGGCCATCATAGCTCTAGCCATTTGAACAATTGTTCTATTCATTCTTTCTGCTACACCATTTTGTTGTGGAGTGCCTGCTACAGAGAATTGTCTTTTAATGCCATGTTGTTCACAAAATTCAAAGAATTCATTTGATGAATATTCTCCAAATCGATCAGATCTAAGACACTTGATTTTTGAATCCAATTCATTTTCTACCAGAGCTTTGAACTTCTGAAATTTTTCAAAAGCTTCATCTTTGTGTTTAATAAATGCGATCTCACACATTCTGGAGTAGTCATCGATAAATAGGATATAGTATTCTTCCCCATGTAATGACCTTTTCCTCATAGGTCCACAGATGTCAGTATGAATGAGTTCAAGAGGCTTACTTGATGATCCTTCTTTGGCATTAAATCGAACTCTGGTCTGCTTACCAAATTGACAAGATTTGCATGTGGTACTTTCTGGAAGATTGACCTTGGGAAGATCACGAACAGCTTGAAGTCTGCTTGCTTTGTTGATTTGAGAGAAACTCAGATGCCCCAGCCTTCTATGCCATAGCCAATTTTCTGAAGACTTGCTCAAGTAACATTGATCTATGCCGTTTAGTACATACAAGTTGCTTGGATTTCTTTTTCCTTTTATAATGATTTTACCTGTATCAAGATCACGAACCACACATTCTTTGGAACTGAAGACCACTTCTGCTCCTTGATCACACATTTGACTAACACTTAACAGGTTATGCCTTAATCCATCCATATACATGACATCTTTAGCCTTCACCTTTTCTTTTAGAAAAACTGACCCTTTTCCTTTAATTACAACAGGAGTATCATTTCCAAATGTAACTTTCTTTTCCTTTTCTAGAGCATTATAAGTATGAAGTTTGCTTTTGTCACCTGTCATGTGTCTTGAGCACCCACTATCGCTGTACCATTGATTTTCTTCACCTTCTGCAAATAATGCTATCCCACAATTTTCAACCGGCGGTTCTTTCTTCTTCCACACTTTGGAGCTTGAGGGAACATGTTCTTTAGGCTGGATCTTGTTCCTGCATTCAGATTCTTCATGGCCAAAGTTATTGCAATAAGTACATTCAACTTCACTTTGAAGAGGAGAAAAATTGTTATAGGTATTCTTCTTTGGTTCAATATCCAACCTTTTCTTTCTTGCTTCTCTTGTCATGATGGTTTTATATGCAACACATTGAATAGCTTTATGACCAAAATTGTGACAAGTGAAACATTGCTCATTGAAGTAGAAATTTCTGCGATCATGGAATCTTCTATTTGAATTTACCTGTTGGTTGTAGTGTCTTTGAAAGCTATCCCTGTTAGTGTTCCTTGAATTGAGATGGTCCTGCTTTCCCTGTAGAGATCCTCTATTCCCTTGCTGAGTGGCTGAATGTAGTAAACCACCTGTAACTTCTTTTAGATAGTTTGGTGCTGAAGTTTGAGAAGATTCTCCGGTATATCCCAGACCTGTCTTTATAAGAGGAGAACGTTGTACCTTGATAATCTCATCTAAGGTTTCAGATCCTTTAGCAAATCTAAGATTCAAGGTCTTTGCTTTCTCTAGTTCTTTTCTTTGAATTACCACTTCACATTCTAGCTTTTCAATATGTTTCTTTGCTTCTTCAAGCTGCTTTTCAACAGTCTCTCTGATCACCTTTTGTTCTTCTAAGAGAATTTTGCAATCTTCTAAGCGAAGTTTGAGTTGATTATTTTCTTCAAGAAAGTCATTTTCCTCTAGAGCATCCTTAAACATATCCTTTTCTTCCTTTTGTTCAAAGGCCATGAGAAGTCTAAGATCTTCTTCACAATCTTCCTCACTATTAGATGACCCTTCACTATCTTCATTAGTATAGTAACTTTTCTTAGAGCTAGATCTGTTCTTATTCCTTTTTTCCTTTATAAGGACATTTTGCAGCATAATGACCAACTTTTCCACACTCAAAACATTTGAAGGGAAGCTTACCTTTGAATCTTCCAGTTCCTAGTTGGAGTTTTCTTACGAAATTTTCTTCTTCTTAATCGGAAATATAGCTGGATTCTTTGACAACTTCCTTTTCCTTTCCTTTTGTAGAAGCCTTAAACACAGCTTCTCTTACTTGAGAAGGACCTCCTTGTCTCATTTCAAAAGCAGTCAGAGTCCCATGTAATTGAACAATAGTAAGAGTTTGCAGATCTTGCCTTTCTTCAATAGCGGAGACTTTAGAGTCAAATTCTGGAGTCAAGGATCTTAAGACTTTTTCAACCAGAGTAGTATCAGTTTTAGTTTCACCCAAATTTCTCATTCGATTGACAACATCATCTAGACGAAGGAAGAAATTGGCAACACTTTCATCACTATGCATCTTCAAATTTTCATATTCAATTCTAAGAGTTTGGAGTTTTGCATTTTTTACCTTTGTATCTCCTTCATAGCTCAGAATGATTTTGTCCCATATATCTTTTTCTGAATGTAGCTGCATCACTTTAGCAAATTCTGATTCAGACATGCTTCCCAGCAAAACATTTAATGCTTTGGCATTGGTTTCATACTTCTTTCTTTCTGCTGCATCAGTAGGAATACTTGCCGGGTATTGATAACCTTCTTCCACGATTGCCCATACATCTGCACCAAGACTCTACAGATATGCTTTTGTACGTACCTTCCAGAATATCAGATTGCTTCCATTGAATATAGGTGGCTTTATAGACATTATTCCTTCTTGACTTCCCATTACGATGGATCTCCTTTAAGCGATTAAGCTTCTCCACAAGGACCTGCTCTGATACCAATTGTTGGGAAAAATACTGAGAGGCGGGGGGTGAATCAGTATTTACTGCATATTCAAAAATTTCACTTTTTCCTGCTTCTAAAATGCATACGCTACTTTCCTGAAACAGACTTGCGTATATACGTGGATACCCTTTACGAAACTCGCGTATACACAGATATCTATTTATGTCATTAATTCTTCACTTAAATCATTCCTTCATTTATTCATCAGATATTCAATAAGCAGTAAACATGTGCAGTAAGAACCGAATAAATCATCACACAAAGCATCACACATGAACACCAGGATTTTTAGGTGGAAACCCAAGTCGGGAGAAAACCACCGCTGCAGTTGCTCAGCCTTCAATATTTTATTATAGAGAAAACATCTTACAACAGATGTGCTGGCGCAGACTTGACCAGCACGCAGGCACCCACCTGCGCTCGTTTACCAGCCTCTCCTGGAAGGGAGCTCCAACCCCCTGACTCGTTTACCAGCCTCTCCTAGAAGGGAGCTACGACCCCCCGATCTCGTTTACCACCCTCACCTGGAAGGGAGCTACAACCCCCTGACTGAAGGCTACAACCTTCAGCACCACCTTGGACCACGTTTCATCAATTTTCACACTGGATCCAACAACTTCAATAGAACACCACTTGCAGGCCACATTTCATCATATTTTCACACTGGACCTTTTCCATACTTTTAAGCACAAACATACGTCACCAACAGATACATATCAACACAGATCAGATAGCAGAAACACAGCAGAATAGATCAGATATTTCATACCCCTTGCTTCAGCAAGCCCTAGTTTGCATACGCTCTTTTACTTCACTGATTTCGCGTATATACGCGCTTCCGTCCACACAAACCGGCGTATACCTCAGTGTATATTTTATTGCGCATACGCGCTTTCTCTTCGCTGAAGCTGCGTATATACGCGCTTCCTCCGCGGCGAAGTAGCGTATATATCTTCAATCATTACAGAGCAACATACTTCATCAGATCAGATATTCAGTTCAGATCTACCCTTTTGCTTCAGACAGATGTTCGCCTAGATGCTCGCCTCATCACAGATCTAAGCCTTCCATAATCAGATCTAGCAAATACAAGAGCACTTCAGATCTAGATCCCCTTCTTCATCATTGGTGCATCATACATTCAGATTTATCATTCAAGTGTAACCCTTTCCATTCAGATATACTTCAGTGAGAAGTATTCATTCAAGCTCAGACATCTTGCACCCACACACATGATTTGCACAATGAAATTCTTCTTCTTATATAGGTTTTCCTTTTTCAATACCATGAGCCCCTTTTTCAATACCATGGGCCAAAACAATACCATGAGCCCAAAACTACCTGGACGGGGTCAATTAGGCGGATCATTACTCAATACAATGGGTCAATACCATGGTGGTTACCCTTGGTTTTGCACTTTTTGAGCGCTTTTGCCCATACGCGACTTGGCACGTTATTTTCCGCGTGCATACGCGACTTCCCCTAGGCCAATCCGCGTATACAAAGAGACATACTCTTTCATCATATTTTGAGCACGTTCTGAATTCCTTTCTTCATTGCCTTCTGTACACACTGTAGAAACATCATATTTTCTTCATCAGGAACATATTCTCTCAAGCACAACTTCAACAAGTAAGTTGTCATCATCTTCATCAAGTGGTTTGCTTTTCAAGGACAACACTCAATATCATATTGTCAGCAAACATCAGATTTACATCATTTACCAAGTCCATTAAGTCAAGAATAACTTCATCAGGTGGATTGCCATTAAGGAAAACACATGTCAACAGTCGCATGTCTTCATCTCCATTCAGTGGGTTGCCATCAAGGACAACACTCTGCATCATATTTCCAACAATCTCCCCCTTTGGACTTGATGGCAACCACGATGGTGTTTGGTTACCACAGCAGATAGATACTATGTCACTTTCCCAAATATGTCACATCATTATCTTCTCTTTATTCAAACACCATGTCACTCTCCCCCTTTGACATCAAGGGCAAAGGGCGGATCAAAAACCAACATTCTCCCCTTTTCTCCTCATGTGGAAGAAACATTCTGCAGATCTGATATGTGCTGAAGTGGCCAAGCTCCCCCTGAGTTCATGCTGAATCTTCAAACATATTTTTTAATAAAGTACATGACTCTTCCTATCACCAAAGACTCATACTTACATCAAATATCCAACCAAGTGGATTTACATATGAGACTCAAGTACCCAACCAAGTGGGTTTACACATTTCAATTCAGCTACCCAACCAAGTGGGTTTACACAAATTGACTCAGCTACCCAACCAAGTGGGTTTACAAATTTGACAAGTTCATACATGACTGAATATTACAGAATTTACATCAAGGGTCTCAACATGACCTTTTCATCAAAAATACAAATATGACTTTTCATGACCAATACCAAGAAGACCTCAAGAGAGATCATATAACAGAACCATAATAATGCCAACAATGAATTATACTCAGCAAAACCAATGCTCCCCCTGAATCTGTTCATCCAAGCATCCTTTCCAAAAGACTAAGGCTCCCCCTTAGTTTGTGCATCCTGAACACTTTCATCACCAACAAATCATCAAGGCATCTTTATCAAAACATTAGAACGAGATTATGAGAACCTGGAATAACATCGTAGATACCAAACAAAGACGAGGATACCAAACAAAGATCTGTACCGTAAGCCGAGGAAAGCCGATCCTACCAAAATTTCAAAGAACCAAATACACGAAGCCTTTCTATAGAACTGCGTATACGCGATCGTGTTTCTCAGAAACTCACGTATCCCAAGCCATCTTCTAAATTCATGCGCATTTTTTCTTTCTTCACTCAGAGAACACCCTGTTCTTCGGTCTTAAATACTCCTAATGCTTCCCCTCGCGCAGGTTTGTAAAGATATCAAGAATCTTGTTCTTTGAGGAAATATACTCCAACTCTACTTCTTTTTTCCTAAGCACTTGTTCACGTAGAAATGATATTTGATGGGAATGTGCTTGATTTTCGAACGTAACAGATTTTGAGACATCGATACACTTGTATTATCACACATAATGGAGATAGGAGTTGCACATTTGATTTGAAAATCTTGTAAGGTTTGCATCATCCAAAGGAGTTGAGTGCAACAAGATGCGGCAGCCACATATTCTGCTTCTGTTGTAGATAAGGCAATAGAATTTTGCTTCTTGCTGAACCAAGATACTAACCGTGGCCCCATGTAGAATGCACCACCACTAGTGCTTTTCCGATCATCAACACTTCCAGCCCAATCTGCATCAGTGTAAGCATGAAGAGTAAGATCAGCATTCTTTTGATACCATAGACCAAAGTCTTGAGTTCCTTGTAGATATTTGAATATTCTTTTAACAGCCTGAAGGTGAGACTCTTTTGGATTAGCTTGGAATCATCCAACAATCCCAACTGCATGCATAATGTCCCCGGTCCGTCCTGAGATAAAGTGAGACTTCAATCAATGATCCGTATTCTGGCTTGATTCACATGAGAATCATCATTAGAACTGAGACTGCATCCGGTTATCATTGGTGTACTTACAGGTTTGCATTCTTCCATGCCATACTTCTTCAGAATTTGCTTAAGATATTTTGCTTGTGATAGAAATATACCATCTGCAGATTGATGTACTTGCAAGCCAAGAAAGAATGTTAGTTCCCCAAGTAAAGACATTTCAAATTCTTGCTGCATGACAGAAGCAAATTTTTGACTCATAGATTCTTCGTTACTCCCAAAAATGATATCATCAACATATACAACTACAATCAATAGTTTATCATTTTCAACTTTGTGTATAAGTTGCTATCAGCAGACCCCTTTGAAAATCCTTGTTGATGAAGATATTTGTCAAGATGATAATACCAAGCCCTTGGAGCTTGTTTGAGTCCATACAGAGCCTTTGTAAGTCTACAAACAAGATTTGCATCATTTCCCAAAATGAATCCTTCCGGTTGTTCTATATATACTTCTTCTTCTAGATCACCATTAAGAAAAGTAGATTTAACATCCATTTGATAGACTTTGATTTGTTGATAACTTGAAAAAGCAAGAAACATTCTTATGGCTTCAAGTCTAGCTACAGAAGCAAAAGTTTCTTCAAAGTCTATACCTTCTTGTTGAGTATACCCTTTGCAAACCAGTCTAGCTTTGTTTCTTACAACATCCCCATTCTCATTTAACTTGTTCTTGAAGATCCATTTAGTTCCAATGACATTTTTATCATGAGGTCTTGCTACCAAATCCCAAGTGTCATTCTTTTCAATTTGCTCAATTTCTTCAACCATGGCATTATTCCAACATTCATATTTGCTAGCTTCATTGACATTGTGTGGTTCAATTGTGGATAGAAGTGCCAAATTACTAGAAGATCCCGCAAGAGTTCTCCTTGTACGTACACCTGATTCCTTGTCTCCCAAAATTTGAGATTCAGGATGATTCTTTTGAACATATCTGGATGGAGCTTTTTCAGATAGATCATTTTCAGATTCTTCATTGGATTCACTGCCTATATCATTTCCATCTGATGTAGAAGGCCATATGTCGCTATCATCTTCTTTTGTTGTTTGTTTTTCTTCTTTAGGAGCTACAGGAGACTCATCAATAACAACATCAATACATTCAACAACCTTTTGAAGCCTCTTATTGTAACATGTGAATGCTTTGCTTGAAGATGAGTAACCAAGAAGTATCCCTTCATCTGATCTAGGTTCAAACTTGCCAAGCTTCTCATCATTATTTTTTATAAAGCATCTACTTCCAAAAACTTTAAAATGCTTCACAGTGGGAGAATTACCATACCAGAGTTCATATGGAGTTTTGTCACTATTTACCCGAACATGAGCCTTGTTGAGAATGTTAACTGCTGTACGTGCTGCTTCACTCCAGAACATGTCAGGAACATTAGAGTCAGCCATCATAGCTCTAGCCATTTGAACAATTGCTCTATTCATTCTTTCTGCTACACCATTTTGTTGTGGAGTGCCTGCTACAGAGAATTGTCTTTTAATGCCATGTTGTTCACAAAATTCAAAGAATTCATTTGATGAATATTCTCCTCCTCGATCAGATCTAAGACACTTGATTTTTGAATCCAATTCATTTTCTACCAGTGCTTTGAACTTCTGAAATTTTTCAAAGGCTTCATCTTTGTGTTTAATAAACGCGATCTCACACATTCTAGAGTAGTCATCAATAAATAGGATATAGTATTCTTCCCCACGTAATGACTTTTTCCTCATAGGTCCACAGATGTCAGTATGAATGAGTTCAAGAGGCTTACTTGATGATCCTTCTTTGGCATTAAATCGAACTCTGGTCTGCTTACCAAATTGACAAGATTTGCATATGGTATTTTCTGGAAGATTGACCTTGGGAAGATCACGAACAGCTTGAAGTCTGTATGCTTTGTTGATTTGAGAGAAACTCAGATGCCCCAGCCTTCTATGCCATAGCCAATTTTATGAAGACTTGCTCAAGTAACATTGATCTATGTCGTTTAGTACATACAGGTTGCTTGGATTTCTTTTTCCTTTTATAATGATTTTACCTGTATCAAGATCACGAACCATACATTCTTTGGAACTGAAGACCACTTCTGCTCCTTGATCACACATTTGACTAACACTTAACAGGTTATGCCTTAATCCATCCACATACATGAAATCTTTAGCCTTCACCTTTTCCTTTAGAAATACTGAACCTTTTCCTTTAATTACAGCAGGAGTATCATTTCCAAATGTAACTTTCTTTTCCTTTTCTAGAGAAATATAAGTATGAAGTTTGCTTTTGTCACCTGTCATGTGTCTTGAGCACCCACTATCGATGTACCATTGATTTTCTTCACCTTCTGCAAATAATCCTATCCCACAATTTTCAACCGGCGGTTCTTTCTTCTTCCACACTTTAGAGCTTGAGGGAACATGTTCTTTAGGCTAGATCTTGTTCCTGCATTCAGATTCTTCATGGCCAAAGTTATTGCAATAAGTACATTCGACTTCACTTTGAAGAGGAGAAAAATTGTTATAGGTATTCTTCTTTGGTTCAGTATCCAACCTTTTATTTCTTGCTTCTCTTGTCATGATGGTTTTATATGCCACACATTGAATAGCTTTATGACCAAAATTGTGACAAGTGAAACATTGCCCATTGAAGTAGAAATTTCTGCGATCATGGAATCTTCTATTTGAGTTTACCTGTTGGTTGTAGTGTCTTTGAAAGCTATCCTTGTTAGTGTTCCTTGAATTGAGATGGTCCTGCTTTCCCTGTAGAGATCCTCTATTCCCTTGCTGAGTGGCTGAATGTAGTAAACCACCTGTAACTGCTTTTAGATAGTTTGGTGCTGAAGTTTGAGAAGATTCTCCGGTATATCCCAGACCTGTCTTTATAAGAGGAGAATGTTGTATCTTGATAATCTCATCTAAGGTTTCAGATCCTTTAGAAAATCTAAGATTCAAGGTCTTTGCTTTCTCTACTTCTTTTCTTTGAATTACCACTTCACATTCTAGCTTTTCAATATGTTTCTTTGCTTCTTCAAGCTGCTTTTCAACAGTCTCTCTGATCACCTTTTGTTCTTCTAAGAGAATTTTGCAATATTCTAAGCGAAGTTTGAGTTGATTATTTTCTTCAAGAAAATCATTTTCCTCTAGAGCATCCATAAACATATCCTTTTCTTCCTTTTGTTCAAAGGCCATGAGAAGTCTAAGATCTTATTCACAATCTTCCTCACTATTAGATGACCCATCACTATCTTCATTAGCATAGTAACTTTTCTTAGAGCTAGATCTGTTCTTATTCCTTCTAACAACTTCTTTTCCTTTATAAGGACATTTTGCAGCATAATGACCAACTTTTCCACACTCAAAGCATTTGAAGGGAAGCTTACCTTTGAATCTTCCAGTTCCTAGCTGGAGTTTTCTTACGAAATTTGCTTCTTCTTCATCGGAAATATAGCTGGATTCTTTGACAACTTCCTTTTCCTTTCCTTTTGTAGAAGCCTTAAACGCAGCTTCTCTTACTTGAGAAGGACCTCCTTGTCTCATTTCAAAAGCAGTCAGAGTTCCATGTAATTGAACAATAGTAAGACTTTGCAGATCTTGCCTTTCTTCAATAGCGGAGACTTTAGAGTCAAATTTTGGAGTCAAGGATCTTAAGAATTTTTCAACCAGAGTAGTATCAGTTTTAGTTTCACCCAAATTTCTCATTCGATCGAATATGTATCATTCAGACTTAAGGAATAAACTGCAACACTTCTTCATCATTATGCATCTCTAAATTTTCATATTCAATTCTAAGAGTTTGGAGTTTTGCATTTTTTACCTTTGTATCTCCTTCAGCTCGTAATGATTTTGTCCCATAGCATTTTATCAATGTAAATGCAGCTCACTTTAGCAAATTCATCTTATATGCTTCCATCAAAATATTTACTCGCTACTGGTTTCATACTTCTTTCTTTTTCCTAACGCATCAGAGGAATATCATGTATTGATAACCTTCTTCCACGACCATACATCCGTGACCAAGACTTTTGTTTGTATGCTTTTGTAACGACTTTAAGTTCGATTAAGCTTCCATTGATTATAGGTGCTTTATAGACATTATTCCTTCTTGACTTCCCATTGCGACGGATCTCCTTTAAGCGATCAAGCTTCTCCACAAGGACCTGCTCTGATACCAATTGTTGGGAAAAATACTGAGAGGGGGGGGGGGGGTGAATCAGTATTTACTACATATTCAAAACTTTCACTTTTTCTTGCTTCTAAAATGCATACGCTACTTTCCTGAACCAGACTTGCGTATATACGCGGATACCCTTTACGAAACTCGCGTATACACAGATATCTATTTATGTCATTAATTCTTCACTTAAACCATTCCTTCATTTATTCATCAGATATTCAATAAGCAGTAAACATGTGCAGTAAGAACAGAATAAATCATCACACAAAGCATCACACATGAACACCAGGATTTTTAGGTGGAAACCCAAGTCGGGAGAAAACCACCGCTGCAGTTGCTCAGCCTTCAATATTTTATTATAGAGAAAACATCTTACAACATATTTGCTGGCGCAGACTTGACCAGCACGCAGGCACCCACCTGCGCTCGTTTACCAGCCTCTCCTGGAAGGGAGCTACGACCCCCTGACTCGTTTACCAGCCTCTCCTGGAAGGGAGCTACGACCCCCCGATCTCGTTTACCAGCCTCACCTGGAAGGGAGCTACAACCCCCTGACCGAAGGCTACAACCTTCAGCACCACCTTGGACCACGTTTCATCAATTTTCACACTGGATCCAACAACTTCAATAGAACACCACTTGCAGGCCACATTTCATCATATTTTCATACTGGACCCTTTCCATACTTTTAAGCACACACATACATCACCAACAGATACATATCAACACAGATCAGATAGCAGAAACACAGCAGAACAGATCAGATATTTCATACCCCTTGCTTCAGCAAACCCTAGTTTGCATACGCGCTTTCCCTTTACTGATGTCGCGTATATACGCGCTTCCGTTCACACAAACCAACAGATATCACAATAGTATATTTTATTATGTGATACGCGCTTTTTTCATTGGTCACAGATACACTTCTTAGTCCTCCGCGTGTCATAGCGATAGATTCCTCAATTATTACAGATAAGATACATCATCGATCGTATATTCAGCTCAGATCTACTCTTTTTGTTTGGACAGACAAACCATTAAGATGTCGCTCTCTATCACGTATCTAAGCTTCCATAATCGATCTAGAAATACAAGAGCAATTCAGATTCAGATCCCCTTCTTCAGACGACAAAAAGTCATTCAAGTGTAACCCTTCCATCTGATATACTTTGTAGAGAAGTGGTTCAGCCTGCTTTTAAGACATCCTTTATCTTCTACACTCATCATTTGCACAATGAATTTCTCTTCCTTATATAGGTTTACCCTTTTTAATACCATGAGCCCTTTTTTCAATACCAGGCTGTGCTGGGCACTCATGAGCCCAAAACTACTTGGACGGGGTCAATTAGGCGGATCATTACCCAATACAATGGGTCAATACCATGGTGGTTACGCTTGGGTTTGCACTTTTTAAGCGCTTTTTCCCATACGCTACTTGGAACGTTTCTTTCCGCGTGCATACGCGACTTCCCTTAGACCAATCCGCATATACCAAGAAACATACTCTTTTCATTATATTTTGAGCACAGCCTTCTGTACACACTATAGAAACATCATATTTTCTTCATCAGGAACATTCTCTCAAGCACAACTTCATCAAGTAAGTTGTCATCATCTTCATCAAGTGGGTTGCTTTTCAAGGACAACACTCAGCATCATATTGTCAATAAACATCAGATCAGATTACCAAGTCCATCAAGTCAAGAATAGCTTCATCAGGTGGATTGCCATCAAGGACAACACATGTCAACAGTCGCATGTCTTCATCTCCATTCAGTGGGTTGCCATCAAGGACAACACTCTGCATCATATTTCCAACATGAGGTAACCACAAACCAATCTTTTAGGTACAGAATCTAGCCAATATGTACCTAGAGAGGGCTCTCTCTATAGAATTTAGCTTTGTTTTAGAAGATGTTAGGCTAGTTATAAAGTCCACGGGTTTTGTTTGAATTTGGATGGTGGAATTCGATAGCTGAGGGCAAGATTGAGTAGTTTCAGGCCACTGGGATATGGAGTCAAAAAGATGGCTTTACTGGATTAAATTTATCAACAAAAGATGGTTTCACAAGGCAAGATAATCAAATAGAGAAAAATTTTAGATCTAAAGTGAATGGAATGGATTTAAAATGGGTGAAAGGAAATTAAGAATCTTTCAACACATTTATAAGAGGTAAAATTGAGTGATTATTAACAAAGAGCAATTAAGTATTCTTTATTAAATAATCAAAAATGCTTAAACTAAAAAAACAGGAGCAATTAAGAATTTACTGTTTAAAACCAGTTTAGAAGAAAACAATTAGAATAACAATGATTAAAATCAGATTACACTTAAGCACTTTCTGATTTACTCATTTTCATTGATCATTCATAAATGAAACACTGTGATATAATAAACAGATATAAATACTTTAAAACACAAGAGAAAGATGATTTATTGATCCGTAGTCTGACACATGAATCCTGTAAAAAGTCTTTCGCTTCAATTCATCATCCAGCTTAGCCACGAAAAATTTCTCCAATAGCAATTTATTCCAAAATAGTCAATGTTACAGCAAAGTCTAAGAATCCACCCAAAATACTTCCAAGAGTGAAGTATTTATACAAATTCTAAACTAAAATATCTTGAAAAAATATCAAGATTAGTTCACAAATCTCTCCAACTATTTTACATAAATAAAACTTAAGTAAATGACACTCAAACTAATGCATCTGTTTGGCACTATTTTTTATGGATAGGTGATGACAAAGAGGAAAATTCAAATTTGATCCAACTCTTAGTTGATGATGAGGCATCCAAGTCACTAACTGCTTCCTTTCTTTGTGCATTCTGCTCCAACAATTCTAAAAACTTTGGGTCCAATGATATCTTTTTATTTCTCAATCAGTAATAGATATGTAAAAATTGAAAGAGGTTATTGTAGATAAATATGTTGGTCAGATAAACCTCTTTCATTTTCCTACAATTCCTCTCCCGCTATGCACAATAGGCTCTGCAAAAATATGTGTAAAACAGAGTTTTACAGAATCTGAAAAATGGCCTTTAAATATGTGCATGTATCTCTGATTCTGAAATTATTGTGCAAAAAGTGAGATACATTTTTGTTGATAGGTCTCTTAGGAACAAAAACCTCCTTCAGTATTTTATGATGTATTTCGGATTGGCCACAATCTTCTCTGCAAAATGATAACTTAATTGGAATTTTCTACAAAGAGTGCTTTCCAACGTTGTTTAATATTTCCAAAACCATAATAGCTGTGAGAAAAGTGAGAGAGGTTTTTGTAGATGGTCCTCTTAAGAACATAAACCTCCTTCTGTTTTTCAAACTTCATCTTGGATTGATCACAATATTTTCTGCAAAACAATAACTAAAGCATGAAATTTCTGCAAAAATGTTCCTTCTTGTTGTGTTTTTAATCTTTTCACCTTTTTGTTCTTTTAACTGTTTTACTTTCACTTTAGATAAAATTCAATGTTGGTGAAAGTATTTTCATCTCTTTTTACCATTTTACTGCCTCTATAATTACTTTTACTGTTTACCTTTGACTGCTCTGTAACTTCATTTTAACTTTCATTTTGACTTTTACCTTATACACTTTAACCACTGATACTCTTTAACTGTTCTTTACTGTGTCATTTTACCTTCAATGTGTAGTTTAGGTTTTTACTCTCTGTTTCAACAGTAAATCATTTAATATCTTGTTTCCTTTGCTTGTATTTCAACTGTATGTTTTATCTTCCATCTCTGTTTGAATAGATTTGATAACACTATTGGAGTAAGCAAGTCTTATGACTAGTATTAAGACTGTTTATCCAAGGATGTGGTCTTCTGATCACCTGTAAAACAAAACAAATTGTTAAGAAAGAATTGGTTTGCAGGGGAGGTCGAAAAGGTTTCATTTGATTTTGAAAGGTCTGTGGCGTGAATCTAGAATGATTTTTGGGAGGTAAACCATGCTCGAATTGGTTAACAGAGGCTTCAGGTGGCGCAGCTGGGTTACAAAGGGTTTTACTGCACAATCAGGCGAAAATGAGAAACACTAGGGTGTTTGTGTTTAAATGAGTAAACGGTTGATATAGGCAGGTAAGATTTGAATGAACAGTGGACAGATGGCGCTGATTTGATGATGTGAATTTTTGTCGTTAGTAGGAGGCGGTAAGCGGTACGCGATCGCACTCCTTTTGGGACAAGGCGGTTTTGGGTGGATGGGCAGCGATTCCATACGATAAATGACGCGTGGCTTTGTACGGTCCAGAAAACTGCTTGGCCATCGCGCGTTATCTTTCAGACGTGGATGGCTAGCGTTATGGACAATATTCGTTGATCTCATATGGATTGATCGAACGGTGGTCGGGGCATTAAGGCGATGGGAAAATAAACGAAGAGATGGGTTATTTTGAAGTTTGGTTTAAACTAAACTTCGGTTTATTTTTTGTTTTAAACACATATAAAATATGTTTAAAGGTTTTATCATATATTTTTATTATACAGTAATTAAATCAAAGCGATTTACTTACCATAGGGGCGGGAATAATATAAAGATACATTTTAGCCAAAGGGAGTATAATGGGGGTGATTTATTCAAGCATATGGGGATTAAATACTTTGACTAAAATTATAATAAATGGGTTTTTGGGTATTTTATAAAATTTGAGTTATATATAATAGGAAAAGGTCATTCTTATAAGGATTTAAATAATAAATTAGAAATTAATATGGAAAATGAAATGAAGCGCTAAGTGTAAAGCATTAGGTTAATGTCTTTAACTTATGCTTTTATGGAATAAAAGGTTTTTATGGAATATTGCATGATTTTCCTAAGTAAAATGGGATTTTACTTAGGAAAATATTTCTTAGAGGTGAATGAATGTCATGATGAATGATTTTAAGTACTTAGGTTTTTCCAATTATTGGGCCGAGGGTCCGGTCCCTCCAAAAGTCAAGGAAATGCCTTGAGCCCCTCTAATCTTTAAATACCTTAGCACTTAGGGGAAATTAGTGAAATGTTTAGGGAAAAATGAGAAGGGAAGTTAATAATTTGTCTTTGCCTTACTTGAAATTTTTCCAATGTATGGTCTACCTTTGCACTTGTGATGAAAATAAAAGATTTAACACATCTAAAGCCATCATTCATCACATATAATTCAGTAACATCATCTACCTACCCTACTTACTTTACCCTACCATTTTTTCTTCTTTATTAGGGTGCACTTAGACTGGAAAACCCTTATCACACTTTTTTTCTTTTACATATGAAAATCTATCTAATTATAACCTTATTACATCCAAGGGCTCAAATTAAACTGTTGAGCTCCTTTTATTCACTCTACCTATCTACTTATCTGCCAAGATTAAATAGTTTGGTCAGTTTTTATTCTCTATCTCTAAAGCATGAAATTGAAAGATGAACTAGCCAAGCTTAAATTGTTTGACTGTTCATAAATTGTGGCATAGAATACAAGTTGCACACAATTTGTTTATTACATCAGAGCAAAAAGTAGTGGCATTTAGACCTGCACACTTTCCTTGGCCTTTCTTTTTGTGGGGTTCATTTCTTTCACTTTTTTGGCCAATTTTTATTCTTTTCACCCTTTGATTTTTCTTTTAGGGTATACCCTTTTACATTTTTAAAATTTTTTTATTTTTTAAGAATGTGGAAACCTTTGCAACAAGAAAAGGTATGAATGTATTACATAGCTCATCAATTCAATCATGAAATATGACACCTATTGGTATAGAAGTCTAACAGAAGGCATGATTTCAAAAAATCTGAAAAATTAATTCCTTTAACCTCATTTCTACCTACCCATCCTACTTTGTCTAACATTTTTTTTTCTTCCTTTGGGTGCACTTGGACTGGAAAACCCTTGACATTCTTTTTTCTTTGAAAGCATAAAACAAAAACTATCTACTTTTACCCTTATATCTCCCAAGAGTTCAGATTAGGCTAATGAACTCTCTTATTCTCTACCTAGTCTACTTATTTGTCAAGATTAAGCTGTTTGACAAACTTTCTTCTCTAATATATTGACATGAAATTGAAAACATGACTAAATCAGGATTGAGCAATCTGATTTTCCATGGGTTGTGGCATTCAGACAAGCTGCACACAGACATTATTTTTGTATAATCAAAACTAGAAAATATGAGGGTTGTGATTTATCATTTGTTAGGCATCCCTATCTTTTCTCTTTGGTTCAGATTTGAGCATTTAGAACCAGTAGTCTTTTCCTAATCTAACCTACTAACAAGTCAAGCTGAAATGGTTTGACAAGTCTTCTTTCACTAACCTATCAGCAGAAATTTAAAACATGTTTAGTCATGTTAGGCTAGAAGACTGAACAAAACTCTTTCTTTTAAACTAGTAGTGGCATTTAGACTTGCACACTCTCAACAACACTCTTTTTTTGGGTATGAGGTTGTACATATTCTTTTACTGCCCTCTTTTACTTTCTTTTTCTGTTTTTGTGTTTTTGTTTTTCTGATTTTTTATCAATCAATGTTATGTACAATGAATGAAAACTTTAAACTAGAAACTTTGACAAAAATAGTGTTTGAGAATCCTGCCATTGACAGGACCTCCGAATACATCTACTCCATCCAGATCTTGTAAAAAGAAATCATTAGTACCTCTAACTGAATGACTGATATAATGACATTTCCACAAATTTTCAAATTTTCCATGCTTTCCTTTGTCCTCCCTCCTGGAATCCCATTTCAGCACTGTTTCTCCAATGTGGAAATCATTGGCTTTGTTTCTACTATCAAAGATCTTATTTATGTTTTCTTGAACTGCTTGTGCTCTTTTGTAAACTTCTCCCCTTGACTGCTGCAAATGAATGGTTTGGTTCAGCCTCCTTTGCATGTCATTTTCTTCTAATTGAAACTCTTGAAGAAGCTTCATAACTGGAACTCCCAAGGATGTTGGGAAAAAAACATCCATGCTATAAACCAGCTGATAGGGAGACATATTGATAGATTTCTTAGTTGTTAATCTATCAGCCCATAGTGCATGCACCAGTTTGCCATGCCATGATTTTTTGTTCTCTTCCAACATCTTCTTGATGATGTTCACCAAAAAAAATTTAGAGGACTCAACTAGCCCATTACCTCGAGGGTAATAAGCTATATAGTGCCCTAGTGTGATGTGGTACTTGTAGAAAAATCCCACCATTCTTTTGGACTTAAACGCAGCAGCATTATCGGTGATGATATTTTTGGGACAAACATATTTGGACAAGATGTTGGTTTCAAGGAATTTTATGATGACTAAGTCGGTAGCATTCCTTGAAGGGATGGCTTCTATCCATTTGGTGAAATAATCAGTAGCAGTGAGAATCTACTTGTGTTGGGAAGATGAGGCAGGGTGGATTTTGCTAATGAAATCTAAACCCCACTATTGAAAAGGAGTTTCAACACTAATAGGATGCAAAGGAAAAGGTAGTAGCTTTTTCTTTCCATCAAATATTTGGCATTTATGACAAGTTGCAACTAGGTTGTGTGTATCGAGGAAAATAATGGGCTAATAGTAACTAGCTCTAAGGATTTTATTGACTGTGGTTTTCCCGTAGAGGTGACCACCACACTCTCCTTCATGGAACTCATGCATAATTATATCTGCATCATCTTCAAGAAAACATTTAAGCATTATGCCAACGGAATTTTTCCAATACAAAGCTCCATCTAAAATGAAGAAATTTAAAGCTTTTTGTTTCAAGAATCTAAATTTTGTTTTGGATAAAGTAGGGGAAGCATTAAGATAAAAAATCACATATAGAATATCAGCATACCAAGATGAATTCAGAAATGCTTCTTCAATCTGTGGAGTTTTGAATTCTTCTTGTTCCTCCAATGCATCAACCATATTCATGTCTAATGCTTGAAAATTTGATTCAGCCATGAGTTTCACAAGTCCTTGTCCTTTAATCAATTTAGTGGGTCTGATTTCTAAATCATATTCTAAGATAATAGCAAACCATTTACCCCTTTTACCATCGGGGTCTTGATTCATAATGTCTTTAACCACCATGTGTGGAACAAAATCAATAAAATGGGAGTGAAAAATGTAAACTCTGAAGTCCTTCGATGCTTTGATCAAGACGAAGGCTTGTTTCTCCATGATGTTATATTTAAGAGGAGCATCCCTCAATGCTTTGCTGAAGAAGGCTAATGGTGCAAGGCCCCTTGGTAATGTATCATATTTACATTGTAAAACCTTAAGGTCCTTTTGATCTATATTTTCAAATAATTTTGCCTCATTAGGATGTTCAAGCAGATTTATATCAGCAGTAGAGGACAAATTTGTTTTGTGGGCTTGTTCTTCAGCAAAATAATCCTCTTCATGCCCTAAGCTTGTTTTTGGTATTGCAAATTCATTCTTAGATTGCAAAAAGTCATCAATTTGTTTATCACCCTCAAACACTTGCTAATAGTCTATGTTGTCAGGTACTATAGGTTATTTTTTTACTTTGACAGCGTATTGTTCATTTGCATGGGGTATTTGACAATTGTTGGCAGCAAAGGCAAGTTCATTGGCAAGGTTGTTTTGAGCTCTAGGGATGAAAATGAGTTCATATTTCTCAAAGGTTTTCAAGAGGTCTATGGCAGCATTCCTATACTCTCTTAGTCTAGGATTCTTGGTTGAATACTCCCCTTTGATTTTAGGCTAATGATCAGCTCTGAATCTCCTTGGACTGAGATCTTATTAGCTCCTATGTTTTTAAGCAAGTGTAAACCAAGGAGAGCCTCATACTCTGCAATGTTGTTAGTGCATTGAAAATCTAGGTAATGGCCTTCATTTGTGTGATGTATCCATACACCTACTCCTGAACTATATTTTCCACAAGATCCATCAAAGCTCATGGTCCAAAGTGTTTTTAGTTCATATTCACCACTATGTTGTTGTTCAGAACTACTAGAGTGTTGGTTGTCATGTTCTTCATTTGGGGATAGATTTGACTGTTCTGGTAGGTCGGTATCCTTTTCATTTTCATTTACTTGTTCACTGATGTCATCTTCATTATACAAGATAAATGAGTCAAGGTCTGATGAACGGAATAAACAGGGGTGTTGTTTGGCCTATCTAGGTTTCTTACCATATATTTCATGTGAGATTCCCAGTACAATATCCTTGTTTGGTTAAATATCAGGATGGTAACGTATGACATATCCATTTGGAGTCTCCCTTGAAGTTTGGCTCCCCATGATCTAGATAAAAGCATGCCATACTTCGGGGGAATGTTAGCAACCACTATGTCCATGACTAGGCCCTTAGCATGGATTTGTGCCAGATTGACAAACAGATCCTTGATTAGACCCAAACATTTGACTCTACTCGAATCGAAAGAGTACAAGTCTTTGTAAGGTTTTTTTATTTCGAGGCCTAATCTCTCCATTACCACCTTGGGCATGAGATTGTGTGAAGCACCGAAGTCAAGCATAGCATTGTGCAAGATTTTGCCATGAATGTTTAGGCTAACATAAAAAGGAGGGATAGCTCCTTCTTGATATTTTCCCTCTACCTCAGGTCCAAACAATAGCTCAAGCTTGTCATCGGTTAATTTTAGCGTGTCGGTGTCATTTCCTATGTTAAAAACTTTCAGAATTTGGGACCTATATACATCTTGGGCTACCAGTTCAATGAGAGGTATGGTTATTTTGATTTTGGAAATATCTCCCTCAAAACTGAAAGGTGCTAGTTTTTTTTAGATATTTACATATGTTTTGTCACACGTAGTCTTTTCAGCAATTTTGGCTTGCTGAGTTTTATTTGGACTGTCGTTTTGAGCAGATTTTCCAGGGCCACTAGTGGAGGTACTAAGGCAGCTTGGGTCACCATTTTTTTGGCTAGTTTTGTATTTGTTTTGATCAGGTTTCTTAGTCATTATGGTGGTGCTTTTTGTTGTTTTCTTAGGAGTGTTTTCAGGGGTATTCCTAATAGCGGTGTCTAATTTGTTTTTATTAGAGATATCTTGGTTCTTATTGCTCCTAAGGTCATATTGCCTATGGACCTCCATTATGGAATTCTCAAATCCTAATTTGTAGTATTCAGAATCCTCATAGTTTGTTTCAGTTTGATCTGAGGAAAAGAAACCTTGTTCTTCTTTAGTGAGAAAAATGTCACCCTCATTATCAGAGCCTATCAAGTTTACATGGTTTTCTTCCGGTTGTCCAATCTCTCTTTCCTCTTCATCTACATAGTTGTATTGGAAAGGAGGCCTAATTTTTTTATCATTGTCTCTCTATCTGATCTGGGGAGGGTCTCTTCTGAAGTTTTGATTCCAATTTATGTTTTGGGGATTTTCTTGGTTTTCCCTAGGAGGTGCTCTTTCATTCAATTTTATCCTCTCCATCATTCTCTCCATTGTTCTAACTAGGCTGTCAATTTTAGCATCAGATGAAGAGGTTGAGGCCATAGTTTCATCTTTGTATGTAAATCTCTTTTCTAACCTCATCCTAGCCCTTTTTTCGATCAGGTTGGCCTCTACACTCACAGCTCCCCTTTGCATGTCTTCCAAAGTTAGGGGATCTCTCTCTCTCTCAATTGATAGGCCATTTCTGGATCAAAACCATCTGGAAATTTTACTAAGGCTAAGCCTTGTGGGGGTTTCATGTTCGGTGGGAGTGTATTGAAAACACTATTGAACCTAGTGCAATAGTCTTGGACACTTTCCCTGACATTTCTCTTAAGTTTGGTATACTCTGAGAGGATTTGGAGAGGGTTTTTCCTAATCTCCCACTTGTTTATGAATGTCTAGTAAAGGGAAGGGAGATCATGTATGTTGTTAGGAGTCAAGATTTTGAACCATTTCTTGGCTTCTCCTCCTAGGCTTTGGGTAAACATCCTCATTTTTATGGTTTCCTCTTCTAATTCCATGTAATAAAAAGCATCATTTATTCTGTCTACATGTTGTTGGGCAGTTGTAGAGTCAAATCCAGTGAAGTGAGGGATTTTGGATTGGTAGTCATTTGGCAAAGGTATCAGAGGTTGTGGTAGTAATAAAGGGGCGTACCATGCTACCATGATGGGAGCTAATGGAATCCAAGGAGCATTTACAAGGGGAGTGTTTGTGAGAGGGGGTGTAGGATGAAGTGGAGTAGTTTGTATAGTGGTGGTATGAATGGGTGTGGTGGAAGTACTTGGATCAGCAAACTGATTGTTGGGTTTGTGTTATATTCTTTCCACAACTAGTTACGCGCGGGAGGGGGGGGGGGGGGGGGGGTCATAGGGAGGGTGATATCCCCCCCCTGTACGTTGTGTTGGGTGCAATGTCGAGGGGGTCACAGGCCCCCCCTATCGAGGTCCGCAAATTTTTTGGTCCATATTTTTCGATGGGCAGACCCGCCCATGGTTTTGTGCATGGGTTTGCACATGGTTTTGGGGCATGATGGTTTTTAGCCTCTAGTATTTTATAGATCTGATCAAGGGAACTACGGTTATGTTCTAATCCAGGGTTAATGGATTGGGGTTTATGTATGCTTCAGCATGTATATATATGTATTGTAACACTAAAAGGAATAATAATGAAAAATCAAGTTGGTCGTCCCGACATGGGATCCAGGGGAAAATCTATGTGTTTATCTGTTTTATGTTTTATGCTCTCGCTATTATTTATTTTATGTTTTACGATTTGTTAGTAGATAATTTATGTACAAGGTTAAAACCTACATTTGGTATCAGAGCAATTTCAGCTTCAAGGGGACGCCTTTGCTGCTGAGGGGTTTTTTGCTCAGGCCTGAGGTAGACCCTGTTCAGTGGGAGATTTGCGGGATCGATTCTTGCGGCGAAAGAAGATGGTGAGCGGCAGGAAGATAGAGATAGAGAAATTTAATGGTCAGATTTTTGAGTTGTGGAAGCTCAAGATGGAGGATATGTTGGTGGATAAAGATCAGTGGATCGGGGTAGATCCAGGTACTAAACCAACAGTAATGTCAGATGAAGACTGGAAGAAGCTGGATCGGAAGGAAAAGAGCACAATACGGTTGTGTGTCTCAAATTTAGTATTGTTGAATGTATCTGGGGAAGCTACGGCGAAGACCTTATGGGACAAGCTAGGGACTTTGTACCAATCTAAGTCTTTGGTGAATAAATTTTTCCTGCAGAAAAAGTTGTATAACCTGAGGATGAAGGATGGAGACTCGGTGACAGAGTATCTAAATGCCTTCAATACTGTGGTAAGTCAGTTATCATCTGTTGATATTAAAATCTCGGATGAAGATAAGTGCATCATTTTGTTGTGTTCTCTACAATATTCGTGGGACAGTCTGGTTATTGCAATAGGTAGCAATACAACTACCTTGAATTTTGATGACATTGTCTCAGCCTTGCTATCGGAGGAAATGAGACGAAGAAATATGGAGGGTCATAATGGAGATGCCTTATCTATACAAGGAAGGTCCCAGAACATAAACAAGAATAAGGTTTTGAGTGGGAGATCTAAATCTAGAGGGAGATCTAAATATCCTGGAAAGTTTGTAAAGGTGTGCTGGAAATGCGGAAATGAAGAGCACTATAAAAAGGATTGTAGATCTAAAGCTCCTAAGAAAGGAAAGGGATTTGATGATGCTCCTTCTGCAGAAGCAAAAACCACCTTGAATGAAGGTGGGGATGTGTATTTGGCTTCTTCTTCAAATATGCATGTAGATCATGAGTCATGGTTGATTGACTCGGGTGCATCCTTTCACTTCACTCCCCATAGGGAGTGGTTTTGTGAGTATGAGAAATATGATGGCGGTGATGTCTTATTAGGTGATGATAGGAAGGCCAAAATCGTTAAACATGGAAAATTCAAGTTGAAGCTGCAAGGTGGAAGAATTAGAACACTTCCTGGTGTTCTTCACATTCCTCCATTGGCCAGAAATATGATTTCTGTAAGAAATATGGATGATGCAGGTGTAAAAACAGTGTTCGAGAAAGATGCCTGTAAGATGGTTCGGGGAGCACTTGTATTAATGCGGCGAGTTCGGATTGGAACTCTGTACGAGCTTCAGGGCAGCACTGTTATTGATGGGTGCAATAGTTATGTGGTTCCTGAAGGTGGAGCGGAAAGCTAAGCGGTCTCTAGAGAAAATACCATGCTATGGCATCAAAGGCTTGGACATTTTGGAGAGAAGGGCCTTCGGATACTGCATGGAAATTGTATGGTAGAAGGTATGTCTAATAGCTCTCTAGATTTTGATTTCTCTGAACATTGTGTATATGGGAAGCAGAATCGGGTGAGTTTTCCTTCTGGTGCTAAGATGACGAACAAGATATTAGAGCTTGTGCACAGTGATGTGTTTGGACCTGTGTCGGTTCCATCACTGGGTAAGTCTATGTACTATGTTTCATTCATAGATGACTTCTCAAGGAAAATATGGATATATTTCTTGAGGAAGAAATCTGAAGTATTTGACAGATTTAAATAATTTAAGGCTTTGGTGGAAAACCAGACAGAGAAGAAGATAAAGGTGTTGAGGACAGATAATGGTGGGGAGTTCTGCAAGAAGGAATTTGAAGAGTTTTGTAAGAAGTGTGGTATAGCACGGCAGAAGATTACTCCATACACACCTCAGCAAAATGGAGTTGTAGAAATAATGAACATAACACTAATGGAAAAGGCAAGAAGCATGCTCGGTGGTACCGGGTTAGCACAAGAATTCTAGGAAGAGGCAGTGGAGACTGCATGTTACTTGGTTAACAGGTCACCTTCATCAGCGTTGGAGGATAAGACTCCACATGAGGTATGGACTGGTAAGAAACCCTCTCTTTCACATCTGAGGGTATTTGGATGTGATTCATATGTACATGTTCCAAAGGAGAAAAGGAGCAAGTTGGATAATAAATCTGAATGGTGCATCTTTATTGGGTATAAGGATGGTTTAAAGGGTTAAAAGCTTTGGAACCTGAAAATAAGGAAGGTTGTGTACAGCCAAGATGTGGTGTTTAGAAAGGTGAAATATATTGTTAAACATGAAGTCCTACCAAAGGAATCTGAGAAGATAGAGTTTGAGCTAAAGGAGGATGAATCAAACTCTACAACAGAAGAAGACTCAAAAGAGGAAGAGCCACAAACTCTAGATGTTTGGAGATTAGTTCGGGAAAGAAGACAACCAGAAAGGTATATTCCATATGCTTTATGTTCAAATTTTTCTTTAACTATAACTGATGATGATCCCATAACCTTCAGGGAGGCAGTAGATTCAGAGGATGGAAAACTCTATAAGGAGGCCATGGTTAATGAAATGGCATCCTTGCATAAAAATGAGGCATGGGATCTGGTGGAGTTGCCGGTTGGAAGGAAGTCCATTGAGAGAAAATGGGTGTTTAAGAAGAAGATGAATGTAGAAGGCAAGGTGGAGAAATACAAATCTTGGTTGGTAGCAAAAGGTTATTCCTAGGTGCTGGGAATTGATTTTGGTGATATTTTTTCTCCTGTTGCCAAAGTTACTTCTATTAGATTACTTGTATCTATTGTTGCTACATCTGATTTTGAGGTAGAACAGATGGATGTGAAGACAACATTTCTTCATGGGGATCTAGAAGAGGATGTCTACATGAAACAACCTGAAGGCTTTATGGTGAAGGGGAAGAAAGAGCTAGTATGCAGGTTAAAAAAAGTCTCTATATGGATTAAAACAGTCACCAAGGATGTGGTATCAAAAATTTGATACCTATATACAGGGACTTGGCTTCACTAGAAGCAAGGAGGATCACTGTGTTTATTTGAAATTAATTAGTGAGCGTGTTATTTATTTGGTCTTGTATGTGGATGATATGTTGTTTATTGGAAATGACAAAGAAATTATCCAAGATTTGAAGACCCAATTGTTCTCCAAATTCGACATGAAGGATCTTGGTGCTGCAAACTATATTTTGGGCATGGAAATTAAGAGATTCAGGCAAAGAGGAAGCTCTAGTTAAACTAGACAAGTATGTCAAGACTATATTGCAGAGGTTCAATATGCAGGATAATAAACTAATGAATGTTCTGATTCTTGTAAGTACAAAGTTGTCTGTTGAACAGTGTCCCAAGACACAAGAAGAAGAGGAGGATATGTCCCGTGTTCCATATGCAAGTGCAGTGGGTAGCCTGATGTATGCAATGGTATGTACTAGACCAGACATTGCACATGCAATGGGAGTATTGAGCAGGTTTATGTCAAACCCGGGGAAGGAGCATTGGATAGCAGTGAAGTGGGTTTTCAGATATTTGCGTGGTACTAGTGATTATGGCTTGTGCTACCAGGTAAGACCAGGATTGGAAAGCGTGTTGGACATTCGTGGTTTTGTTGATGCAGACTGGGCTGGAGATCAGGACCAAAGAAGATCTACAAGTGGGTATGTGTTTGGCATATTTGGAGGTGCAATCAGTTGGATGAGTAAAAGAAATTCTATAGTGGCTCTTTTAACTACAGAGGCAGAATACATGGCAACCACTCATGCAAGCAAGGAAGCAGTTTGGTTGCAGAGATTGTGTTCAGGTATGGGGTTGGTGCAGCAAGCTATAAGGATAGGCTGTGATAGCCAAAGTGCAATTTTCTTGGCTAATAACCCTGCTTATCATTCAAAGACAAAGCACATTGATGTTCAATATCACTTTGTGAGATATATTGTTGAAGCTAAAAGGGTGTTGCTGGTAAAGGTGGACACTTTGAAGAATGTTGCATATGATTGACAAATTTTGTGAGCACTCAGAATTTCTCTTGGTGTAGAGAAACAATGGGCGTTGCAAAGCTGGGTTAATGACTCGGCTCTCTTGTGGCCCCTTGCAGAAAGAAAACAAAAAGTGGGAGAATGTTGGGTTTGTGTTATATTCTTTCCATGACTAGTCACACGCGGGGAGGTTACAAGGGGGGGGCGATAGCCCCCCCTATACGTTTATTTGGGCACAGCGTCAGGGGGGTCACAGGGGGGGCGGTAGCCCCCCCTGTCGGGGTCCAGGGTAGTGCCCCGAAAAAAATAAATTTGGTCCTTATTTTCCGGTGGGTGGACCCGCCCATGGTTTTGTGCATGGGTTTGCACATGGTTTTAGGGCATGATGATTTTCGGCCCCTGGTATTTTGTAGATCTGTTCAAGGGAACTACGGTTACGTTCTAATCTAGGGTTAATGGATTGGGGTTTATGTATGCTTCGGCATGTATATATATGTGTTGTAACACTAAAAGGAATAATAATGAAAAATCAAGCTAGTTGTCTCGATTTGGGATCCAGGGGAAAATATTTGTGTTTATCTATTTTATGTTTTATGCTCTCGTTATTGTTTATTTTCTGTTTTAAGATTCGTTAGTAGATAATTTTTGTACAGGGTTAAAACCTACACTGATTTTGAGCATACTTGGAATAGAATGAGCCAAAGTGATGGAGGAGATAAAAATCAGGAGGAGTGGAAGGAGAGGCTTCTCTACTAAGGCTCTGCTGCAAATCTATGGGCTCAAGGTCAGTATGGTCAATCCCACTTTGTGACTTAGTTATGAAAATGTTTCTGGTATTGTGTAAGTCAAACTGGGGATCTAAAAGGCTGTGAGATTTTCAGGGACAGAACTTTCTCTATGAATGGTTCTAACAGTAGTTGAATCTTCAGTTCTAGAAGTTTGCCACAAAATCATTTCTGGGTCATCAACTATGGTAGGAGGGTTTGGGTCTGGGTGAGATCTGGCATTGATCCTTTGTGAAGCCATATTTCAGACCCAAAGTGTAGAGAGGCTGAAATTTTATGATTGTTTTCGGAAGGCTGGCCTTTCTTACTGTTTGCTAAGCTCACACAGTGTGTAACTAGGCTTCTAAAGTGCTCAGGGCTGGTTTGACACAATCCAAGGGAAGGCTATGAGACTAGTAGAGTTAGTAGGCCTATTGGAGGCTAGTGGAGTTGCCAGGAGGATGTTTTTTACTGTTTTGAGGATAGGTATTTGTGGTCCACCACCAAAAATTTACAAAAAACCAATCTAGGGATTTTTTGGGGTTTTCTGAATTCCTTTATGTAGCCCTAAGGTTTCTATGAATGTCCTCTAGTTGAGTCATCATTTTGATAAGATGGTGAAACAATTAGATTTTACTTTTGGCTAACACTTGAATTTTCTAAGATTTGATGAGGGTTTTTGAAGTCCTAAGGAATACTTAGATTGTCACTAACTCAAAAGGTCTCACCGTGATTGCCATTATGTTAGGTCCCTGTAATTTGTTAGATTGGTGAGAAAAAATGAACATGGGTAACATCAGACCAATATTTGGAGTCCTAGGACCTAGCCTTCCTAGACTCAGGGAGGGCTCTCTCTATTTTTTGCAAAGGATGTGAACTTGTTTGCTTTTAGGGTTTGATTTTAGGCTAGTTGTTAAGCTTGGGGTTTTTTTGTTTATTTGGGTTGGATAGATGATCAAGTAGAATAGATAGAGTGAGAGATTTTCAAGTCATTGGGATATGGAGTCTACAAAAGGTTATGGAAATTTCAACAATGAATAAGGGTGTATCACAGGGAAAATCTAACATGGTCAAATGAATTTTCAAGGTTTGTGTGAGAAGAAATGAACATTAAGTTTGTGAACATAGTACGTGCAAAAGGGCAGTCAAGAATCCTTTAACAAATACTTTTAGAAAAGAATGGTATTTAACACTACTCAGCATAAAGAAGTAATCATAAGTCAGGGCAAACCAATAACTCTTTGATTAAACTCAAGCAAATAAACATTTAAGATAAACAATCTAGTGAACTATAGAAGGCAAGAAACTTGTATAACTTCTAGTGATTTCACCTTCAATATTAGAAAACATTTAAGATAGACATATAACATAGATCAAAGAAGAGGGAACTCCTAAACATCATTGATCATAGCCATAAAGACCTCCAAAGCAACCTTTCAAGAATGGACAAAGGGCATGATCGAAACATGAACCTATTTGGCTAAAACTAATCGGTGATACTTCAAAAAAAGATCTTAAGAACAATGTTTAAGTAACATAAAAAAAGAAGGGCTAACCATAAAACCTCTTTGATATCTATTGTATTGAATCATTCATAAGATAAACAAGCATAAGAAGGTCTAGAGAGAAACTAAGAATCCTCTAAACTGACCTAGCAGAAGAAAACATAGAAGTAGTGAAGGATAAATAGAACTAGGGTGCTTCTAAACAAAATTTCTTAGTCTAAAATTTTTGTCCTATTGCAATAGAAAGATGAACAAAATGATAATACAAGAAAACATGAACTAAATAGTAACATATCACCATTTGACAAGGCTCAGGGATCCTGCAAGCAAGCCTTCTCCAATGTCAAACAATCCAAGCCATTCACAGAAATCAGAGCCAATTTGTCTTCAATCTCCAAGTCTATGTATTACTCTCAATAAAATGTCTAATAAACAACCAAACTACAAAGAGGCCTCAATGTTGTTTTTAACAAGCAAGGAGGAAAAAAAACCTAATTAGGTCTTTTAGAAGCCCATTAGTTAATCATAAATGTCACTTTTGTCCTTTGAGACCTTGCAAGGCCCAAGGCACAAAATATCTGATGAAAAATATCTTCTTGAGCATTTTTGGAAAAAAAATTGACATTTAGGCTCCCAAAAACTTCTAAAATGTTTCCTAGCGTAATTTGTTGACTTTTTTTTTCTAGGGCACAGCACTGAGATTTAAGGCTACAATTTCCTAGCCAAGGGCGCAGCACATGCACAGGAAAACTAGGTTACCTTGCAGCCAAGTTTTAAAGGCCTTCCCGATGTCGGAATGGGCTCTGTGATGGCTCGTTTGAAATCCTGTTGAGTCTACTTTCCAAAAATTCCATTTTTTTCTGTTTGGGCCACTTTAAATTTTTCAAAAATCAAAACTCCCAAGACTAGTAAAGGCGTAGCACCAGCCCTGAAAACTAGGCAGAAAGGTGAAAATTTGGGTATTTTTGACCCTTTTGGAGGACCAAATCAACTCGAAATGACCTGAAATTTGGTGAGCATGTTGTACTTAAGCTGAGAATTCCAAAAATGTAAACTTTACCTCTTGAGGATGCCTTGATAAAAAGCGCAGCGCCGCCCTTGGCCCTTCAAATCAACAAAAACCAAAAATTTCCAAAATGTTCCCAAAATTTGTAATTACCTTCTTCATGGGGTTTTGGATGCCTGTAGGGAATCATCAACTAAGATTTCAAGGTTTTCTTGGCCCTTTTCCTCTTTGAGTGCTTGAATTTTGGCAAGGGCTCTTTTGAGCTTGGCCCTTGCAAATTTATTTTTCAATGCATAGTGCTTGGCCATATTTTTCTGTATGCCAAGGTCCCTTTGTATCTTCTTCAGCTTCTTGTGTTCATCCTTATAATACTTAATAATTTACTCTTCCATGCCAAGGCTTCTTTTTAGTTCCCTAATCTCTGCATATTTACTTTGGAGCAAGATGTTTGTAACCCTCTCCTCATCTTCTTTGTCACTGTCAAGGTCAATGAATTTGCACTCTTGTTTAGTTTCATGCTTGCCTTTCTTACCTCCAACAGTGACCTTCTCCTTTCATTTTTCAAGATTCTTAGTTGAGGTGGATAGAATGGTCCCTTTCCTTTTAGAGGCAGCAAACACATGCCTCTTTCCTCTTTGTTATTTGAGAGGGAAAGGCTCAATATTTTTCATCTGAATGCCCCCACCATGGCTAACCTCATGACTATTGTTCTCTTCCTTATTGATCTCTGCACTAATGTTTTATGAATTGTGTTCTTGACTTCTTTCATCAGCCTCGCTTTTTTTTATTCCATGCTAACATCACTGTTGTGATCTTCATTTGTATCATAATCCCTTTCTCCTTCACTGATATCAGCTTCACTATCTTCTTGGTTATGTGAGCTTTTTCCACCCTCATCGTTATCATTACCTTGGCTACTTTCTTCATTTCCTTCAATACTGCTAGGAGCCTTGTTGTATTTGGCACTGCTCTCTGCACTATAATCATTACCACTGTGAGGGTTATTTTTTTCACTTCCTTCTTGGCCATTATGACTAATGTCACTATTGTCACTGCATCCCTTCTTACTATTTCTTGCCTCTTTTCTGCGATTTTCACTGTTATTATCAGCTTCATTGACATTTTGGTCCTTGGTGTCACTGCTGGCCTTACCATCATTATTTCTATCAGTTACCATGTTTTCTGCTTCATCACTGTCCTCTTTGTTTCCAACATCATCATAGCCCTTATCATCATTTTTGTTCTTACTGTTAGAGGTATCATCCTTAGTTTCTTCATCATTGTTTGCCTCTTGACTGATTTCTGCGTTTTCAGTTTTCTCACTGACTTGTGGGCTATTTCCAACATCAACATCATTTTCTTGGTTGCTTTATTCATTTTCATCTACCTCCATGTCTTCTTCTTTATTTTTGACCTTTGCCTCTTCATCTTCTTCCTCTTTACTGTCATCTTCTTCATCATTGCCTGATTTATCACTGCCCTCTCCTTCATTCTCATTTGATGGTTCATCTTCATTTTCCTCATTGTCTGATGCATTAGCATAGGGTGAGGAAGGAGGATGGGATGATGAGGGCACATTTGGCAGAGGATGGGGTTGTGGGTTTGTGAACACTTCATGACCAATGAGCACCTCCCATGGAATACCCTTTTGCTCTAATTGATGCAACACAACCATCTTGATGAGAGAATGTTGAAAGAGGCTCTGCATTTGTTGTGAAAGGTGTCTCTTTTTCACAATATAAGACATCTTATCAATACTCCTATAGAGATAATAGGGAAAATGTGGCATCTTTACCCTAGTGAGGTGTGTGAGCAATCTTATGTGGTATGAATAAAGCCTAGAAAACCTCCCCTCACATGTAAAATATTTCATGATGACTCTCATTAAGGCCGCATATCTCTCCAGCAAATGTGAAAAGAGAAAAATGGATTTGCAGTCATCTTTGTATCTAGGTTTTAGGAAAGGTTCATAGTGGCTCAGGTCCAAATTAGCTTACTTGAACCACCTTTCTCCCACACTAGGTATCCCAGTGGCCATAGCAATGGTATTTGAAGATAGCTCAAAGTTTACCCCTACTAAATTTACTTGATTTTCATGAAGGTTAAGAATAAAGAGCCTGGTTAGCTCAGAATGACTTTGTACCTGTTGTACTCTTTCACAAAATTCAAAACAACCCACATTATGGAAATATGAAACTGTCATAGGAGAGGCCATCAAATCCATGGTGTTCAGTGGCTCAAAGTATTTATTCTTCCACCTCTACGCTGATGTCCTATAGGCCCTTGGCCTCCCTCACCACTTTCACTATTACCTTCCCTTGACACTTTGATTTCACTGTTGCCTTGAAAACCAAAACCCTAACTCTTCTTGTGAAATTATATGAAGAGGGTAAATGAGATGGTGATGAGAAAGGAATTTTTTTGCAAGTGGAGGAGTGAATGAGTGATAGTAGAGTGTATGACTGTGAGTGAGAGGTAAAGGGAGACAAACTTGATGACCACTCTACCTTGAATTTTCTTTTCTAGTTTGTAGATGAGGGAGGTTTTATAGACATTTAGTTCATCTTCCTAGGGTTTATTCTTTTAACCAAATGACAAGAACCTTGAGGAGGAGGTTGTGTTTTGTACTTACCCTTCAGAGGTGTTCAGAAAACCCTTAGAGGCAATTTTGAGGAGGCCTTGAGTAGATTGAGGGTTTGAACTGGTGCGGAGGCCCTCCTGGCCAAACACATAACACCTGAACGTGTTGTTGGGTGGCTAAGCACGTCATCGGGTTGGCCGAGGGTGTAGCACTAAACACGCAGCACCAAGCCAGTCGGGCCTGTCGGGTGGCGAACGCTCAGCGTGAACGTGGTCAGTCTGGTGTCTGTCGTGCCTTGCCCCAAGAGTGCAGCATGTGCACGTGGGTCAGTTCGGGAAAATGGTGTCAGGCTTCTATGAACGCGCAGCACTGAAACCCTCTCTGTTGGGCCTGTCGGGTGAACTCTCATGAACGTGCAGCACTGAAACCCTTTCTGTCGATCCTGTCAGGTGAAATTTTGTTCCGGGCACGCAACACGTGCACAACGGGCCGGTCGGGCAAGGTTGCATGCAGAGTTTGAACGGGTTGTTGGGCCTGCACGGGTAAATGAGCAGTGCACATTTACAGGCGCGCAGCACAGAGCTTTAATGCACAGGGAGAATGCTCAAGCGCGTAGTGCACGAATCCAAGCGCGCAACGTTTCTGAACATGCTCAATTTTGCCAGAAACTCACAATTTTCTATTTGACTATTTTTTATCCTTGCAAGTGAATAATGAGTTGAATAAAAAACAAAATGACCCTAAATATGATTTGGGAAATTTAAATTTAATCCCAGTAAACCCACTTTCTAATGTTTTTTGCCTTTATCACTTTTACTGATATTTTATTTGACTTTTTTGCTTTAGGTGACTTGATGATGAAGTTGGTCTTCTGCTGCTTCCTTTGTACATTTCAACTCAACCATTTACCTCTTCTTACTAATCCTTTTACATTGTTTGCTTCTGCGGGTGATTAGATGATGAACTTAGACTTTCTTTTGGTTCCTTGAGGCATGAAGAGCTTATTATTATACTTTGGTGAATTTGACCATACAACAGCTTCTTTAATTTGATGTGAAAACTCTATTATAAAACTCAATTTAACCCTTTGATATTCACAGACCTCCTTTCACTGTTTGTATGCATTTTGCTGAAATGGTGAATTTGACTCCTTCTATAATGTTGGGGGCTTGATGGGTTTGCTTTTGGCGCCTTTGAGACTGAAACACAATGGATGACCTTCACAACTCTCTTTTTCCAATACCATGGGTTTTAAACAATGCCTTTCACCTCCTTGTCCTGCATATTTTGTTTGAGTGACATGGCTTACTTTCTTTAGCTAGTCTATGTCCTTGAACATTTTCACTTAGTAGGTGTTATGAAACCCTAAAGTGGCTCTCCCCCTCTGATCTTTGAAAATGTTGAATTCACTTTGACAACCTTAGACATTTACACAGTGGCAGTATCTTCAAAACTTCTTTATATTTACCTTGGAGCTCATACCATGTTTTTCTATCTTTTAACCACTAAGTGTAAATGACTGAAATGAGAGCTTGACCCTCTGATATATGTTTTGTTGCATTGGATCTCTACTTGGCATACTGTTGATCCAATCAAGCTTAGAAACCTTGATTTCTCCTCTAGACCCAGTGCTTCTTGTCTTCCTTTAGGAACTCGTCAGTTACTTTACCAATTTCCTTTGTTTATTTACCTTTTGACATTCCTGTAGAAATGCCAAGCACTTTTACCCTTTGAAAAACTTGAAATTGAAAAAGTAGCCCTCTTTGGAGATTTTCTACTCTTTCTTGGGAAATCATGTGTTGCTCTTCTTTTACATTTGAAATAGCCTCTAGCACAGGAAAAGTAGATCTTCAAACATCAATGAAAACCCTAATGATCTAGTGGGAGAGTTTAACTTGGTCTTTGACTGAAATTAGGCTTGGGATCTTAATATTGTAAAAACAGAGTCTTTGACCAATTGATGTATTTGAATATATAGAACTTTATGTACTTGATTGATCTAAAGAGCCTATAGAGGTAGTTTTGATATCATCAAGGTTTGAGGAACCTGATGAGCATGGGAATGAATACACTGATTAGTAACCCTAGATGGAAAGTGAAAGAGTGAGGAAAAGGCAAAAAAGAGTGTTGGGGTTATAGGTGGGAAAATAGAATATAGATGAGTGGTATATGCAAATGAGGGGCCCTTTATGAATGGAAGGTTAACCATGGAATGGTAAAATAGTAGAAAAATGAAAAATTTGTGACAAGGATAATGAAGGCAGTGAGATTTCTAAAAATCACAATATTCAAGAATATTGTTTTTATAAATCTAGGACTTATATTTATTCATATACAGATAGTAAAAATTACTGATGACTAACAGCGCCCATGTGAATGCAACGTTCTCTGCTAGATAAACCGCCCCCACTAACCGTCAACTGCAACCTTTAAATGTTACCGCGACATGTGAATGGTTTGTTCCGCCAGAAGTTACGGTTTGTATAATTTTCACGTTGTTTTTTTAATGTCACAACATGACATGTGAACACGATCATCACCTATGGTTAGATTTAAGCCATCGATTAAGTTAAATGATGCGGGGTTGGCATATATCATGTGACTACAAGCTTTGGGGCCACCACCGGGTTGGGACCACTGACTGTCCCCTCCCTCAACCTCCAAATCATAACCCAATAAATTAATATGGAGAACCTTAGAGTTAAGAAACAACTCTTAGTTGGACTGGTTGGAGGTCTTCGCAGGCAAGCCAGAGGTCATGGGGTTGACCCCCCCCCCCCCCCCCCCCCTCGACTCCACAAAATTTTAAACAACCCTCCTAATGACATGTGGCAGCCTTCGGGCTTGCCACGTGTTTCTCATCCAATGGTCCAAAACAAATCTCGTACAACCCATCCAACTGTCAAATTCACTTCTATACCACAAACAATCAACGGCCCAGATTAAACCATGTGGCGTGATTTGATTGGTTGTGAGAAAATCAAATATTCCCCATAATATACCTGTTGACTATACCTGCATGCTGACTGGGCATCCCAGTCACAAAATTTTTGATATTTGGGAAAACGAATAGAACGCGATATCTTCCTCATACAACATCGGTTTTTCGAATCGTTCACGGCATCGAAATAGCAACGACAAGATCTTTCCGGTCGCTCAAGTTTGGTCTTGGTTTGAGCACTTTCAAATTTGAGCATAACACATGATCTCCTAATCACACTTCCCCATTGGGAAGCTTGAACCCCAAAAGACTTTAATTACCAGTTCAGAAGATGAGGGTATAACTCCCTCACCTTTTCCACTTCCATCCATATTGCCTTACTTGGTTTGCTTCCCTTGAGCCTAATTCGAAGATAATCGACACTTCCCCTCTTAGAAGTGTGTGTCCTCCTATCAAGGATGGAATCCTCCTTGAACTCATCCAGAAATTTTGGCGAGAAATCTTCTATAGATGGCAGCTAAATATCACTCCCTTAATCATCAATCAAAGGAGGCTCATACAAACGTAAATTCTCCACATTAACAATGGAATACATTTGCATATATGAAGGCAATTCAAGTTGAAATGCATTATTACCAACTTGTTTAATGATCTTGAATGGACCATAATGAATGGGCTTGAGCTTTTTACCTTCTCCTTGCATCCTTTATTTTCTTATGTGTAACCATACTTCATCTCCTTCTTGAAACTTGTGATCAACTCTATGTTTTTCATGCCTCTCCTTGTATTTGCTTTGACTCTTCTCAAGTTGTTCTTAAAATTGTTGATGAATAATTTGAATGTTATCAATGAACTTTCGAGCCTTGTCAATATCACTATGCCCATCAATTGCAGCATCCTTCTCAAAGATGAAGTCTAATTTTGATTTCGGAAAAATACCCAAAGCAGGCTTCAAAAGGTGAAGTATTTGTAGAAGAGTGCTTGGCCCAGTTGTAAGCGTGTTGAATGTAATGCAGTTGTTCATCCCACAACTTGGGATGTTTGCTGCAATACCCTCTCAATAGATGCACAACGGTTATGTTCACCACCTCATTTTGGCCATCAATTTGCAGATGAAAAGAAGTACTCTTTTTCAACTTTATGTCCATATCATCTTCCAAAGATTGGACCAAAAAATCCCAACGAACCTGGAATCCTTGTCACTAAAAATAGAAGTTGGCAAACCATAATAAAACCATACATGTTGAAAATAAAGTTCAGTAGTTTTTTCAGCAGTATTGGTTTTCTTACATGGCATGAGTATACACATTTTACTGAATCTATCCACAACTACATAAAGATAATCATGTTTTTTTCTTGACATAGGTAGAGCTCCAACAAAGTCCATGGAGACACTCTCCCATGGCCTTGATGGTACCGATAGTGGCGTGTACAACCCAAGCTTCCTATTGCTAGGCTTACTTGTTGCACACATAGAACATCCTCTTATTAAACGTGACACACTATCTATCATGTGAGGCCAATAGCAATACCTCTATAGATGCACCACTATTTTGCTTACCCCAAAGTGTCCATCAATAAGAGACGAATGAGCCTCTCTCATGACACTAATTCTCTCTCCTTCTGGTATACACATCTTTCCCAAATGAAACAGCAAATTTTTATGCATGTGATAATCATTTTCCTCAACTTGATTCCCTTCACTCAAACTAGCATACACATCTTGAAAATCAGCATCAGATGCATACTGTTCTATGTAACTCTCATGTACAATAGAATCGTTTTTGAGAAAATTAGAAGCACTTATAATTGGTCTTGAAAGAATATCAGCAAATCTATTGAAAATACCTTTCTTGTACCTTATAACCAAGTGAAATTTTTGAATAAATCCCATCCACCTGAAATGTCGTGATTGCTGCAATTTTGTTTGCAACTACAAGTACTGTAACGATTGGTGATCGGTATGTATAATCGTCTCTTTACCCATCAAGTAGTGTTTCTACTGCTTGATGCTTTTTACAAATGCATACAGCTCTTTTTCATATGTTGGATAATTAGTTACAGCACCATTGAATGTTTCATAATGAAAAGTGATAGGCTTACCATGCTGCAAAAGTACTACGCCCATGACATAATCGCTAGCATCGGTTTTTATCTCAAATGGTTGTCTCAAATATGGTAATGCAAGGACCGGAGCTGAATTTATCTTGTCTTTTAAAACTTCAAAATATTGATTTTTTTCCCTCCCCATTGGAAGCCTTTATTCACACTTTTCATTGCATGCATAGGAGTTGTTATGGCAGAAAAGTTAGCAATAAACTTTCTCCAATACTGAGTTGCGCCTAAGAAACTTCTTACCTCAGTTACTGACTTGGGAGTGAGCCAATTCACAATGGCTTCCACTTTAGAAGGATCAATTCTCAACTCGCCTCCTCCTACAATGTGTCCCAAATAAACCAGAGAAGTCTTTCCAAATTCACACTTAGACATCTTAAGAAATAATTGTTCCTTCTTCAAAACATCAAGTACCCTTTTACATGCAAGACATGTTCTTCTCTTGTTTTTCTGAAAATGAGTATATCATCTAAATACACAATCACAAATTCATCAAGAAATGGACACAAAGCATTATCCATAACACGCATGAAAGTCATCGATGCATTACACAAACCAAATGGCATAACCAACCACTCAAAGCGTCCTTGTTTGGTTTTGAATGTAGTCTTCCATATCTCACTTTCTGCAATTCTTATGATGATATCCACTTCGTAAATCTAACTTAGTGAAAAATTTTGATTCTTTCATCTGATCTAGAAAATCATCTATCCTTGGGAGTGGGTATCGATTCTTTACCTCTATCTTGTTCAAAGCTCTGAAGTTGACACGCATGCGCCAAGTCCCATCTTTCTTCAGAATCAAGACTATGGGTGAACTGCATGGAAAAGTGCTTGGCCTTATGAGTCCCTTGTCCAACAAGTCCTTGATTTTCCTCCTTATTTCATCATTATCCATTATCTACATGCGATACATGCCAATGTTTGGAAGAGGACAATCTTGTTATAACTGAATCTCATGTTGAATCTCCCTTTTAGGAGGAAATCCTGTTGGCTCCTGAAACATGTCATGATGTGCATCAACTACATCATATAAATCTGATTTCAAATTATGATCACAATCTTCAAATGACTCATGATTAACATCATCTTTAGGCTTAATCATTAGAAGAATAAAATTCTTACTTGAATTCACCAGGCTCTTTACCTATCCAGCATTTACCATTGCAATATTTGTTTTCTTGTGATGTGCTCTAACAATGTACTCCTTGCCATATTTAAATAAATGTTATTTTTTCTCATGGCGATGGAAGATCACTTTCCTATCATATAAGTAACTACTTCCCAACACAACACCTGTAATATCAAGTGGAACCACATCTAATTCAACTGTGTCAACAAAATGTGAAGTTATTGCAAAGCGCAATATACACTTCTTTGAAACCTGTAAATTTGCATCCTTACAAATCCACCCAAGTGGATATTGTTTTGGATGTCGAATGGTCTCAAGATTAATTTTCTTGACCAAGTCTTCAGAGATTAATTTCTCTTGTGACCCACTGTCAAACAGTGTATCAATCTTGGTATGTTTGGATATGATCATCACATGAAACAGTTCAATTATCTCTTCTTCATTTGGAGCTTGTATGTGACAGTTTGAAGTAATAGTACTGGGTTTTGTTTCAATTTATTTCCCCTTCATGTTATTCAATCCCATGGTTGTAATTTTAGTTTCATCACCTGAATCCTCTCCTAAGTCATGTTGAGTTGTAGCTGCGGTTTTCAGCTTCCCTTTGTTATTGTTATACTTGGGTCTCTTTTCAAGATGTAATTTCCAACAATTTTTCTCTTCATGGCCTCCTCTTTAACAATTTTTACAAACCACTTTCTCTCCATCTTTCTTGACAGATGCATTCTTTTTTCCTTTTCCTTTTTAGGTCTTCTGTTTTCTTTTCCCATTAAAAGTTTTGTTTCTAACCTCTTCAAAACTATTTTTCCCTCTTGCTTCTAGATGTGTGGCTTGAACACATACCTCATCTAGAATTGTAGGGTTAAACATGAGGATAGTATGTTTAAGGTAGCTATGTAAGCCCCCTATGTACTTGAGAAAAGTATCTTGACTTTGCAAATCTAACCCTAATAAGAGAGCTCTTCTCCTAAATTCTTGGGTATAGTCTCGTACATTGCCCTTTCAATTATCTAAAAATTTTCCAGTTCATTATGGCTTTCTGCATGTGAGCTAATGGATAAAATTTTTGTTTTATTGCAGTAATGAAAGCAGTTAATGATAGAATAATATTACCATGCTTTTTTATCTCCTCCTTTGTCTTGAATTCCCACTCAACAATAATTGCACCTTCCATCCTCAATGAAGCTAGTTGGATTTTTGTATCATCATCATGAAGGTTCTAAATTCTCAAATAAACCTCCAATTGCCTAATCCAATTATCAAGATTTTATGCATTGACTTCACCATTAAACGTTGGCAATTCAAAATTAACATCAAGTTTTAGAAAAGGACTTTTACTAGTGTTTTTTTACTTGTATGACTGGTGTACTGAAGATGAAGTAGAGGATGATGATGATGAGGGTGAGGATGGTGACTTTCCACTGCCTCCATTTCCTCCATTTCCCTTATTTGATTTATCTTCATCATTGTGACCTCTTGATGATCCCTGACCTTCCTTGTGAAGTTTGGATCCTTCTCCTTCTAGTCTTTCATTCCTTTCTTGATAAAGGACTCTCACCATTTCAGTCATGTCAAGGAATGCTTTCCTGAACACTCTTTCTTCTTCTTTGGGATCCACCTCTTCATGGGTTTCTTATTCTCCTAAAGGCATTCTTATTGCTTCTTCTACTTCTTTTGGAGGTGAACTAGGTGGTGGAGAATGTGGCAATATTGCCCTCCTTTGTTGTGACTCACTTTGAGAACCTCTTGCTTCCACCAATTTGCCTTCCCCTCTCTTAAGCTTGAGCCTAGTAAGAAGGAAAACCCTTGCAAACAGTTAAAAAATATTTGCACACAAAAACACCATAGATTAAACTCTAACTTTGATACCAAATTAATCTGAAAGGAGTGTATTAGTTTTGTTGTGCTAAGTGTCCTTTCAGTAATATAAACATGTACAATTTGTCTCCATTTTTTGCTTTAGGAATGAGTGTTTTAACCATGAAACATAGATGAATTTATGAACTTTAAGCATGAAAATAAGCCTAAAAAACACCATACAGCAGTTTATAACATAGAAATACAATCACACATAAGTTTTACATAGTAGGCATGATGAAACATTTCACCCCTCCTGAGCTACATCTGTTGGTCCAGCTCCCAATGGCATGTCCCTCTTTGTCGTTATGCTCAAAATTGAAAATTACATGTGTTTTTAGGCCTCTAATGGTTGTTTTCTCTACACCAATGGCTCCAGAATGCTCAAATTAGTCTAGGTAGACTCTTGTTTCACCCAAATTGGTTGAAAATTGACCTCCCAATGCATTTTTCCCGCAGTAAAAGTGGAGACTGGCACTTAACTATGGATAAAAATAGTAAAGAGACCTAAATTTAGGGCACGCTCCAAATCTGCTGGAAAGTCGTTAACGTTGGCATTAAATATTTTGGGCGGGGTGGTCACATGCCGACCCCCTGCCATTATCTTTGCGGTCTAACAGTTTGAACTCTGCAATGGTAGTTTGGAACCTGGAGTCGTAATGGTTCCCGAAGTCGTGGCATTAATATCCATTACAACTACGCCCATGTGAATGAAATGTTCTCCGGTGGATAAAATTCCCCCACTAACCGTCACCTGTAACCTTTAAATGTTACCACGACATGTGAACGGTTTTTTCTACCGAAAGTTACGGTTTGTATAAATGTCACATTGTTGTTTTAATGCCACAACGTGACATCTGAATGTGATCATCGCCGATGGTTAGGTTTAAGTTGTCGGTTAAGTTAAATTTTTCGAGGTTGGCATATATCATATGACTACAACCTTTGGGGCCGCCAGCGGGTTGGAATCGCTGGCGGTCCCCTCCCCCAACCTCCAAATCATAACACAATAAATTAATGTGGAGAACCTTAGAGTTAAGAAACAACTCATAGGCGGACTGGTAGGAGGTCTTCGCGGGCAGGCTGGAGGTCATGGGGTCAACCCCCCCCCCCCGGACTCCACAAAATTTTAATCAACCCTCTTGAGGACACGTGGCAGCCTCCGTGCTTGCCACGTGTCACTCATCCAACGGTCCATAACAAATCTCGTACAACCCATCTAACGGTCAGAATCACTTCTATACCACAAAAATCAGTAGCCCAAATTAAGCCACATGGTGTGATATGATTGGCTGTGAGAAAAGAGAATATTCCCCAAAATATACCTGCTGACTGTACCTGCATGTTGACTGGGCATCCCAATCACAAAATTTTTGTTGTTTGGGAAAATGAACAGAATGTGATATCTTCCTCATACGACATCGGTTTTTCGAACTATTCACAGTGCCGGAATCGCAATGACGAGACCTTTCCGGTCGCTCGAGTTCGGTCCTATTTCAAGCACTTTCAATTTTGAGCATAATGCATGATCTCCTAATCAATACCACTCCCATATGTTTAAAATATGAAATGATGTAATGCTCCCATTTTTTTCAAATTATTTTCGAAATGAAAATCTCTAGAGTCACCCATGAAGCCAATAGAAATATCAGGTCTATAGGAAGATGGTTTGGTGAAGAGTTTTTCATGTACATCCGAGTTTTCGAAAGTCATGCTTGCCCCCCATGTCCTACCCTTATATATACCAGATAAATTATTGGCCAAGGAGATTTCTTATCAGACCGTAGGTAATGAATTGACTAAATTTATGAAAGAAGCCAAAAAGATAATTTGGCCAACTTTTCCTATAAAATGTCGGTCATATACTCTCAAAAATTTCAAGAATGCATGTCTTGAAATTGATCGATCAAAACCCTGCAATTTCCTAATTCTGCCCAACAGAAGTTATGATGTATATGGTGTTTCTAAATAAATAACAAATCAAGTTAAGTTGTGGGAATTTTCAAGCGAGCCTGATAAATTTGATGATGTGTTTGAATCAATTCCAGAATTCTCAAGAGTTCTGAAAATAGCAACTGTGAAATTCAGTCTAGAAGAAATGATACAATTCAAACAGTATCATGAACAGAGGAATTCCCATTTTCCAGACTACATGTTCCACAGGCCAATGACAGAACAAATTCCAATTCCTCTAGTTCAGATTCAAGTGCCAGAAGGAGAACAAATTCCAATTCAAGTTCTTCAAGTTCAGATTCAAGTGCGAGAAGCAAAACAAATTCTGATTCTGATTCCTCCAGTTCAGGTACAAGTAACAGTGGTAGAATTAGAAAGCATAGATGTTCCACAAGAAGAGAGAAGGATCTAATAGTCCATCAACTACAACAGAACATTCAAAAGCTCCAGGAGAATCCAGAACTTAATGAGGGAAATAAAGAAGCTACTGATCTGGAAACATTACTGGTAAACCAACAGACAGTTTTCTATCCAAAATACCAACAGATTCAATAGAAGATTAAAATAAGTGATCTGTTAGTCACTCAAATTTCTGATTTGAGGATTTATTATGAAGAAACCGATGATAAAGTGTTTAATTATCTAGATTGACAAGACACAATGCAAGGGAGAGCGAGCAATATTCTTCGCCTTGAAGAATCAATAAAGGATATAATATTTGGACATTGGGACACGAAAATGAAAAGTGCAGAATTAGTTATCATCAGAGCTAAAAACATGTCATTTAAAATCTCTAAGTATATAAAATATTATCTTCTAAAAGCTAATCTTATCCAGGAAATTCCAAAATAAACTATGCCTTAAATTAGCCTTTTGAAACAATATTGTCAAGAAACATCAAGAAGGAAATCTCTCAACATAGAAAAATTGACAAAGATAGATATGGAAGTTTACTGGTATTTGTTAATCAAGCCACGCAATCAATTGGGAGTGATGAGGTGTCTTTCGAACACAATAGTTCAACTTCTTCCAGCACTCAATGATGTAATATTCACGAGCCAGATGAGAGTGCAACCAATGCATCCCCCCAGCTCGAATATATGATCAAATCTTTCCAACTCAAAGAACAGTTAGAGAGTGAATCCAAGAAAAAGTCTTAAGATTGTTATAACTACTGCATTTTAATTTCCTAGCTTTTAGTTTATAGTTTAGATTAGATTAAGAAGACTTATTTCACAAGTCTTCTATTTTTGTAATATTAATTAGTATTTATTCCCTTTTCATGTATTTAGAAAGGGGTCCATATTTTTGAGAAGGTGGCTTTTGGAACTTACACTATTGTTTGAACAGAAGTATCTAATTGAAAGTCTAAGCCCAGAGGCTATCTTTTCATAACTAATCTATGATGCAACAGGTACTATTATCTGTGTATTAATCATTTTATGTTTCTAAGATTATAGAAAACTTGTTTCTATCTATTTGTCTCTTTCTAATTATCATTGAAATGACGTATATTCTTATTACTATTGATAAAATGTATTGAATGATATGTTGTTAGACAAGTGACTTTGAAAGATGTTATATAATTAATTTTATTCATCAACTAAATCAATTACATTGATTTATTTTCCTTAATGTGTGTACATTCATTTTAGTATTCAAATGATCTATATCATTTCATACTTATGAAATCTTACTCTATAAGCATATAAATCAGTCCATCCCGTGCAGTTGTTAGAATTAGTTTTATTTATGTTATCAGTAGAATAGATCACCCCATTTGTGTTGATTTTATTCCATTGTGTTACAAACTCATTTTTATACAGGAAATTGGTCCCTATATCCCCAGTCGGACCCACCATTTCAACGGAAAAGGAGTAGCAAGGAGTTTCACTAACCTCTCGATCGGGTGGAATCCCTAATGTTGAGGAAGTCACTCTCCAGCCTTCAACATTTTTGGCGCTAGAAGGAGGGCATCCGAATATGTATGGCATATAAAGCTGAATCTCAATTGAAAATCCAACATAAGAGTCAAACTCTCTCCAAAGTTTCGACGGCTTCTAGATATCGTTCACTATCTCCTAGTCATAAGCCTAAAGTTGTGGAACCATTTCTTATATCTCATGAAACATTACCTCGTAGACCTTCTTCAGAACATATTCCTGACTCTCCTAAAGTCCAGTCTTTGATTGAAATATTATAATAAATATCTATATCTCCAGATAAGATAACCAAACCGGAAGTTTCTGAAGAAATTATTACATATAAATTTCGAAGTACTGGTGCGTTAACTTGATCACAAAGTGAAAAACTTGGGATAACTCCTTTCGAGTTTCCTATTTTATCTCATCATAAGAAAGCAACCACATCAGCATCTCAATCACGTATCAGTGATGTCATATCATCTTAATTTCCATTTACTTCAACCATCTCCTCTAATCAACCCATTTCTACTCAAACAATCAGTGTTGTTGTAAGTAGTACTAGTCCAGTAGTAAGTTCTTCTCCATCCATATCTGCTTCTGCACCCACTAGATCATCTTCACAAGCACCAACTCAAGCAATGGCTAATCTACCATGGGTTAATCTGGGAGCTGTGCAAATGAAAAATTTACATCCTCTCCCCGATCTTTCAGAAAAATGGTTGCCAAAATATAATCTTGATGATGGTCTTCCTGATGAAGAACATCTCAATAGTTTTATGTTGGCTATGAGTCTCAACGGTATGCAACATGAAGATTTTGTAGTAAGATTTTTTCCTTATACTTTTCAAGGATCTGCAGGATCCTGGTATTTTTCCCTCCCTTCCAGTTCAATAGGAGATTGGAATACTTTTCAAGAATTATTTCTTGCTAAATATGGTAATGATAGGACAATTTCATCCTTAATCAATGATCTTTCTAATTTAAAAGCTAGTTCAAATGAAAAGATCAAATATTTCAACTCCATTTTTAACAAGTTATTGAATAAAATTCTAGCTGCCTCTTGACCAGGATTGGATGTACAAATAGAGTGGTACATATCTTCTCTTCCTTCTAATATAGACATTTTTGTAGATAGAGCCAATAAGCCTACCCTTGTAGAAAATATGAAGGAAGCCTTGTCTGTAGAAATAAGAATCATAGTTTTAGAAAATAAAACCGATTTAGATGACAAAAATTCTAAAAAAGTAACATTCAAATATGATCAAAAGAATAAAACTATCAAAGATCCTTTCATTCTTGAAGGATTGCAAAAGGTCCTGAAGACCATGTAAAATGAAATGGTTGAAATCGAAAAACAAGTTGTTGAGACTTCTACTAAAAAATCCTTTAGATCATTTAGAAAAAACTAGTCATTTGTATCACAACCTCCCAATATCATTTCTAATGTTGAATCTGAAGAAGAAGAAACTACAGCCTTTATTGACGAATCTCAAGATGAAGAAGTAGTTGAATTACATGGATTATGGGACTTTGTCTTACATTCCTCTTATGAAGAGATATATTCTGAAGCAATGCATGTTAGCACTAGAAGTAAGGCTTCCACTGAACCAAATCAATTAATTCAAAAGTGGAAGGTTCCAAATTCTATTACTAAAGACAAGGCTGTTAATAAAAAACCACTAGTCAAACCATCTCAGCAAGTTATTACTAAATCTCAGCCCATCAAATTTGTATTAAAACTTTGGTAGTATATGATACTATTGAATACAACATTGTTGAGGATATGAAGAATATTAAAGCTAATATTTATCTTTACGAAGTTAGCAAATTAAAGCAACAACAAAATATTTTATTGAAATATTTGAATGCAGTTACTACATCTCCTCTTCCTTCAACTGTTATTGTTAAAGATGCTAATGGGATAGGGAAGCCTCCAATTGATAATTCAAACAAAGTAAATGCTTCAAATGCTATTTTGATTGGTGATAGATCCAATTCTCATACACCTCCTTTCCTCTTAACTTATGAAATATATAATAGAAATGTTCATAATTGTTTGATTAATTATGGAGCTTCATCCAATATAATGTCATATTCAATTTGCGAGAAGTTAAATATCGCACCCCAGAAATCATCAGTTAGCATAGTTCAATTGGATAGAACAAAAGTTAAGATCTTAGGAGAGATCAACTCGGTAAGTATTCGATTGTCATCAAATCCAAAAGTCGCTCAAATTATCAATATATTGATTGTCAATATCTCTAAATTCGACAGTTTAGTTCTTAGCAGAGATTGGTCTGAAAAGTTACATGGATATTTTGCAATGGACTCGTCTCACATGTGGCGTCCATACAATGGAAAACCCAACCAAAATAAAGTTGATCGTGAAAAACATATGAAATACTCAGTTACAAATCTTGGAGAATAAAATGACCCCATAGCATTCAATAATAATATTTTGGGTAATTATTCTTCATATTCATTTTTGGGTAATTTTAATGCTAAAAGTTCACCTTTCTCAGTCGATTCTGTTAATTCACAAATAGAAAAAAATTCCCAAAATAATTTGTCAAGATGCTTAAATTTTGAAGAAGAAACGATAATCCATTCCCCGTTTTGGAAACTTTTCTTTGATGGATCAAGATCCAATGATGGTGCAGGAGCAGGATGCGTACTTGTCAATACAAAAGGTGGAAAAACTATGCTAGCTTGTAGACTTGAGTTTGAATGCACTAACAATATTGTTGAATATGAAGCTTTAGTTCAAGGTCTTTGTAAAGCAATAAGTCTTGATATACAATATATTTAGGTATTTTGAGATTTAGAAATTGTCGTACGACAAGCACGAAACACTATTCATTGTCTCTCAATTCACTTGAAACATTATCAATATTTGGTTCAAGACCTCACGTCTATTTTTTAGCATTCAATATATCTCCTATTCCTAGATCACAAAATGTCGATGCTGATATTTTGGCTAACATTGCATCCAAGCTAATTCCACCTGAAGATTTTAGTCCTGACAGATTCTCTATTGAATTGATTTTCCGTCCATTTGTGCCAGATAATGTTACTAGTTGGCGAGTCTTCAATGACGATAGTGACATTTTAAGTTTTCTTACTTATGAAAAATCATATGATGATCAAATTCCAGATGAATATGAACATGATAATCAAATCAAGCACCAAGCTAATAAGAATCTTTTACCAAAGTCTGTGGTAAAACTTGAAGATTTATACGATTTAAAAGACAGATTCAAAAAAATCAACAATTGAAAACTAAAAATTTCTACTTTGAAGTATGAATTAGTTAATTTAGGATCAGATAAAGAACATCAAGATAGAAATCTAGGGCTTACCCTTTCATACGAAGAAATAAATGCATTCATTTCCTTATTCAGAAAATATAAATATATTTTCGTATGGAATTATGAATATCTTAAAACCTAAAACCCATATATCATTCAACATATTATACCTATGGTACCTGATGTTCAACCCATCCAGCAAAAGCTTAGAAAGATACATCCAAATTTGGAAACTCAAATAAAAAATGCGTTAAACAAACTTTTGAAACTAAAATTATTTTTCCTGATAGACATTCAAAATGGGTTTCTAATCTAGTACTTGTAAGAAAAAAGAATAGTGATATCTGAATTTTTATTGACTTTAGAATTCTAAAAAAAGCTTGTTAAAAGGATAATTTTCTTTTACCATCAATGGAAATTTTTTTACAGTGGGTAGCAGGTTCAGAATTAATGTCCATTTTAGATGGATTTTCAAGATATAACCAAATTTTTGTTCATCCAGACGATTGTTCAAAACAAAGTGGGGAACCTATGCATACCAAAAGATTCCATTCGAATTAATGAATGCAGGAGCAACTTTTCAAAGGGCCATGGATATTTCTTTTAAAGAATTGATAAATCAAACAGTGGTCGTATATCTTGATGATATAACCATATATTCAAAGAAGAGAAACAATCATTTGCATGACTTAAAGCATATTTTTGAAAGATGCAGAAGATTTGGGATTTCTCTTAATCCAAAGAAGTCAATTTTTGCTTTAAGTGAAGGTAAACTTCTTGGTTTTTTCGTCTCAAAAAATGGAATTTGTATTGATCTCGACAGGATTAAAACAATTTCATAAATTCCACTACCACATAACAAAAAACCGATGCGGTCCTTTTTAGGACAGATAAACTTTGTAAAACGATTCATTCCATATTTTTCACATATTGTCCTTCCTTTGCAAAAGATGATAAAGAAAGATGCATTGTTTAAATGGGGAGAGCAAGAAAAGGAAGCATCTCAAATTATTAAACAAGAAATCATCGATGATCCCTCTCTCTCAAATCCAAATTTTACCAATGATTTCATTCTATATACTTTCGCCTCTGATCTATCATATGTCGTGGTATTAACTCAGCCAGATGATAAAAATATTGAAACTCCAATTTCCTTTTTTAGTTCTAATTTTCAAGGAGATGAATTGAACTATATAGGAGTAAAAAAAAATCGTTTGTAGTTTATAAAGTGGTGAAATATTTTCACCCTTTTCTTCTGAAAGCTCATGTCAAATTAATTGTTCCTTTCTCATCAGTCACACAAGTACTTATATAGAAGGAACTAGGATAAAAGAGAGCCAATTGGGTAACTTCCATGCAAGAATACGACTTAGAAATTAAACCTGCTACAATTTTCAGAGGACAAGGGTTTTGCAGATTGATTACAGGTATGAATGATGCATGACTTGATGAGGTAACTGCTACAATTGAATTGTTCACTGAGGTAATAAATATTAACCCTCAATCTCAATATGTTGATTTATTATTCTATCTAAAGAATGGTTATGCACCACTTAATTTAGATTCCAAAAGAAAACAAGAATTAAGATTGAAGGCTAATCAATATCAATTAGTCAATGATGTGTTATTCGGAAAAATAAAAAATTTAAAAATTTAAAATTTAAAATTTAAAAATTTAAAAAAAATTAAAAAAATTAAAAAATAATAATAATAATAATAATTACGATTCTGATTTGCTCAGATGTCTTGAGAAAACTGGAATACTTAATGTGCTTTAGGAACTTCATGACGGACCAGTAGGTGGACATTTTGGTGGAGATACCACAGCCCATAAATTTTACATGCAGGTTATTGTTGGCCAACATTATTCAAATATGCACATAGCTATGTCATAAATTGTAAAACTTGTCAAACTATGGTAGGGACAAAGAAAAGCCTCAATGCCACTTTAACCAGTCAATATGGAACAACCTTTCGAACAATGGGGACTCGATATAATAGGTGACGTTGTTCCTCATTCTTCTAAACATCATAAATATATATTGAATGCTATAGATTATTTTACAAAGTGGGTAGAAGAAATACCTCTGAGGACAACCAACTCTGAAAATATTATTGATTTCATTGATCAATTTATCATCACAAGGTTTGGGGTCCCCTATGCTTTAGTTTTTTACAATGCATCTTATTTTTCTGGAAATGCCATGACAGAATTTGTTTTGAAGAGAGGATTTAAATTGAAATATTCTGCGAATTATTATCCTCAAGGAAATGGTTTGGCAGAATCCACAAATAAAATCTTATAAGAATAATTAAATGCACCATTGATCAAAACCAAAAGAATTGGCACAAAGCTTTGACTTTTGCATTATGGGCAGATAGGATAACTAAAAAGGCTTCAATAGGAACTTCTCCTTTTCAATTGGTATATTGTAAGGAAGTAGTTTTACCTTTAAACGTATTTATCCTGTCAACGGCCCTAGTACAATTCATTAACAAACAACCTTTTTCTTCATTACAGTCAAGATTGTCTCAAACAATTAGAAAGAGAAAAGGCTAAAATGGTACATAATCATCATCAACAATTGATCAAAAGTTCATTTGATTCAAATACAGTTAAAACTAAACATTTTGAAATTGGAGAGTTGGTTTTGAAATGGGATAAAGTGCATGAGGACAAAGGAAATCACGCAAAATTTCAAAAGCTCTGGCTTGGTCCTTTTCAAATAAGCGAAAAAAAGGTCCATCAACTTTTATTTTGCAAAACTTACAAGGGAAGAAGGAAACTCTTCGTGTTAATGGAATTATTCTCAAAAATTACTTTTCTTGAAAGAACGAGCAGTTATTTTGTAAAATATGTACATACTTTAGTTTATAAGAAAACAATTTTTTGTAATTTTACACAAAACGTGAAACACTTCATCATTTTTTCGAACCTGAAAGTGTTAATATTCAAAGATATAAAATTAGGAAATAAATCATTTTATTGAAATCTCTATTTCTTTGGAAAATTTTGATTCAAAATAGCCAAATTAGAAAGAAGAATTTTTATAACCCATGTAAATTGAAAGATTATTTTGACATGAATCAAGTTCGAAAAGTTATTTTTACAAGTACACAATTTTGTTGAATTATTAGCATATTTTACTTAAATGGTCATCCAAAAGCTCATAAAGAGCAAAATGATAACCTCCACATTTATTCGTATAGATATTTTTTCAAAGATTAATTTAAAAATATAAAAAACTTTAAACTTGAGAGGTCTCATTGCGAGTCGACTCATCATGTTCATAGGAAAATAGTAAACTTGAAATTATCAAACTAGCTACCAAACCAGGATAATGGCTCTAGGCTCGAGACAAGGGATCTCATCACGAGTCATCTTGTTCAAATTTACTAATAACCAATGAATGACATTATCACTTCTGGCTGCCAAACTAGGATAATTATTTTAAAGTGACAAAACAAAAACAAAAAATATATATTACCTTTGGAAATATCTATTACGTTATGAATGGGATACTGGATCATTTTGGTTAAATGGTAACACTGTCGATGCTATAAATGCCTGCTGGCAGCAGTGGCTCTAATAGTGACTAATAATTTCATCAAACAAGCTAAAATTTGATTGAATTCCTACTTATCTTTTCAACTTATTACAATTTGATTCATTTAGAGAAAATTTTCATTTGCAAAATTAAGAAAAAAAATTCAAGTAAACCAAGCTATTTGGATTGAAATTTACCTATATTAAAGACAAATTTCAATTATTTATAATTTCTTAAAATATTGTCTTTTAAGTATTAATATTTATCAACGATTCTAGATTCATCCACTTTATCGCCAATTGTTGCAGTATTACAACAACCCCCCATTTTTCTAGATAAATATTAGAGAAAGAACAATGGGGACCCTTTTAAAATAATTCTAAGGGTAAATCAATTTTAGAACTTAGGAATTTGAACCTATTAGATTAATTTTTTTTTCATAAAAAACATAATAAAATCATCAAAAAGCTCTCCAAGGAACCCATAAATAACTAAGAGTACAAGAAGCGGGAAAGAAATCGCCGAAACAGAAAACAGTGATAAGCGAAAATCCAAAATGCTGATATGAAAAATGTCGAAATGTCAATGTACGAGGTTGCAAAGTATGTTATATAATGGATATCGATATCGAAAATTGTCATGCGACATACGCCGATATTGCATTCTGTCATTCAACAAGAAAAACCATCGCAATATCGCATTGTCTCATATCGCGCATTGCTGCGAAACGTCAAAAAATTGCTAATCATGAAAAGGCCAATTTGCAGATCCCAATAAGATAACAACTATCAAATTCACATGAAGCCCATACTATCAATTTAATGGTAATTCGGGTGTTTTATGATTTCGAGGTTTGTAAAAGTTTTTATAGTTATTTTAGATTTAATACCAAGGATTCCCATTATGCATGAGTTAAGGTGATAGGACCGTTAATAGCATTTAACGTGATTTTAGCTTACGCTCTCTGGGATTTATAAGATTTTTGAGAACGATAATCCATGAGTAATTTTGAACAGAAAAGTTGTAGCTGATGATTATGCATCCTTAGACTCAGACTCATGGTCTGACGCGGCTATCTCTTTTCTACACAAAATTGTTGCACGTCCTAAAATGCTTCCAAACACTGACTTAGTAAGATGGGTGTAAGATCATGTGGACATCCAATATAGACAGTTTGTTACCAAAAGCAAAATAATCATTGGCTCTCTCAAGCCTGCATATTTTAAGGAAATGTACAAATTACTCGAACCCCAGAAAATATATGACAATTATTTTGTCCAATAATTTATGTGAGAGAATGAGCACCCTGAAAATGTGATAAAAGATTGGAGAAATGATCCTAATCGGCATAAACGCAATGATAAGGGTATGTACTCAGTATTTTCTCTTAGAATCCCATTCTCGCAAATTGCTGCAATGATGTGTCGTCTTTTTGGGTCTTCAAATACAACCAAGTTTAAGGAAGATTGGACACCCCTGATAGAAGCAGCCTCTGACGGTTATATTCTTGATTGGGATAATATTCTACCTAATAATTTAATTAGATGTATCATTTTCTATAGAGAAAATCGTGATCTTCCCTCCAATACATTCACTCCTTTTTATATGAGTTCGTTTATCCTATATGTTGTTTCTTTTTCTACTGAATTTCCATCGTTAGGATGGAAATGGACCATAGAAGTCAAAACCCCCATATTTTTATAATTAGAATTCCTGTGGGAGTAAAAATAACACTCCCATATGTTTAAAATATGCAATGTTTTAATGCTCCCTGTTTTTCAAATTATTTTCGAAAGGAAAATCTCTAGAGTCACCCATGAAGCCAGTAGAAATCTCAGGTCTATAGGAAGATGGTTTGGTGAATAATTTTTCCCGTACACCCAAGTTTTTAGAAGTCATGCTTGCCCCCATGTCCTACCCTTATATATATCAGATAAATTATTGGCCAAGGATATTTCTTATCAGACCGTAGGTAATGGCTTGACTAAATTTTTTAAAGAAGCCAAAAAGACAATTTGGCCAACTTTTCCTATCAAACGTGGGTCATATAGTCTCAACAATTTCAAGCATGCATGTATTGAAATTGATTGATTAAAACCCTTCAATTTCCAAATTATTCCCAATAGAAGTTATGATGCATATGGTGTTTCCAAAGAAATAACAAATCAAGTTAAGTTGCGGGAATTTGCAAGTGAGCCTGATAAATTTGACGATGTGTTTGAATCAATTCCAGAATTCTCAAGAGTTCTGCAATTAACAACAGTGAAATTTAGTCCAGAAGAAATGATACAATTCAAACAGTATGGTGAACAGAGGAATTCCCATTGTCCAGACTACATGTTCCACATGCCAATGCCAGAACAAATTCCAATTCCTCTAGTTCAAATTCAAGTACCAGAAGCAGAACAAATTCCAATTCAAGTTCCTCAAGTTCATATTCGAGTGCCAAAAGCAGAACAAAATCTGATTATGATTCCTCTAGTTCAGGTCCAAGCACTAGTGGTAGAATCAGAAATCATAGATGCTCCACAAGAAGAGAGAAGGACTTAATAGTCTATCAACTACATCAGAACATTCAAAAGCTCCAGGAGAATCCAGAACTTAATGAGGTAAATAAAGAAGCAACAGAACTGGAAACATTGATGGTAAACCAACATATATTTTTCTATTTAAAATACCAACATATTCAAGAGCATATTAAAATAAGTGATAAGTTACTCACTCAAATTTCTGATTTGAGGATTTATTGTGAAGGAACTAATGATAAACTATCTAAGTATCTAGATTGGCAAGACACAGTGCAAGAGAGAGCAGTCGATCTTCATCACCTTAAAGAATCAATAAAGGATATAATATTTGGAGACTGGGACATGAAAATGAGAAGTGCATAATTAGCTATCATTAGAGCTAAAAACATGTCATTTAGCATCTCTGACTATATAAAATATTATCTTCTACAAGTTAATCTTATCCAGGAAATTCCAAAAGACACTATGCCTGAAATCAACATTTTGTAACAATATTGGCAAGAAACATCAAGCAGGAAATCTCTCGACATAGAAAACTTGACAAAGATAAATATGGATGTTTACTAGTGTTTGTTTATCAAGCCACACAGTCAATTGGGAGTGCTGAGGTGTCTTTCCAATGCAACATTTCAACTTCTTCCAGCACTCAATGATGCAATATTCACGGTCCAGATGAGAATGCAGCCAATGCATCCCCCCAAGCTCGAATATATGATCAAAGCTTGTCAGGTCAAAGAACAATTAGAGAGTGGATCTGAGAAACAGTCTTAAGGTTGTTATAACTACTGTGTTTTAATTTCCTAGCTTTTAGTTTATATTTTAGATGAGATTAAGAAGAATTCTTTCACAAGTCTTCTATTTTTGTAATATTAATTAGTATTTAAACCCCTTTCATTGCTATAGGGTAAAATTCTTGGGTTGTTGGCTATCGAATATCCCTCTCAAGGCTTTCCGGTGCCCGAGGCAGACAGTAAGATTATCTGTATAGTTCACAAATAAGATGCATATATGTTCATATCAACTTAAGCAACTTGATGGAATGAGATGGAAGATTACCTCTTTTTAGATCTTGAAGTCTTTGAAGAGCACTAAGCGGCGAAGCAGGGATTCTCCTTCGCTAGCTCCAAATCCCGACCATGTGATCAATCAAAGCACCCATGTAATATATACCACAACATATATTTCCTATCAATTAAGTTAACATACAATAAACATTAAGCAATGCACATCTAATCCATTCATCTCATGCTATATAATTAATTGAGAAACAATAACAATATCGACGCATTGAATGGACAAAACAGATACAGTTCTATTGATTTATAAGAAGGAGGATTAAAATTGTCGGTTGTACCAAGCCCTCCTAAGTCTTCCAATCTCTCTCTCTCTTTCTCTGAATGTGGTGATGTCTTAATCAACAAGTTCTCAATGAACCGCTTTGATCTTTGACCTTCACACTACAAAAATAAACACTCTACTTCACATGTATTCAAAAAACCTTCTACCTTGGACCAAGAGCCTATAGCTCCATTTTATAGGAGATGGAGAGCGCAAACCTTGCCTTTCTCCTTCCACCAGTTCTAAATAGAAAAACCAAGTTGTTTCCTCAACTTTCCATGCTTTTGACTTTCTTGAGAGTTTAGTTGTTTTTGGCAAGTCCCAATAAGAGGTTAGTGTCTTGCAGTTTCCATTTTGCACTGACTCTCTATGAGAAAAATTTGGAGTTTCAAATCCTTCTCCGCGGGTTTTTCCTGTTTCAAACTCAAAACACGGGTAACGCTGCCCTCTAGGCTAAACAGAGCGTTGCCCTAGCCACTAATGTGACCTTTTCATGGATCAGATGCGTTATAACGCACTTTGACTGTTATAGGGGCGTGTTACCTTGGCAGAAGTAGGTTTAGTTTAGGCCTCTTTATTCCTTCCATACTTATTTTCTCCTCTGAGCTGATGAGGAGGTTATTTGACCTGTAACAGATGCCCCCTAAAGTGTGAGGTCAGAGATGAAGACGATGGCCGAAATACTTTATAATATGTGTAGTAGAGCTAAAGAGATTGGAGGACTGAGGAAAACCTAAAAAAACAACATATGTCAGAAAATATAGTATCTGTCTTGAGTCGAGCATTCCCATGCTCAGTAGCTAATCAACATGATTTCTCTAGTACAGAGATATGAAGAATATGTCCATCAATAAGCATAATGTGGAAGTGTTTTTCATAACAGGATCAGGCTAAACAAGTTGTCTCCATAAACAATATCGCAACTTGGGGAAGGAAACACAGTTGTAATGATGTAACCATTGCCCCAAGGTCTTGGTCATCGCTTCACTTAAACTGCATATTTCTCGACATGTGAATGAAGGAGCTGTCGTCGAACACATGAGAAATCATCTTATTACCAGTCAATAATGAAAACTGTTAACAGACGCGAAGGTGGCCACCGATAATGATGATGGTCCCTAAGATGCACAGTACAATCTAGCGAGTGTGAATAAAAGGAGTTGAAGCCAAACACTCGTAGAATCATTTGATCGGGAGCCAATGGTGAATACTCCCAATCAAACACAAGATTACCTTCCACTGATGTCTGCAAGTATCTAGGTACTGATGAGTTTTTGGATCAACTTCCTAGATAAGATGTTGAAGTCGATAGGAAGAGATCTGTTGAAAGGTAGGCACTGAGGCGTCCTACATCAGTCAACAAGAAATGGAAAAAAGATTTTTTTTTTTTTTATGGAAATAATGAAAAGCAAATGGGGATAACTGATGACAAATAATTTCTGGCATAATGATCGGTTTGGTTGATATGAGGAGCAGTAGATAGCGAGATCTGCTTGAACAATAGAAGGCACTGTAATAGGGTACTAGGCAGCTGAGTCTTAATGGATACCAAAGAGTTTTTTAGGATTTTACCGGTGTAGGAACACTAGGAGATGAAGGCTAAACTCATAGATGGTAGGGTTCGACTAACTAAGAAAGATTTTTCTGGGAAGTGCCATGTTCAATATTTTTGCTACCAAATCGACCTTTCTTAAACGTAACAGAGGTAGTGTCCATTTTGTCCAAAATTTTCCCCGTCTGATTAGGTTTAACGAGTCCAGATGAGTAAACTTGGTGAATTTTTCATATTTAGAGAGTCTGAAAAATGTCGTAAAAGACAACTCCGGGGGGTACCTTGGTCATGTCTTGATAACCGGGCATAACAAAGGGACAATAGTAAGCCCGAAACAATTCTTTTTCTGTGATTTAGTCCATCAAAGCCAGAAAAGTGAGAAATATATGTTCGATGGATGTCTATCTCATTTTGTTATGGGTACGAGGAGATGAAGTAAACTCAATATTCTTTGTGAAATTTTAACGAGTCCAACAGAGAAAAACTCGGTATTCTCCATGAAATTTTAACGAGTCACACAGAGAAAACTCAGTCACCCTTTCTATTTAAAGAGCTTTGAAAAAGAGGAAAAGAATGGCTCATGATTCTCTGTCATGGTAGTTTAACGAGCCCGACAAAGATAACTAGGGGTTTTTTCAGTTTTATGAGCTAGAAAAAGTCCCTAAAAAGAAAGCTCAAAATTGACTTCATGTAATTTTAACGAGTCCAAAGAAGAGAACTCAAGGTTTTTTCGGATTAACGAGCAAGAAAAATACCATTAAAAGAATGCTCGAATAAGGGTCGAACATGGTTACATCTGTATACATATCTTACTCACTCATCAGAACAACGGTAACTAAACTCAATAGTTGCAACACATATGCAGCAAGAATTCATGACTTTTTGTAGACTAGCTAAGAGAGTCATGCCCCAGAAATGGCTATAAGAAGGTCGAAAGACTTTCATTTTCACTTTTTTGAAAGATGTGAAGGAGCTCTAGGGTGAAAAAAGTGTGAAAACTTTAGTTGGCGATTGCGGTCAATTCGGGCAACGATTCTTCTTCCCATGAGATCTAGGTAAGAGATGGAACCTCCTGCTATCATTTTATCTTGTTTTTATGAAGTTTTTCTAGTTCAAAATGAGAAATTTGGTAGGCCCTAAAAACGTTTAGTAGCTAACGTGGGCCAGCAGTGCTGGACCCACGTTAAACATTCATCCCGTGAAGGAAGGGCGCATTAGCATGCTCTGTTTTTCTCTATAGCTCGCATTAGGCGCAAAGCATGTTTTAAGAACTCATTGATTATCATTTTGAAGCATTCTAGGCAATTTCTAATCAGTTGAAACTGTTGTATTGGCAGGGATTCAGTTATTTATCATGAGTATCTGGCGAGAGAGTGAACATGAACGGGAAGAAAGAGATATGGTCACCGATGCTGCAAGTTTGATGGCTCTCCGCAGGTGTGGTTTGCTAAAATATGCATGGCTGGAATTGATGAGGGGTTAAGAGGACCTACTGAGGAGGCTGATTCAGCAATGGGATGAGCGTCAGCACATCTTTCGAATTGGGGGCAATGAGCTCTCAATTGAGAATGACAATATCTATTTTTTGACCAGCCTGTCGTGTCGTGGACTGAGGCATAACTTGACGGGATCTAGAGTGGATCCTCGCTCTATTGTTGATATTATTCTTGCTCATTGCACACGCAACACAGAGGCTATTAGCAACCGGGTGCCCATTGCACAGGTGGCTTCGAGACCACTGAGGTCTCTATTATGGATGATCGTTCGCTTGGCAGGGGCCAAGAGTCAGCATGTGGCCACCAAGGCCTAGATGTTGGTAGCCTTAGATTTTATGCCACCTCAGGTATTTGACTGGTGTGATGGAGGTGTCAGTTGGGTCCGGGCAGAGCTTACAGCGTGCAAGACCCGTACCCAAAGATAGTTTGGGTACGGCACGCTGATCATTTCTTTCCTACTAGAGAGGGTGCGAGTGATGAGACCCAGGATGATTACAATGAAATTGGGCCCACGCAAGTCGAGACAGGCTTGACATGCAGCTTTGATCTCACGGACTAGAGAGGGTCCAGTCTGTCACTATTTTGATGATGGGTTCTTTGATTGGCTCAACTCTCAAATCATTATGATTGAGGATTATCCCTATTCAGGGATGAACTTCACTGAATATCCGGAGCTAGTGTTTCCCCCTGGCACCCAGTGGGGTCTCGATGGTAAGAAAGGAGTGATCAGCGTACTTAGGAATTATTTTTTTTATTTTTAATGTTTATGCAGTTTTTTTTGTTTAAATAGGGTGAAAATATGTTTTGACATGAAGCTTGTTTGCTTGACATAGATGTGGCACCTGTCCGCCCTGCTGGGGCCCCTCGTTATGCACGGCGAGGACTATAGCTACCTGGGGCTGGCGCAGCAACGAAGGATGTGGAAGCCGGTGGAGATGATCATACCCAGATCCTACATGAACTCTCCAGAAACTTGGATGATTTGAGCATGGGTGTACCACCTCTTCCTATGCGGGAGGTTCCAATTCGTCTACAACAACATACCATAGGTGTACCGGAGAGATACCTGGTGCCTCTGAGGATGACAGCCAGGAGAGTTGTATGTTATTTTGAACATTAGGCTTAGCTGGCGGAGCAGTTGTATAAGTGTCATAGCGCGACTTGGTGTAGCCAACTTTTTTGTAAAACACCCAAGTTTTGAGAGATTTTTTGATGTAACTATTGTACTGGACATGACATATATATATATATATATATATATATATATATATATATATATATATATATACATACTTTTGGTGATTTTGTGTTTTTAAATTTTTATGCATTTTCTATGGGACAAAATATATATACTCATGTGTAAATATTTTATAACAAATGTGACAAATGCCAATCTAAAACATAGTTTTCCAAAGAATCGATTGATGCATTAAATTCTCTAGGAACATGCTCAAATGTGATTGTTCGAAATTGACGTTCTAAAAGTCGCACCCTTAAAAAATAACGTAACAAGACTGGATGATGGACACGGTAATGATTGTTTAACTGCATAATGAGGAGTTGGGAATCTAACCTGACCACTAAATTGGAGATGTCACGAGATGCAGTCTTCGTGAGGAGTTAGATCACTGACATGTACTCGGCAATGTTATTGGTGGCGCTACCTAGGAAAATTCCCCCAGAACCAAGAAGTTCTGACTCAAGTGTGTAGAGAACCCAAGCAGCTGAAGCAATGTGTCTAGTCTGATGACCAACACCGTCCACGTATCCGACGTATGATAAGGAGGATGACGGAATCTATGCGAAATAAAAAGATTGTATATGAGAAAAAACACCTCAAAAACCCAAAAATATCCAGATACATAAAAAAAAGGGAAAAACTTATATACATAAAATTACAAAGCATATGCCTAGTGTGTAACTAGGCAAAATACTTCTTTAGATAGAGCCCATTGTGGGGCTCCGCGAGCGAAATTCCATTACAGTCCTGAAGTTCATAAGCTCCTTTTGAGAGGACTTTGGTGACAAAATAAGGACCAAGCCATAATGGTTGAAGTGTTCTTGCCCCCAAGAGGTCATGTTTCTGATCATAGAGTAGAACAAGATCGCCCACTTGGAAAGAACAAGGCTTGAAAGATTTGTCGTATTGAGCTTTGACTCGACACTGGTGTGCTTTGAGTTCTAGTGTAGCATCTCGACGAGTTTCGTCCAAATGATCAAGTGAGAGAAAGTGCTCTTCTATGGCAGTGGTGTCAGGCATGAGTTCAACAGCAAGTTTGAGTGATGGAATTTCACACTCGATTGGAAGTACTGCTTTTAGGCCGAATGCAAGTTGAAATGGCGTGAAGCCTGTGGCAGTTTTGACTGACGTTCGGTATGCCCATAACACAGAATACAACTTTCAATGCCATGTGGTTTTATGGTTTCCAACTAATCGACGAATCATGGTTTTGAGGATGCCATTTACGGCTTCGACTCGACCATTAGACTGAGGATAGTAGGATGAAGACTGATCTTGTCGAAAACCTAGCATGGATGTTAATTCGGTCATCAGATGATTCTAAAAGTGTGATCCATGATCTGTGACAATAGATAGGGGTACGCCGAACAGATAGATCACTTGATTGAACAGAAAAGAGCGGCGGTTTTGCCATCAGCCTTAAAAGTGGGAATGGCTTCTACCCATTTCTTAAAATAGTTGACTGCACCACGATGTAGTTGTGTCCATTTTCCGAAATGGGATTGCAGGTGATAAATTCAATTCCCCATTTAGCGAAAGGACCAATGGAGACAACCAAATGAAGAGGGGCGAGATGAGCACGCATTTTCTTCGTGAAAATTTGACATGAATGGCACTTCTGGACCACTGCAATGCAGTCTTTAAACAAATTGGGCCAATAATAACCTACGTGCAGGATTTTTTGGGCAGTAGCTATGCCCAAATGATGACCATCACACGCCCTTGTGTGAAAGTCATTCAAAATTCATTCTTCTTCATTAAGAGTGAGACAACGCTGGAGAATAGTATCGATACCATGACGATATAACGTATCATACAGCACAAGGTAGTGTTTTTCCTAATGGAGAATACGACGATGGTCATCGAACGTGAGAGTTGGGTGGAAGTGTTGGGTTTGTAGGTAGAACAAAATGCCTCCATACCATGAGTCCGAAGAATCGACCAAGTATACAGATTCATCAGGAAATAGATCATGAGATACTTCTCCTGGGTCAATTTTGGGAAGGTCTGATAGCAATTCGGTGAAGACTAGAGATTTCTTTGCTTTTGGCAGCTGTGAAGACCAAATAAAATTGTTGGAGGATTATAATCCATTTGGAATATTTTCCTCCAATAATTTTTCGAGACAGGATGTGTCATATGGGGTTCTCCAAAGCAATAACAGTAGTTTGTCGTATCAATATATAGTGTTGGAGTCAGGTGACAGCAAAGACTACTGCCAGAGAAATTTTATCCACATGTGAGTAACGTATTTCAGGTATGATCAGACCTTTTGACAAGTATTATATCACATGTTCACTGTCATCATTGCGAACTTGAACCAGAACCATTCCAAGTGAGGATGGTGAGGCTGCCAGGTAGAGGAGAAAGTCACGTGAGTAGTCGGGGGCACTAAGGAGTGGGGCTTAAACAAGTGCATGTTTTAAATCATCAAATGAACGTTGAGCTTGGTCATCACACAAATATAGTGTTCCCTTCTTCAATAATCGCATAAATCCTTTCGTCATCTCAGCATAGTGGACAATGAATCTATGTAAAAAAATTTCCTTCTCTTGAAAACATTGGAGTTGCAGGATGGATTGTGGCATCGACAATTCAACAATTGCTTTAACCTTATCGGGTTCAACCCTAATCCCATGCTTGGAGACAATGAAACCTAGAAGACGGCCGGACTCGACCATAAATACGCACTTATGCGGATTCAGACGTATATTGTAGAACCTTCAGCTAGTAAAAATTTCTTTTAGATGAGCAAGGTGATGAGGTCATTTCTTGGAATGGGTTGGAAGGTCATCCAAGTAAGCTTGTACAATATGTCGAGTGTCGAGGAAGGTGTAGTCCATAGCCCATTGAAAATTTTCTCCAACATTCTTTAGACCGAATGGGAGTTTACGATACGCAAATGTGCCCCAAGGACAGATGAAGGCAGTTTTATGCTGGTCTTCTTTTTTAATCGCAATCTGGTTATAGCCCAATAATCCATCCATAAAGGAAAAAGATTCACATCATGTGCAATCATCAAGAATTTTATCTATGAACAGCGTAGGATAATTGTCTTTGGGACAAGCAGTGTTCAGATCGCGATAATCAACAAAAAATCGGATGGTGCCTTGTTTTTTGTCTACGGGAACCGGATTGGAAACCCATTATTTTAAAGGAATGGGATAGATGAAACTAGCGCTTAAAATTCTTTCTACCTCAGTTTTGATGGCGGCTACTTTGCACAGGTAGACAGGTCTGAGTCGCTGTCGAATCGGTTTGGCATTGTCATAAACCTTGATCTCGTGCTCGACTATAGATGGATCTATGTCGGGATTTTCTTCATAATACCAAGCAAACACATCACAGAATTCCTTGAAAAGGGATGTGAAGTGTGAAATTTCCTTAGGATTGCAATCTGCTCCAGTCTGAATGTTTTCCATGATACCCGTTTTGACCAAGATATTTATGAGCATGGTCTTAGAAATATTTCCCATGTTCTGTTCTGAATCGATGGTTTGACCAGTTGTTTAAATGGAAGGGATTATCGTGGGTGGGTCAAAGGATTGGATTTGAGTAGTTATCGTGTTCAAATCAAACATCAAAGCGTGATGGTGGAATTCTCCCCAAGGTCGTTCTTCTAGAGACATGATCTCTTGAATAGCTTCGTTTGTAGGTAGGATTTCATCGAGGAGATTTTTAGAAGGAACTGTGATGGATGAGGAGTTCATACCATTGGTCAAAATCATAGCCTTGGAGGGTTCAGATGCAATTTGGATGGCTTGATAAGCCAATTCGGCTGGTGAGAGCGGCATCTGATCTCCACTATACCTTTTTCACTCACCCGAACCTCCCAAGTTGTCAATATCATTGTATATTAATTATGAAAAGAGCATCTAACATGGGTTTTTAATTATATTTGTGTTCATCAAGTTGATTTTAGATTTGTTTTATCTAGTCATGGAATCTTGCCACTTTCCGCAGCTGCTGCAACTTTCCGCAGCCATTTTGTGAAACTCTATGTTACAGGTGCCTACAGGAAAAACGAGCCACATGGGCAAGTCATAAATGATGTGGACATGGTTCGTGTCCTATTGGTTCGAGCAAACTCATCTAAAGAAGCTGCAGTCAAAGGCGTCCAAATGGAAGTCAACCATAGAGTCTCACGGTGACAGGACTCTGTTTCGTGTCACGTGAAGGTTCATATGGCCGTTTCTGAATTGCGGAGGACAAATCAACATCTGTACATGGCTCCATAGCCGAATTCAAACATCCACTCCTCATAGTTTTACTTTTCAATACGGCCATGATCCTATATTTGTGGACGTAATGGTCTACATGTTCTCCATCAGCATAAACTTTAGGAATTAGTTATGTTTCTTTTGTTATAAATAACGTGTTTGCATACGCATATGGGATTAGTATCGATTAGTCTCTGTTATATTTTATTAGTCTGCTCTGTAATGTAATTATGCTGCACTTGTGCCGTAATATCACCTTTCTATTATGACTGCATTTTAATATAAGAAGACTGTTTCCAAACGTAATTCGTACTTGAAGATTGTTGCCAAGGCTGGTGTAGAGGGCCCCTGCACTTGCCAAGGTTCTGTGCATTATTGTATCGTTCTTGTTTTATTTCTTTAAAGCTCATTGTGCCATAATCCATTCACATGTTTATACATTGCATCTTTCATGGTATATATGCTTCATTTCTGTTTATAATCTTTCATGCTTTCCATTTTACTTCGGTCTTTCATGTTTTATGTTATTGTTAACTGATCAGTGTTCTTGTTTCAGGTTATAAATAGGCAGCCCGTGCATTTGCATAACTTTTTAACTAATGACATGGAATTAATATTGTTCTGCTGCTAATTTGCTTTTCTTAGTTTGGTTAATTGGGGTTCCCAGACTTGTTTAATCTGGCTTTTGCTTATTTGCTTCGTAGTTAAATTTAGATATATTAAATCGTTTACAATATCTTCTTGCTGTTTTCATGCCATAAATAGACTGATGGTGAGGGATTGTATTATGAAATGTGGAGTTTGATATTAGTTTCCTTTCTGCAAGTTAGATATATTAAATTGCTCATAACATCTTCAGTTGCCTCCGAAAGCCACAGCTGGACTGATGGTGAGGGATTGAATTATGGATGTGTAGTTTGATATTAGTTTCCTTTCTGCAAGTTAGAAATATTAAATTGTGCATGACATTTTCAGTTACCTCCGAAAGCCACAGCTGGACTGATGGTGAGGGATTGAATTATAAATGTGTGGTTTGATATTATTTTACTTTCTGCAAGTTAGATATCAGTTACTCAAGTTGTTTATGGTTACTTCCGAAAATCATAGCTGGACTAATGATGAGGGATCAGAAGACAAGTTGATGTAATTTGATTTAGATTTACTTTGTTGAAATTTTGGATTCTTTAAGCATAGTTTCTTTTGTGTTTAGACAACAACAAGAATAGTTTGGTTTTCATGCTCAATAGTTCACTGTTTTGATTTATTAGACTAGCAACACCTTTTCATTTCAGCAGCACATTTTCATTTCCTTTCAAGTTTTGTCATTGTAAGTTTCAAATTCCTTTTTAAGTTTCAAGTTGGTAAATCATTATAGAGGATATCATTTCCTTGAACAAACATAACCATACTTGTTTTTATTTTTAGAATTTCCATCTCACCTTAGAAAACCAAAAACGACAAAAAGTTAAGAAATAGGTTATCTTGCACATATAGTGCGCTGCACTTCATCAGCTTACGAATCCCGGATTGACAAATTAAATGCAGCAATTTAGGACACACTAAATTGACCAAACATTTTGGCGCCGTTGCCGGGGAAGTGTAACTAGGTAGCCAATTTCTTAAAAAAAAAAAACAAAAACAAAATAATAAAAGAAGGGAAAACTGGATAACTTCTTGAAGTATGCTCTCCTCTTGCACCTAGTGTGATCTGGAGGATCAGAAAAGAGAGTTATTGGTTTAGTAATTTCTTAAGTATGCTCTCTTCTTGCACCTAGTGTGACCTGGAAGATCAAAAAGAGAATTATTAGCCCAACTTTATATATATATATATATATATATATATAAAATAAAAAAATGACATGCATAGAGCAAGAGATTCTAGGGAAGGTTTATAGCTAAAGCCAAGAGTTCGATTTTCACAACTCCATCTTCTTCAAGGCATAGACAAGAATCACCACCATCTACCCCTAGCCTTAAGATTTTTGGAATTCAAGGAGTAGCTGAATTAGAGGATTCTCCTATACCACCTACTAAATCCCATTTAGAAAAAAAAGAGACTCCCTCTCATCCTCCCTTGATAGAAGAACCAGAGGACTTTAAGGAATCTAAAGAAACTGTCATGGCAGAGGAAATAATAGATGGATTTGGAGGTATAGGTAGAGGTAGAAGAGGAGGAAACAATGGAGATAACAATGGTGAAGATAATAACGGAAGAAATAGGGAAGGAGATAACTTTTTTTGATTCCCTATAGTTGATGAGGAAACTCATACAACAATGAAAAATATCTCACCATCTGTCCTCCCCAACTTTTATGGATTGCGAAGTGAGGATCTTGAAACATTTCTGTTTGAGTTTGAAGTCGTGTGCCGAACCTATGACTATATGGAAGACTCTCAAAAACTCAAACTGTTTCCTTCAACATTGAAGGGATCTTCTTTGAAATGGTTCATGGGATTAGCCACTCAATCTATTAGGACTTGGAATGATATGAAACAAACATTTTTGGATAGATACTTGGACTATTGTATGCCCACCAATCACAAGGATGAGGTTTTCAAAATGATGCAAAAAGAAGATGAAAATTTGGAAGACTTACTTGAAAGATTTCAATACAACTTGAAAAGAGCAAAGATGAGCAATTTAGATGATGAAACCTTGAAAGCCCTCATATTAAAAGCCATTAGAGATGAATGGATAGATATTTTAAACATGATGGGGAAAGGAGACATTTCTCAACTTCCACTTCGTGACATAACAGAACTATGTGTCCATCTCTCAAGAGAAAAATCTAAAACAGGAAAAGGGCCTAGGGATCCTTCTCTTATTAGGGCTAACAAATCTGCAACTGGATCAGTAAGTAGGGCAGAGATTGGTAACATGCTTGATGAGTTCAAAACTGATATCTTAGGGAGCCTTAGTGAACAACTAGACACCCTTAAAATCCAAAACAAGCAAAAAGCAGAAACAGACGCTTTGGCCATCTTTTGTCCAAAATGTAGGAAGAAACATGCTTTGAGGGAATGTCCCTTGGATGCAAAAGTTGTAGAAACATGTATGATTTGCTCAGAGAATCATGAGATCAAGGATTGTCCTTCAATTCCTGGACTCAAAGCTGTCTTTCAAGAAGACCCAAATTCAGTAGAATCTCTCTGTTTTGTTGCAAGGAGACCTTGGCAAGGACAACAAACTCAAGGGTTTAACAACCCTATGAATTTTCAAACCCAACCAAGTTGGAATCCTTGGCAACAACCTTGGCCCCAACATCAAAACTCATATCAGCCATGGGTACAAGGGATGCAAAATCCTTATGGGATATTTTCTCAATTTTATCAATATCCTCCATCTTTTCAAAATCAACAAGCTCCACAACTTCCAAACCCAAATCCACAACTTTCATTGCCATTTCCACAACAACAACCTTCTTAACAAAATCCAAATCCTCAACTCATGCTCCCATACCAACAAAAAACAAATCAACTTCCAGCTCAGCCATTGCCAAATCCTAACAATAAAAATCCTCAGAATACTTACATGGTAGAAGGACAACAATTTCCTACCTATATGATTGTTCCTCTCAATGATGTACAACTTAGATCTGGTAGAGTTTTAGAAAAACCTTCTATAGATATTCAAGAGCAAGATACCTCCGAGGAGGATTCTCTTCAAGTCAATAAGGGTTCTGAGGAAGAATCTCTTCAAAATTCAAAAATTCAAAAAGAAAAAGAAAAGCTAACACCCACAACTCCTATAGTTGAGCAACCTGTATCTTCATCTACACCTCCTTTTCCGAAAAGACTACAAATTGATAAGGGGGTGGAAAAACAAATCTTGTTGCCTAACTATGACTTTCTAGATGAATTGAAGAATGTTTGTATCAAGATTCCATTGCTACAAGCCATTCGAGAAATTCCTATTCTAGCAAAAACCATAAAGTAGTTGAGTTTCAAAAGACCAGGAAGAAAGCTAAAGGACACAAGAAGAATCCACCTGGTAGGAAAGATTGCAGACATTATGATGGGAAAAATTACCATGCAGAAGTATGTAGATCTAGGAAGTCCAATTGTCAAGACACATATAAATGGGATAGAAATTCCAAACACATTGATTGACTTAGGGGCTGCTATCAACATTATGAGTAGACAGACTATGAACCAGCTAAAACTTCCTAACCTTCTTTTTACACCTACTTTACTGCAACTTGCAGATCGATCAATTATTAAACCAGATGGTGTATTAGAAGATATTTCAGTCTCCTTAGATTCTTGGGAATATCCAGTAGATTTTATGATTTTGACTCCCAAGAGTAATCTAGGAGGGCACTCACTTATCTTAGGAAGACCTTGGCTAGCCACAACTGATGCTTTCATTAGTTGTAGATCTGGGGATATGTACATTTCTAATGGTAATTCGACAAAGAAATTCAATTTGTATCCTCCAACAAAAGCAATCACAGAAGTAGGAGACAATGAATGGGTCGATGATGAGGACACTATACAACCTGTCTTTACCATTTCTGAAATCAGTGAGGATAGTCAAATTCTGAACACATTATAAAATTTTGAGACATCTTCAGAATATGACCCCACACAATTTCAGTTGGAATCTGACATAGAATATTTATCATCAAGACAAATGTCTCTTTACTCTATGGAAGAGTTTGGTAGTTCTACTATTGAGATTTTTCCAGGAAAAACATTGAATATCAACAAACATTTGGAAAGTCACAACAAGAAGAACTAACCAAAATCTTGCAAAAACATTCTACTGCATTTGCATGGGAGTATACTAACATGAAAGGTATTGATCCTAAGACTTGCATCCATCATATCTATATTGAGGAAAACAATAGACCAATCAGACAACCTCAAAGAAGGATGAATCCAAATCTTAGGGAGATAGTGAAAGAAGAGCTCCAAAAAATACTCAATGTAAACTTCATTTATCCAATTTCAGATAGCCGATGGGTTTCTCCTCTGGTTATAGTACCTAAAAAGAATGGTAAATGGAGGGTATGCATTGATTACAGGGAATTGAACAAAGCAACTTTAAAGGATCACTTTCCTTTGCCTTTTATCAATCAGGTATTAGACACATTAGCAGGTAAAAAGTACTTTTCATTTTTGGATGGTTTTAGTGGTTATAATCAAATTCAGGTAGCACCTGAAGATCAAGATAAGACCACATTTACTTTTCCATGGGGAAATTTTTCCTACCGAGTGCTTCCTTTTGGGTTATGTAATGCACCAGCAACATTCCAAAGAGCAGTACTAGGAATTTTTTCTGATCTAATTCATGATTGTGTAGAGGTTTATATGGATGATTTTACAGTTTATGGTAATTCATTTGAAGAGGCATTAGAAAATTTGGAAAAAGTTCTTATAAGATGTAAAGAAACAAACCTTTCATTAAGCCAGCTTTATGATGTTTACTGAAGGGATTGTTTTAGGACATCATATTTCAGGAGATGGGATTAAGGTTGATAGATCAAAAGTTGAAGTCATCTCCAAGTTACCTATTCCAAATTGTCAAAGAGATGTTAGAAGCTTTCTAGGATTTACTGGTTACTATAGAAGATTTATAGAAAACTTCACTAAAATAGCATCTCCACTCTTCAAGTTGCTTACAAAAGACTGTGAATTTAAATGGGATCCTGATTGTCAATCAGCTTTTGAAACTTTGAAAACAAAAATATCTGAAGCACCTATCTTGAGAGGACCAAATTGGAAACTTCCTTTCCATATTTCTACAGATGCTTCAGATACAGCTCTTGGAGCTGTGTTGGGTCAAAAAGATTTAATTCCTTATGCCATTTATTACACCAGTAAAAATTTGACTCCCACAGAGTTGAATTATACTGTGACTGAAAAAGAATTCTTAGCTGTTGTTCATGCAATTACTAAGTTTAGACATTACATAACAGGCTATGAAACTTTTATTCATACTGACCATTCTGCAATTAGATATTTAATGAACAAACCTGTTACTAATGGCAGAGTGACAAGATGGCTTTTACTTTTGCAAGAATTCAATATTACTGTGTTGGATAGACTAGGAAAACAAAATACAGTAGCTGATTTTTTGTCTAGGATTCAGAATATTAAAGAAGATTCTCCTGTAGAGGATAAGTTTCCTGATGAATACTTGTTTGCAGTAACTATTAAGACCCCTTGGTATGCAGATATTGCTAACTATTTGGTTACAGGGAAACTACCTTCACATTTATTTCCAAGTGAAAAACGAAAATTATTCAGGAGAGTTCAAAATATTCATGGATTTCTAACGAATTGTTTAAAACAGGGCCAAATCTTGTGATCAGAAGATGTGTCAGGGAAGATGAAATGCCTGATATTCTTAAGGCATGTCATGATGAACCATGCGGTGGACACTTTGTAGACAAAAGGATGGCCTATAAAATCCTCTCTTTAGGATATTATTGGCCTTCCCTCTTCAAAGATGCAAAACAATATGTCAAAAGGTGTGACAGCTACCAAAGAGTAGGGAAACCTACCCTTTCAAATGAAATGCCATTGCAAACACAGGTACTCATTGAACCCTTTGAAAAATGGGCTTTAGATTTCATCGGACCTATTAATCCACCATCTAAGCAAAAGAAGTATATATTGGTTTGTACTGATTATGTTACTAAATGGGTAGAAGCCAAAGCATTAGTATCTGCTACTGAAAATTCAGTTGTTCATTTTCTTTATGAGGATATTTTAACTCGCTTTGGTGTTCCAAGAGAAATTGTGACAGATCAGGGGAGCCAATTCACATCCAATTTGGTGGAGAAGTTGATGGAAGAATACAAAATCAAGCACAGAATATCTACTCCTTACCATCCGCAAGAAAATGGTCAAGTGGAGTCCACAAACAAAGTTCTTGAAAGTATCATCACCAAAACTGTTCATCTACATAGAAGAGATTAGGCAGAAAGGCTTCCTGAAGCCTTGTGGGCCTACAGAACTACATGGAGAAATACAACAGGACATTCTCCCTATGAACTTGTTTATGGGAAAGAAGTCTTGCTCCCCATTGAGTTCCAAGTCAAGACCTTCAAGATAGCAGTTCAGTTGGGGATGGACTTATCACAAGCCCAAAAGCATAGAATGGAGCAGTTGAATGAGCTAGATGAGATCAGACAAGAAGCAATTTTAAGAACTGATCTAGTTCAATATCAAAGAGCTAAATGGCATGACAAGTACATCAAAGAGAAGAAGTTTCAAGAAGGAGATTTGGCATTGTTATTTGATTCCAAGTTTAAATATTTTCAAGGAAAATTTCAGACTCATTGGCTTGGGCCATATGAGATTGACAAGATCTTTAACAATGGAGCGGTAAGAATCAAGACCATTGATGAGTTTCAAACTCCTCTTATTGTGAATGGCCATAGATTGAAAATTTATCATAAGCCACTCTCAAAAGAGGATTTTGTCAAAATGTTTCAAGAAAGTTCTGCAATCAGGCTGGTACAGAAGAATTCTTCTTCTCTACCAACCTAGCTTTTGTTCTTTTCAGTTAAAAAAAAAATTAAAAGAAAAAAAAAAAAAAAATATATATATATATATATATATATATATATATAATTGTATAAGCCTGAAAACCAATCACTGATTGGTAGTCTTATACAGAAAATATAGGGTGAAAATTAGGGACACCTGACACTCTATATTTTCCAAAAATCTCTCTTTCATTTCACAAGTCTTGTGACCACCCACTCCATTCCATTCCATTTCATTTCACTTCATTTCACTCCATTCCACTTCATTTTATCTATTTCATTCCATTTCATTAATAAAATTCTTTTTCATGACCATTTCCATCTGGTCATTTTTCATCTGTTCATCTCCATTCATCCAAATAATAGTTGTGTCAGTTTCCGCAGCTGACATCTGTTTCCGCAGCTGACTCCAGTTTCCGCAGCCAGAAGCAGATTCCGCAGCTACTACTCTGTTTTCAAAAGAATGTACAGTCAGAAGTTATTTCCATAATCATGAAATAAAATGCAGGCGAGAGGATCAAAAATGAAGACATGGAGCATTCAAGACACCAATAAAGAGCAACTAGTTGAAGACCAAGGGAAAAGGCAAAAGATTCCAAGGTATGAGTAAAATTCATTTCAAATAGCATTGTAAAACACATTTTTATATAGTTCTAAACCATAAGCTCCATCCATTATGTGCAATGATTATATTGACAACTTCCGTAACCCTTTCACGATCTCCATATGATCCTCCCGCATTCATTCTCAAACGATTCCATAATTAAACCCCCGATCTTCACTCATATTCCTATATTCCACCGGTGACAATGAGACGTAATTGATTTGACCACGGACTCTTACAGCCGCATAAATCCATAGCCGTTGTTTAAACGTGCTCACATTTATTTCGCAGCCACCAAATTTCAAAACACTGCCGGATGTGTTATACTCTGTTAATCTCACAGCCGTATCTCTGTCGTGCTCACGAAAACCCCTCTCTGTTCTATTCACTCCATTTCGTTCTCTATTACACTATAGTCTGTATACCCACTCTCTGATATCTACCCACAGTCATTGTGCTCATCTCTGTGCATTCAGCCGTTCTATTTCCATTGAACCCTCACGCAGGCAAATTTGTGAAGAGCAGAAAGAAGAATGGGTAAATTGCTAAGAGCAGAACCGGAAGGACCTAAGTTTATGGAGGGATATCTGCAAGTAAGGGATATATTGAAGAAAGCAAAGTGGCTACGGTTTATCCAAAAATTCAGAGGTTATCATAAAGAAGTGACAAAAGCATTCGCAAGGTCATTTAATGGCTTGGAAGTAGAGATTGGAGACCTTAAGTTTGCGGTCAATGAAGCATCTATAGCATCTGCCACGGAACTTCTTCAAGAGGGTGAGTGTTGGTTTAAGAATAAAAGCATTAGTGATGAAGCATGGAGAACAATCTTACTAAACCAAGGTATGGACATAACTATTTTTAAAAGAGGAATTCCTGTTCATGCATTGAAAGAGGAATGGGCTACTTTGCTGCTAGTTGTTCAAAAATTCATTACATGTGAAGGCCGTTTTGGGTCCATGTATATGTACCATACCAGGTTGCTGATGAATTTTCTAGATAATCAAGCTCTCAATCTCCCATATTTTCTATTAAATAGCTTGAAGAAAATTTCTATGACTGTTCAGAAGCATTTAGGAGATGTAGAACCACATTTATATCACCACGGTCTTGTAAAATTTTGATTGAAAAAGAGTTAAAGGAGAAGAAAGACACATGGGAACAACTTTTGGTTAGAAATTTCTTTGAGGAACCTCAAGAAATTCCTGAAGGTAGAACAACAAGAAGGAGTAGAAGAAAAAGAATAAATGATGAAACTCAAATTACTCCTACTCAAGAAATTCTTGAAGGTAGCACAGCAAGAAGAAGTAGGAGAAAAAGAACAATTGATGAAATTCAAAATACTCCTACTACTACAATTGAAAGAACTGATAGGGAAGAGAGACTGTCAAAGAGGAAGAAGAAAGAAATCAAGGGTAAGAAGCTAATAACACCAAAAGAGAGGAAAACTATTGAGGCTATACATCAAACTCCTTCTTCTGAAGAAGAAGATCATCAAGTGTTATCTGAAAGATTAGTTTATCTTCAAAAACAGTCATCCTTGGCCAAGAAGATAGAGAAAAGAAAACAAAAACAAAAGGATAGTGTACCACAGCGTGTGAGAAGAAGCAGCAGACTTAAGGGGAAATTGAGGAAAACACAAATGAAGGGTCCTCATTTCATTGATTTGGGAGAGGAAACATCTGAACAGTCCCCAACTGACCATGATTCATCTCAGTCAGTTAGTGAACCTGGTTCATTTCATTCTCAGTCAGACATTGAACATAGTCCATCCCATTCTCAGCAAGATGTTGATGTGAGCCCTTCTCAGCCAGATTTTGAAGATAACTCTCCTTCACGGCATTTTGGGGACAGCCCAATAAAAATGACACCTGAAATAGACCCCAAGCAACAAGAATTATATGATTATATATAATCTTTGGAAAAAGCAGCTACCGGTCCCAGTACTTCGTCCATCCAGCCTCACACAGTACAGGATGATTTATTCCAATCACTAAAACAGGAAGTTTTTGAGCTAGAGCTTTTAAATAAACACATTAAAAATGAAAATGAGACATTGAAGGAACAGAGTAAATTGGACAAAATCATTCATGATAATACCATGCTACATCTGGGAATATGGCAGAAGAAGAACAAGAAATTGAAAAGGAAATGCCAGAAGTTGAGCAGAGCACTGGTTAATATCAAATTTAGGTGCTTAATGAAGAAACCTAGAATGTTGGCAGCTCCAAGGAAGAGGAGGAGAGGATTAGACGTGCTGGCTGAAGTGTCAAGGCATATGAACTGAGGCAGGATTATCAAAATTTTGGTTGCATGAGGACATGCAACACCTTCAATAAAGGGGTGAGTTGAGTCTCAAATCTGCATCTTTTCCATACACTTATACCTTTTCACTCACTGAATCCCAAGTTGTCAATATTATTGTATATTAATTGCAAAAGAGCATCTAACATGGTTTTTAATTATATTTTTGTGTCTGCTGTTTGATTTAGATTTTTCTCATCTAGCTGCGGAATCTTGCCACTTTCCGCAGCTGCTGCAACTTTCCGCAGCCATTTTGTGAAACTCTATGTTACAGGTGTCTACAGGAAAAACGAGCCACATGGGCAAGTCAAAAATGATGTGGACATGGTTCGTGTCCTATTGGCTCGAGCAAACTCATCTAAAGAAGCTGCGGTCAAAGGCGTCCAAATGGAAGTCAACCATAGAGTCTCACGGTGACAGGACTCTGTTTCGTGTCACGTGAAGGTTCATATGGCCGTTTCTGAATTGCGGAGGACAAATCAACATCTGTACATGGCTCCATAGCCGAATTCAAACATCCACTCCTCATATATTTACTTTTCAATACGGCCATGATCCTAGATCTGTGGACGTAATGGTCTACGTGTTCTCCATCAGCATAAACTTTAGGAATCAGTTATGTTTCTTTTGTTATAAATAACGCGTTTGCATACGCATATGGGATTAGTCTCGATTAGTCTCTGTTATCTTTTATTAGTCTGCTCTGTAATGTAATTACGTTGCACTTGTGCCGTAATATCACCTTTCTGTTATGACTGCACATTAATATAAGAAGACTGTTTCCAAACGTAATTCGTACCTGAAGATTGTTGCCAAGGCTGGTGTAGAGGGCCCCTGCACTTGCCAAGGTTCTGTGCATTATTGTATAGTTCTTGTTTTACTTCTTTAAATCTCATTGTGCCATAATCCATTCACATGTTTATACATTGCATCTTTCATGGTATATATGCTTCATTTCTGTTTTTCATGCTTTCCATTTTACTTCTGTCTTTCATGTTTTATGTTATTAATCACTGATCAGTGTTCTTGTTTCAGGTTATAGATAGGCAGCCCGGGCATTTGCATAACTTTTTGACTAATGACATGGAATTAACATTGTTCTGCTGCTAATTTGTTTTTCTTAGTTTCTATTTAATTTCAGTACTGCTTTGTTTAATTCAGTTTTTCTTATTTGCTTCAGTAGTTAAATTTAGATATATTAAACTGCTCATAACATCTTCAGTTGCCTCCGAAAGCCACAGCTGGACTGATGGTGAGGGATTGTATTATGAAATGTGTAGTTTGATATTAGTTTCCTTTCTACAAATTTAGATATATTAAACTGCTCATAACATCTTCAGTTGCCTCCGAAAGCCACAGCTGGACTGATGGTGAGGGATTGAATTATGGATGTGTAGTTTGATATTAGTTTCCTTTCTTCAAGTTAGAAATATTAAATTGTGCATGACATCTTCAGTTACCTCCGAAAGCCACAGCTGGACTGATGGTGAGGGATTGAATTATGAATGTATGGTTTGATATTAGTTTACTTTCTGCAAGTTAGATATCAGTTACTCAAGTTGTTTCTGGTTACTTCCGAAAATCATAGCCGGACTAATGATGAGGGATCATAAGACAAGTTGATGTAATCTGATTTAGATTTACTTTGTTGCAATTTTGGATTTCTTTAAGCATAGTTTCTTTTGTGTTTAGACAACAGCAAGAATAGTTTGGTTTTCATGCTCAATAGTTTATTGTTTTGATTTATTAGACTAGTAGCGCCTTTTCATTTCAGCAGCACATTTTCATTTCCTTTCAAGTTTTGTCATTGTAAGTTTCAAATTCCTTTTTAAGTTTCAAGTTGGTAAATCATTATAGAGGATATAATTTCCTTGAACAAAC